>VMRM01000037.1:760829-786960 GCA_010277075.1 Poeciliopsis retropinna | reverse complement strand
ACCAGAGAGAAGTAGATCTGGATCCGTTTAAAGGAATAAAGATGGTTTGGCTCCTGGCAGGGAAAATCCAGAGTTCTGGTTCTGTTCTGGTTCGGGTTTTGTTCAGTAGCTCAAAATGTTTATGCCATGAAAATGTTGCTGTTTTGTGAAAGTTTGTTCCAGATTTTGGTTCATCTGATTCTGGTTCTGGAAGCAGAACAGAAGCAGAACCAGAACCAGCCGTTTGATCCAGTTCTGATGAGTCTCTGTGTTTGCAGCGGCTGCAGGAGTCGAGCCGCCCGGCCTTAGAAGGCCTGCAGCTGGTGGGGCTGATGGATGTGTGTGTGTGTGTGTGTGTATGTGGGGGTGTGTCAGCGTGTGTGTGTGTGTGTCAGTGTGTGTGTGTGTGTGTCAGGTGTGGTGTGTGTCAGTGTGTGTGTGTGTCAGCGTGTGTGTGTGTCAGCGTGTGTGTGTGTGTGTGTGTGTGTCAGCGTGTGTGTGTGTGTCAGCGTGTGTGTGTGTGTCGGTGTGTGTGGGGGTGTGTGTTGGTTTACTCACACACAGCAGACCTCCATCTCTTCTTTCGATCGTTAAGTTTCAGCAGCTGTTCATGAATAAAAATGTTTAAAGTTTCAATCTGACCAGATTAGAACCAACAACTGAAACAACCAACAGAACCTGCTAACCCGCTAAAAGAGGAGCTAATCTTAGCTTAGCGCCTTAGCATGTTTGCTAACCTTGAAAACGTTTAGCGCGTTTACCTTAGCCGTTTAAAGTTCAACATCTGTGTTGAAGTTCTGGTTTTGGTTCAGTTTAGAAAATCCAAAACATAAACATTGAGCTTCTTATTTTGAAGGGGAGAGGAGTGTTAATGCAGCGGTTCTGTTCGACCCATTAGCTTCATAAAAAAGAAAAAACAAGACAGTAAAGATATAAAATAAATAATCACAGTCTTTGTTGTCTTTCAAGGGCAGAAATAATTTGAACTGAAGTTAGCGCTTTCGAATTAGCTCCCGCTAAGTGATGCTAACGTGCTTAGCGTCCTGAATGAGGAAAAAAACGGAGTCACAGGCTGCTGTTTCCCTGAGCGTCCACTAGATGTCAGCACTTGGAAACTCTTCTCTCCTGAGAAACCAATAAAGATCCAAATCTCAGTTTCCCAGCAGAACCATGCCGACTCATTGTCCCGCAGCATCACTTTTACTTTGTGTCGTTACTATGAAACATCTTTACTCCCAAACCGCAGCCAACATTTTGGTTTTACTGCCTCGTAAAAACTCCTCCTAATGGCTAAAATCACATCTGCTGATTGCAAGCAGAACTTTGGTTTGTTTTAGGAAGTAAAAGGAATAAATTTATTTGAAAAAGCGTCAGAAATGCCAGGCCTTGGCTCTTGGTGTGAAGGTTTAATTTTGTCAGAAAAAGAAGTAGAAAGAGCCTCTTATTTCCTGGGACATGACTTCACATCCCGCTGTAGGAAAAAGTGAGTCTCCTGCAAGCAGCATCAGCGAAGCTGAGCAGTCCTCTTAAAAAACACAGAATAATGTGAGAGGAAAGTCCAGCGTTTCCCCTGGAGACCCAATTACTAAACTTCTCCATCTGGCAGCTCAAACAGCTGCTTCCAATCATCGCCCTCTGACTACCGAACCCGCTCCGCCTCACACCCACAGACTCCCGGCTCAATGCATAAACGCCTGATTACAAGCAGATAAAACATCAAACTCAAAGATTCTCATCTAAATTTCTCCAAATTTCGGCGCATTGCCCAGACTGACAGGTTTCTCTGGGAATCCAGATACTTTCCAGCAGGAGCGTTCCTAAAGCTCAGCTTCTGAGCCAATCGGTTCGTCTGACGATGCAACGCCGTGTTTCCATCGATGTTCCTTTAGATATCGCAATAGAAAAGCTTCCTGGAAATGGAGAAATTGGAAATAATTGTCTAAATTACACAACAACGGGGTTATGTTTGCTTGAGGTTGTTCTTGGTTTTGCATTGGGAACTTTGCAGAATAAAATCTGATGTAACGAATGTTTACTGACCAGCTGGTTCCTGTTCGTCTCCAAACTTCCTGTAGCATCAGCAGACAGAACAGTTACAGTCTCTGCTGTTCTGAGTCTCATGCTAACCAGCCTCCACTTCCTGTTTATCAGCGCCATGGTAACGATCCGCTCTGTCGGGAGGCTGGATTCGCTGCAGACTGAATTCACATTATTTTATTTTTATGACGTTGAAAAGAGAGAAACATGGAAACAGGAGATGCGGCTCTTTCCAGAAGCTCTTGAATCGTATCAGACATTACATTTTACAATCAGGTTTTCTTGTCATGTGACAGGGAAAATGTTACTTTCTGGAAGTTTCAGGTTCAGGTTACCTTCTCTAACCTACAGGCTGTAACCTGAAACTTTTCTAAACTTATGTGGCTACATTTTCCGATGTCGGTATCGACTACTTCCCATTACTCTCAGACATTTCCAGAAAGATACTTTCTAGAACCTTCTGTAACTTTCAGGGATATTTTCTTGCTTCTACACAGAAGTTGCCAAACGAACACAATACTTTCCGGTTCCAGATGTGGAGACTTGCATCCAGTGACTTTCCTTACAAGATGTTGTGGGAAATATTAAAATGACTTTCCTAAAACGGTTTTATGTGGTGACTTGCTGCTTTCCAAAGCTCTGAAACATGCAGGAGGTTTTATTAAACATCTGGGCTAATTTACTTCTGGTCACTTGTAATCCTTTTATAGCATATTTTCCAGAACCTGCAGCGCAGTTTTAGTGCTAGTTCTGCTCTAACTTGCTACTTCCTGGCTTGTTGCCTTCAGGAACAAAAGGAGAACTTAGTTTAATTTATGGAACTTGAAAACTTTCTGGAACAAAACAAATTTTGTCTTTTTGTCTTTTGTTTGGACTGTTGAAGATGCTTTGCTTCAGGGTTGTGGGTTGAATTCTACCAGTAAATTTAAACAGGAATAGTTAAAGACCAGAAACGTCTCAAGTGCCAAACCGAAAGCAGAAAATGAAAGTTAACATTTTTGTGTTTCGCTGAGCAGCTCAGAGTCGTCCTGATCAGTTTTTCTGTTTCTCAGGTGTGTGGTAGTTTCGCCGGAAGATGGGGTGGCAGCGCTTGTTGCCCCTGTGTGTCCTCCTGGGGGCGCTGTTCCCTGATCTCCATGCTCAGGACGGTAAGCTGAACCTTCTCACCTTTTCTCCAAACAAACGTGTTTCCTCCCTTCAACTGAGCTTACAAACAGTTGATGAAGAGAACTTTACATAAAAAGTTGCATTTTATGAAAGTGAATGTGAAATAAATGAACCGACTCAAACTGAAGTCGACAAAAACTCAGTAGATCCACAAAGTCAAACCTGAAACATTCAGAAACATTCCTGGCTAAATCATCTTGTTTTTATTTCAATTTTAATGGACTTTTTGTAAAGCTGGTTGTAAAGTTTACCAGTATGATCCATCTTACCTGATTGATTGGATAGAGAGTGAAATGTTCTGGGCAGCTGAACAGTCAGTTTAATGTGAAACACTGTCACATAATAAACACACCCAGTGTCTTTTCTCGGTCTTCTGTCCTCTGACGCTCTCCTCTGAAGACTGTGCACGAGGCTCGGCAGCTGATGTGTACTTTCTCGTGGATTCGTCGCGGAGCATGGGGCCGGAGAACTTTGACCTGGTCAGAACGTTTCTGTACAGCCTGATCAAATCGCTGCACCAGGTTGGAGGAGGGAGGTTTAAATTCGCCCTCACGCAGTACAATAGCAGGCCCCGAACCGAGTTCCACCTCAACACCTACCCGACGGCGCCGGACGTCCTGGCACGCGTCAAGGCCATGTCGCACCTGGGCGGCGGCACCCGGACCGGCCTGGGCCTGGACTTCCTGATCCGAACACACCTGACGTCAGCGGCGGGGAGCCGCGCGGCCGACGGGGCGGCCCAGGTGGTGCTGGTGCTGACCGACGGGCGCTCGCAGGACGACGTGGCCGAGCCGGCCCAGGCGCTGCGCATGGCGGGCGTGGAGGTGTTTGCGGTCGGCGTTCAGGACGCGGTGGACTGGGAGCTCTGGGAGCTGGCCAGCCAGCCACAGGAAACTCACATGTACAATGTAGACTCCTTCCTCAAGTTACGGGATATAATTCAAGATTTGGTAGTGAGTGTGTGTGGTGCAGTGAGCCGGGTGGGGGGCCCTCTGCTGGCCCAGGAGGCCCCGGTGGCTGGACGAGGGACAGGTAACCAACGGTCCCACCTCAACTACCACACTAACCTGCCCACATGTGCAGGAAGAAGCTGCTGCTGAGATCAGGAACCTCCTATTAACACCACCCAGTTTTAATTCGATTTTAGCACCATAACTTTTCCACCTGCAACATTAACCTGATGCCGAGTGCAACTCATACTTTCCTGGTGCTAACAGGTTATTTTCTGCAACTAACAGATACTTTTACAGAGTTTACACGACACGTTTGGAAACTAGTGAGTGATTTTCCAAAACTTACAGAATAATCCCCAAAACGTCTCAGAGGAACGGAGCTGAAGTGACTTCAACGTCCGTCTACCAGAACTCATAAGGACTTTAGAAGAAGTCACCGGTTCTGGTACTGGAACCGAGTAGTTCCCAGGTGAAAATGAGACGGACCACTTTAAGAACCAACAGAACCAGCTGGTGCTTTCCAACTTATACTGAACCGTTTGCAAAATTACAGTCAAACATTAACAGCAACATTTTCATGACAGGAAGAAGTTGGCCAGATATTTATTCATTTATAAATGTTTTAACTGAATTTATAAACATTTAATTAACAAGCAAATTACCTATCCAGCTACAAACTAGATCTTTAGTTTGTAGCCAGTATTTAAAAAAGTGATAATTTTGGTTGAAAAATGACTGAGGGGAAAAAGTCAATCTGAATTAAATCTGATTCGTCCTCATTGAGCTTCAGGACATTTTAGGCTAGTCAGGATTTTGAGATTGAAGGAAAATCTGCTGGGTTTTACTGGCAACTAGAAGAAATAATCAGATGAAATATAAAAAGGTTTACCTGAAATTAGAAGAGAAATATCAGGTCGTTGGCCCTGATGCTTGTTTGTGGCGCACCACAGGGATTAGTCCTTTCCACAAACAAGTTGACTGCTTTCTGATAGAGTTTCAGTTTGGAGATCATTAACAGCAAAAAGATTTTTAAACTTCTCAGATTAACACAACTTAATCTGACCCACTTGCTGATGGAAGCTTCATTTCCTGGAGGCTTTTACTTTGAAAACGTCCCAACCTGAAATCATGGAGCTCCTAACCAAAGCTAACCACACACCACTGCTTATGTGTCCTGCACATGTTTGTCTGTCTTTATCAGCCATGATGTCTCTGTGAAACATGTTCAGGAAATGAAACAGCTATGAACCTGGCAGGAACCGACCCCGACCTGCTGCAGTACTGGACCTGGCCACTAGAGGGGGGAGTTCAAATGTACAGTGATTGCAAGGAAAGGTGATTCCTTTCAATCACTTTAACCTCATTGGTGCAGCATCACCTGAACCAATGAGGTCTGAATGAAGTGGGACTGAATAAGCTACAAAAGTTCTGCAGCAGGAAGCTGGGGCGACCACAGGTTCATGACTGGTAGCTCACCTCAGGTCTGTAACAAGAGTCTGCATGAGAGGCTGAACGCAATGGAGCTCACCCCAAGACAGGTTAAACAGGACGAAGGGAACGTTTCACACAGGCTGATGTTATAATCCCCAGAATATTCAGAGCCTTTAGCAGCTGCCATCTGAAAGTCAAAATGGATAAAAATATCTGGTGTTTAATAATTCCAGCAACAGCAGAACATATAATAAAATATTTGTAATGACCAATAATCTAGTTAAGATGCAACGTGTTTGGGAACAGTTCAGGTGTGCGTTTCCACAGAAGGTGCACCTCAGAGCTTTGGGTTAGGAAACCTTTAAAGTACTTTCTATAGTTTTACACACTGATCTGTGGACAGGGATGTTCATCGCCATGGAAAAAGCTAAACTGTTTCCAGGAAGCTTGCAGATCTAAAACACCTTGGGGACATGTTATTAATCCTCCTTGGTTCAGCCTACATGCAGTATGATGTTTTGTTGTTGGTTCATTCACTCTGGATGTTTCGTCACACATGCAGTGATTTTCTAACTCGGTTGATGTCTTTGTCTCACTAGATTATTTGCTTTCACTATTTCCATTTGTTCTGTTTTTTCTCTTTCTCTCCTTAAAGCACCAGATTCATCTGACCTAATATTCTTAATTGATGGATCACTGAACGTTGGAGCAGCTAACTTCCCCTATGTGCGTGATTTGGTTACGAGAATCGTTGAGCGCCTGTCTGTGGGCAGGGACGGCATTAGGGTGGCCTTGGTCCAGTACAACACCGACCCACAAATAAAGTTCTATCTGAATAGCTATTATGAGAAGTCGTCGGTCCTGGAGGCGGTGAAGGGCCTGAGCTTCTCGGGCGATGATGAGTCCAACCTGGGGGCGGCCCTGGAGGAGGTGGCTGACAGCCTGCTGGGCGAGTCGGCCGGAGGCCGGGCAGAGGAGGGCGCGCCCCAGGTTTTGGTGGTCATCAGTGCCGGAGCGTCCAGTGACGACACCGGTGCCGGCCACCGGGCCCTCATCAGGGCCGGTGTCGTCACTTTAGGGGTGGCGGTCGGTGCCGATGCTGCTGCAGAGCTGGAAGAGGTGGCCACAGATAAAAGCTTTGTGCTGAAAGCTGACAGTTTCAGAGATCTGACCTCCGCCGATGATAATCTCTATGGCTACATTAACGGCTTGGCGACGCGCTCCATTATATTTCAGAATGAATTCACTGAAGGTATGTAACTTCTTCTGGTGTTGGTGGGTTGGGGTTTGTAAAGCCGGAGGGTTTCATGAACTGTTTGACAGATTCAGGTAGGTTAAGATGAATAATGTCAGGATTCCTGTAATTCTGCTGCTGAAGCTTTTTAACATCCGAATATTTCAAGGTAACATCACTACTTTTATTTCCACTTTAAGTTCACATAATGACCAGTTATGAACAGAGAAACTGGTGACAGCATGATGTCACTTCCTGTTTTCTGACTGCAGACATCTGGGAAAGCTTAATGGCATCTGTTGCTCATGTGACCAGGTAGAATAAAAATATCCTTTATCAGTCAAACAGGCGAAATTCATCAAGGTATGAAGATTCACACAAGTGTTAAAATATATACAAACAAGACGAATAATAATATTGATGAAAGCTGAACAAGATTAAAACACATAAATACTGTGCAGTTATCAGAAATAAATCAGATTAAAGGTACGACTCAGTAGGATGACTTTTCTTAATTTAGATGCAGAAAATTTGTTATTTACAATATCTGAAAAACGACAGTGCAGAAAATCAGAAATGTTATTTAAAATGAACTGTGCAGCGTAATTAGAAAGGCCTGCATTCAACTGATGAGCTTCAGTATGAACACATGAATCTACACCAGTTCAACCTTCAGCAGTGAGGAAGAGGAGGATGAATGACCACAGAGCCTCGGCTCAGATTGAAACACATTCAGACACAATGTGCCATCAGTTCATGACCTACGGGGATAAATTAATGCCAACAAAGAGGCAGAGCTGCAAAGCCGCTGCTAAAACGCTAATTCCTCATTTAGCGCTTTTGCTAACACTGTTAAACACACTTTAATTTATCTGTAAAACTTATTTACAGATAAATTAAAAAGCACTCATTTGTTTTATAAACTTTCAGCTGAATAAAGTTCAAAATCTGTTTTAAAGTTTTGATTACATTAAGAATTCAAGTAGCTTGATGTTTATATTCATGCTCTTAATTTGAAGTGGCTGAAGACTGTAGTTCTGTTTCCTCCCAAGAACCATTTTAAACAATAAACATACAGGAACAAAATAAAATAGAGAACAATATAAACAACAATAAGAGCTTTATGAAGCATTTATATTATGTCAAAATTATGTTCATTTTTAAAGGTTGTAGTTTCAAAGGCAGATATAATTTGAACGGCTTCAGGATTTAAACTTGATTTTAAGGATGCTGAAGATATTAAAATACAATAAAAACTGTAAATTGCAGGTTTGGAGGTGTTAATAAAAATGTTCTGCATCACATCTGCAGATCATCATTTATTCTTGTTTTCTGTTTTCAGTCGTAACGGTTGGAGAACGAGACATCGTTTTCCTGATCGACAGCACAATGGGAACGGCGGTCATCAACACTGTGCGGGAATACATCCGGCGCTTCGTCAGCACCAAGGAAATCGGTCCGAACGCAGTCCAAGTGGGCATCGCCCAGTTCGCCACCGACACCAAGCTGGTCATGGACCTCCAAACCCACGGGACCAAAGAATCGCTGCTCAGCAGTTTGGCGGCTATCAGACCCAAACCGGGACAGACCATCAACATCGGAGCCGCCTTGGACTTTGTGAGGCTCAACATGCTGAGGCCTGAGAAGGGCAGCCGCATCAGCCGCGGCGTTCCTCAGCTCCTGCTGCTGATTGTCAGCAAGCGGTCCAGCGACAGCGTGGAGGGCCCGGCTCAGGCTCTGCAGAACCTGGGCGTTCTGGCGCTGGCCGCGGGATCCAGGGCCGCCGCTGAGGACGAGATGAAACAGATCGCCTTTTCTGAAAGCATGGTGTTCATGGCAAAGGACTTCAGACAACTGTTTCGCAACGCCAGGGAGATAACCGATGCCCTCTCAACGCTTTCTGGGACGGTGGTGATGGTTGAATCCCCCACTGATCCAGGTAATTCCTCATTTTACTCACCACCTTCCCAAAATTGGTCAATTAGCAAAAACTGTAACGTCCCAGGCGATAAAAATGAAACAAAAGGCACATGAAGCATTTACACTCAAACAAAATTCACTTGGGTGAACCTGGATGGTTGTTTTCTAGTTCCAACAAATCCCTCTTAATTTGAAGTGTTTAAAGAGAAACTAAACCCCAAATCCACATTTCTATGCAGATATGCTCACTAAATTGGCCCTTCAGGGTTATATCTTCATCTCTCTGTGCAAATTGTGCCATTTTTTAAAAATGACGGTCCAGGTTGGTTGATGTAACCTCAGCCTCATGCTGTGGAATAAAATATTATATTTCATGATTTGCCACCTGGTGGCGTTCCTCTGCTTCACATGTGATCGATTAGTAATATGGAGACGGAGTGCAACGGGTCGGCTCTGGCCCTCAGGTCCAGCAGGGGCGGCAGCAGAACTGCTGCAGAGTCTCTGCTGCTTTCATGTGTCGTTGCCATAAAATTCTCCAGCAACAGAAAAGATTCATTGATAGTTGCTTTTGTGAAAGCAGTTGCTAAACATTGCTACAAAGTTGCTAAGTTTCCTTCATCTGCAGCTCTGCAACACTGACCCCTCAATGTGGCTCCGCCCACTTTGGTGGAGGTTGTCTTAATTTTTGCCTACACTTTCACAGGGGGTTTATAGTAACACTTTAAAATAACAAATCTAAACGCATTTTAATTCAACTAATTGTATTCACATTGCATCAAGTTTATTAAAGAAAAGTCAAGGCCGTGAGGAATGACCTCACCGAGGACCACAGCTGCTCACCTGTGGTACAAATGGTTTAAAAGTTGCTGATACCAAAGCCAGTTAAATTGCCCTGAAATAAGATTTGTGTTTTTGTGCCTTCCTTTAGTGGTGATCACCACGGTGCAGACGCAGAGAGTGTTTCGAGACATCGTGTTCCTTGTGGACGGATCAAACTACGTGGGGAGCAGCAACTTACCATTCGTGAGAGACTTCATGATCAACATCGTCAATCAGCTGAACATAAGTCCTGATCAGGTCCAGATTGGACTCATGCAGTTCGCGGAGCAGCCAAGGATCGAATTTTACCTGAACACCTACAACAACAACAAAGACGTCGTGGACAAAATCTCTCAACTCAGGCTGACCGGAGGCTCGGTGCTGAATACTGGAGCTGCCATGAGTTACGCTTTGGACAACATGTTCCAGACATCAGCTGGGTCGCGCACACTCCAGGGCGCCGTGCAAGTGCTGATCCTGATCACTGGTGGCCCCCTGCAGGATGACGCCGGAAGCGAGGCTGACAGATTGGCTTTGGCAAATGTTTTGACTTTTACAGTGAGTTCAGGGCAAGCTGACCAAGAAGAACTGGAAAAGATTGCCTTCATTCCCAACCTGGCCTATCACAAACAGAGCTTCTCTGAGCTACCAGCCTTGGCCGATGTTATGATGCCAAATATAATAAGTATAGTTGGTGACACAGTAGTTGATAAACCAGGTTAGTCTCCAAATGTTCTTCTTTTAACACCGAAAACGTTGAATACATATGAAAGCAAGACGCATTGGCTAACAGGCTTCTTTTCCTTCCCACAGAGGTTGTGATTACTGGAGGTGAAAGAGATGTTGCCTTCCTGATTGACGGGACTGACGCTGTTCGAGGATTCTTTCCCTACATCCGGGATTTCATCCTCAAAGTGATTGAACCACTTGACATTGGGATTGACAAAATACGCGTCTCTGTGGTTCAGCACAGTGAGAGACCCACCCCGGTCTTCTACCTCAACACCTATCAAACCAAAGAGGAGGTGATAAGAGCTATTCGGGGCATGGCTCTGGCTGGTGGACGCAGCCTGAACACAGGAGCCGCTCTGAGATACATGAAGGCCACCATCATGTCTGACAGCAACGGCAGCCGCGCTTCTCAAAACGTCCCTCAGTTTCTGATTGTTTTGGCTGCAGACAGATCCATGGATAGCGTCACGGAACCCGCTGGGGAACTGAAGACGGATGGAGTTGTACCGTTTGGTGTTGGTGTCAAGAATGCAGACAAGAAGCAGATTGAGGCCATAGCGCACAACCCTTCGTTTGCTTTCAATGTGAAGGAATTCAGGGAACTGGAACCCATATCACCGAGGATCAACACCTATATTTCCCTGTCGAAGGACCAGCTGGAAGCCGCCCTACGGCAAGGTAAGACAGACAGCCTTTCCTTCTTGGTGCGATGAAGCTGCTGTGTGAAACGCTGCTTTTTTCTCATGTTTGTTGCTTGACCAGAATAACTGAACTTTGTCTGTGTCATAGTGCAAAATGATGCTGTAAAAAGAGATATTGTGTTCCTGCTGGATGGGTCTGATAACACCAGAGATGGATTCACAGACATAAAGAGTTTTGTTAAAAACATAGTGGGACGCCTCTATGTTGACGAGGGCCTTGACAGAGTGTCTGTGGTTCAGTTTGCTGACAGACCCACAGTCGGCTTTCATCTCAATTCCCACAAGACAAAGAGCGACAACATGAACGCCATTGATAACTTAGCGCACAAAGGCGGGAGGCGACTCAATGTTGGTGCCGCTCTCCAGTTTGTAAGGCACAGGGTCTTCACGTCGTCCACGGGCAGCAGGAGGCTGGAAGGGGTGCCTCAGACTTTAATCCTCCTCACTAGCAAACCGTCTGCAGACGGCGTGAAAGGACCAGCATTTGCCCTGAAAGAACATGAAATTGTGGCAGTCGGGGTTGGAGTGGCAGACGCCAACCTTGCAGAATTGGAAATGATTGAATTTAAACCTGGCTTCGCATTCAAGGTCACTGACTTTTCCAGTTTAAACTCAATCCAAACACAAGTTCTCTCTGCACTGAACATACAGCAAGACAGTCAGGAAACCAAGAATGGGATTTCTGACTTAGTAGGTAAGAACACCAAATGTAAACAATATTTTATTTCTTTAAAACTATTGCTGAGTGAAACCTCATGGAGTCAATCAAAGGTTGGGATGAAATCAGGAATATTTCTGTTTTTTCTGTTCAGGTAGTAATTATTCCCACTAAAACCCTTAAATCATTGTTTTCTTTTTAATTGTTCATCGATCTTCATGTAGTTCTGATATATAACAAAAACATAATTCCTAACATAAAGACAGAAATCCTCCATTTACAACCACCCTTTCTATCCATGTATCAACCAGTCGACATGTTCAGCAGTAAGAGGGACGTAGTGTTTCTCCTTGACGGATCAGACGACTCCAGAAACGGACTTCCAGCTTTCCGAGAGTTTGTTAGAAGAGTGGCAGAAGAGCTGGACGTTGGCAAAGATGGCGTTCGGTTAGCTGTTGTGCAGTACAGCGATGATGCCATGGTTTACTTTAACCTGGCAACCCACAAAACCAAAAAGGCAGTTATCTATGCCATCAGGGCGCTTCGACATAAAGGAGGAAGAACTCGTAACACCGGCGCTGCGCTGGAGTTTGTGCGAAGACATGTTTTTTCATGGTCCTCTGGCAGCAGGCGCCTGGAGGGAGTCCCTCAGGTCCTGGTGCTGCTGACCGGTGGTTCGTCCAGTGACGATGTCTCCAGCGCTGCTTTGGGCCTGAAGCAAGTTGGAGTTTTTTCTTTCGTCATTGGGATGAAAAGTGCTGACCAGGAGGAACTTGAGAAAATTGCCTCCTCCTCCAGGTTTCTTTACAACTTTCCTGTGTTCAGTGAGCTTCTGTCCATTCAGCCTGAGATGGCTGCATTCATCCAGACTGAAGTTCAAACTCAGCCTCCTTCTGGCGTGGGTAAGAAGCCTCGCAGATTTACAGCCTCCCTGCTCGTGTCCCGCTACCACAGACTTTAATGCCAATGAAACTGCATCACCTTCTTCATCAGTCGATCAGCTTCATGCTTTTTGTTCCTTTTGGAAGATGCAACATCTCGGTTGCATTGTTTCTTGTTTTGCGCTGAATATTTTTCTTCTCGGACCTTGGAGAGGATTTCTCTTGCTTCTGCAGCTCTTCCTTGAGCCAATGATAAACTCATCATTGACTGATTATTATTCATGAATGACTGAATGGAGTGTGAAGCGCTTTGAGGTCCGCTGGACTTAAAGCGCTATGCAAGTACAGTTTCCTTGTACTGTTTATAAGAATATGAAATGTGTTGCTTCTCTCCATCTTTAATTTAAGAAAGATGAATATTCCTTTTGTTTCACAAGATTCTTCTTCATTGAACATTTGCCCAACGTATTTAAGTATTGAATACTTTTTTACTGCAAAAGCTTCTTAGTCTTTCACTCCCAACTGGTTTTGCTCTGCTAAACTGTTTGCAGCACATCTACAGCTTTTGATCATTATGTCTAATTGTAAAACTTGCATTCTCTTCTAGTTGAGCTAGAGTCTCCTGAAAGAGACATTGTGTTTCTGTTGGACGGCTCCAATGACACGCTGAGTGGCTTCCCAGCGATGAAAACTTTTGTCCACCAAGTAGTAGAAACCCTCGTTGTTGGTGAAAACAAAGACCGTGTTTCTGTGGTTCAGTACAGCCAAGATCAACAAACACATTTCAATCTGAACACCTACACGGACAAACAAGCTGTTCTTAACGCAGTCCAACAGCTGGACCATAGAGGGGGCCAACCCCGAAATACTGGTGCAGCTCTGGAGCAGGTGAGGAGGAACGCGTTCGCAGAGTCCTCAGGGAGTCGGTACCAGGAGGGCGTCCCTCAGATCCTGATTCTGTTGACTGGGGGAAGATCCGGAGATGATGTCACGAGAGCTGCTGCCGATCTGAAAAAGGAAAAAGTTGTTCCTTTCTGTGTCGGAACAAAAACTGCCGACATTTTAGAGCTCCAATCGATTGCTCATAATCCATCCTATGCCTTCTCTGTTCTTACATTTGATGACATTGGAAGCATTCATCAGCAGCTTGTGTCTCTGGTGCAAAGGGTGCCACGGCAACAACCCAGAGAAAGAGCACTTAATGTTTTAGGTAAGAACATTTTCTGAATCTAGCAGGCAGTAGCTTATCCAACCATCCCTTAGAGCACTAAATCATCCCAAATTTAGGAAAATAATGCACTTTGGTCTGTTTTTAAGTCAATAAAAACACATGTACAAAAAATGTTGTCCGAGGTTGGAATAGGTAAAAGTGAAAGGGTCTGACAGCAGGACTGCAATGAGGTGGACAGGACGGCACCAGCTTTGATTTGCCGTTCGGGCCAGATGAGCGGACATTTTCTGAGCTGCATTCAGACAAATAACTGGTGAAACACTTTTACACAAGTTTAGCATCTAACTTTGTTCACCTAGAAACAATTTGCATTTCTAGGTGAAAAGGTTTGCTGCCAAGCCAATTAACCCATCAAGTACAAGTGTGAAATACTTCATATCTATGGAGAAAGACCACATCTACTCAGAGTAATTCACCACATCACAGGACATAAACACCAAATCCAGCTCAGCTACGAGTTCACTCTCCGACCATTCAGTCATCTACCGTTGGAGAAAGAAACATATTTTCCAGAATGGTGATTAGAAATGTTACGTCGTGCATTCCGGTTCGTTCTTGTCGTTAAAACATGCAGCAAGTTCAGTTTATTGTAAAAATTAATGTAAAAGTGTCCGGCAGAGCATCGAGTCGCTGAGTGGCAGCATTCAGTCGCGACAGCAGAAAAACTCCCCTTTAACAGGAACAAATCTCCAGCAGAACCAGAACTCAAATCAGAAGGTTTTTATGTCCATTTTGAAGCATTGCATTAGAAAAGTTTGGAGGAAACAGCAAAATTAGAAATAATTTCCTCAACTTCACAACCAGGCTCAGTTGAGCATAAAAACTTGAACTTTATTAATAAAGTTAGTCTATTCAGACGCTCAAAGCAATGAAAAGCAGTTTGCATCCATCCAGAAGTGGAAGAATAAAACTATATATTAAATATGGACATTGAAGGGTTTTTTAAACATGTTGAAACTGTAAGTATTTGTAAATGCAGGCTATCAGTGAACAGGACTAGATTCACTACACAGCAGTGACCAACAGATAACACTGAAGGTAAATCAGAGGGACTTAAGTTTACCACAACTTATTGCACTAAAGGAGATGAAAACACTTTAGCCACATAAGTTCTGATGTAGCGACTTTCCCACCCACTGGTGGATCTACTTCCTGTTTATTCCAGCCATGCGCAGCGTCAACATCTGATGAACTCACGCTCAGCGCAGATGGACACACGCCTAACAGTTTCCTCCTTCTTCTCTTTTGCAACGTTTCTAAAGTTTGCTTCCGGTTGGTCTGACGGTTGAAGCGTTGCTCGTGACAACAGCCAGGAGAACCGTCCGTTTTCAGTTTGCGGCGTGACGGACGGAGCACAGATTCTTCCTAATAACCTTCACAGCAGTTGTTACAAATTATATTTTTCATGGTTATTATTTTGTAAAGTGATTATGCAACATGCATTGATTCTGATTGGCCACAACGGAGAAATTTATTATCTGTTTGGATTGATATGAGATGAAGCAGAGCGCGTCCTTCAATAGGATTAATGATTATTAAAAGATTCGTATTGACTTAAAAATGTGGAACAAACTAATCAGTTAAAGAGTTTTTAAAGTTTAATCTACAAGACAGTTTGTATTTTAAGGGACAAGCAGCTGTCTGAGGATGAACCTGCAGCTCATGACAAAAATCCACCAACTCCACATTTTGTTTTCTGTTAAGGTTCCACACAACAAAGAGGGTTCATGCAACGAGACATTGTGTTTTTAATGGATTCCTCTGATGAAATGTTGAGCGATTTCACACAAGTGCTTGGCTTTGTTGAGCAGATGGTGGAGAAACTCACTGTGGGTGAGAGGAAAGATCAAGTTTCTGTGGTCCAATACAGCAACGAGCCTTCTGTTGAGTTTCTCCTGAACACACACACATCGCAGCAGAGCGCCGCCGACAGTTTAAAAACCATCAGACACAAAGGAGGCAGGTCGCGCAACACAGGTGCAGCTCTGAATTACGTCAAGGAAAACGTTTTCACACCTTCCTCTGGAAGTAGACGCCAACAAGGAGTCCCTCAGACCCTGGTTCTTCTGACTGGCGGACGGTCAAACGACGATGTCAGGAGCGCTGCGGAAAACCTCAGAGAAATTGGTGTGATGATATTTGTGGTGGGTCTAAAGAATGCAGACATCCTTGAGATGCAGTCCATTTCCCAGGAAGCCAGTCAGGTTTTCCTTGCAGCAGACTCCAGTGACATGTCAGACACTGAACAAGAAATCCTCACATCCATTCAGACGGGTCAGAAGTATGTCGCCACAACAGCGTCATATGGTAAGATTTTAACAGCCAGATTTCACACTTTGCTCACAGCTTGATGAATGCTTAGTTTTAGTCAGTGGCCGTTCACTGAATCAGCCAACTTGTCTGGTTCGTGTGACTACAGATCCCAGCAGCAGAGACATTGTGTTTCTCATTGACGGCTCTGATGATTCTCAGCGAAGATTCCCAGACATCACAGATTTTGTCCAGAGAATAGTGAGAGACTTGAGCATCGGTCCCGACAGCGACCATCTGGCTGTGGTCCAGTACAGCAGCACCGCTGAGATTAATTTTAACTTGAGTCGCTACGTGACTGAGGACGATGTTCTGGAAGCGGTTGATGGTCTGACTCACAAAGGAGGTTATCCTAAAAACATTGGAGCAGCTCTCCAGTATGTGAGAGACCATGTCTTTACTCCAGAGTCAGGAAGTAGGATCCAGCGGGGCGTCCCACAGATACTCGTCCTGCTGAGTGGAGGAAGATCTGGGGATGACATAAGAACCTCAGTGAGGTTGCTAAAGGAAATGGGTGTTTCTATAGTTGCCATTGGGACGAGTGATGCAGACACCTTAGAGCTTCAGACAATATCTCATGAACCCAGATATGCACTCTCTGTTACTGACTATGAGGAACTTTCCACTGTCAAGCAGGATGTGTTGTCGTTGTTGAGAGAGCCGTCCCAACACGTGGTGCATTCAGTAGATTTTGGTAAGATCTGCTCTGATTCTGATTTTGTTTAAAAGAATCAGACTGGAAAGTCATCATGAGAAAACCTGACTGCCTTTAATCTATGCTTCTTGTTTTTGTTTCAGATTCAAAGAAAAGTGATGTAGTTTTTCTAATTGATGGTTCATATGACTCAAGAAACGGCTTTGAAGAAATTCGAGCCTTTATTCAAAGAATTGTTGAAAATTTAAACGTGAGTCAGAACGGAGACCAAGTAGCTGTTGTTCAGTACAGCCGTGACGCCACAGCTAATTTCTACTTGAACTCCTATTCATCTAAGAGCGATGTGCTCAGTTCCATTAGAACGATGAGGCATAAGCTGGGACGGCCGCTTAACATCGGTAAAGCACTGGAGTTTGTCAAGGACCATGTCTTTGCTGCTTCAGTGGGAGGCAGAGGAGCCGACGTGGCTTCTCAGCATCTGTATTTGTTTAGTGGTGGTAGGTCTGGAGATGATGTTAGAGGACCAGCTCAGATACTGAAAGCCAAGGGCATAAAGACTTTGAGTATTGGAACCAAGAATGCAGATACATTGGAAATGCAAACAGTGGCTTACACACCTGGACATTACTTTTATGTTCCAAACTATGAAAACCTGCAAAGAATTCAAACATCTGTGGAAACCAAACTGAGGGATTCACAGGAAACCACTGAGTTCACAACTGGTAAGAAGCAAAACATGAGAGTTCTCAAGATGGCTGACAAATAATGTTCGTTTCACATTTATGAACTTGTCTATATGTGCTTGTATACATTTCAGACACTTCTACAGATGTAGAAACAGAACATCAGAAAGCTGATATTGTTTTCCTTGTTGACGGATCAGATAACATGCAACCTAATGAAAGACTAATTTTGGAGTTTGTGATGGATTTTGTCAAGAAGTTAGAAATTGGGCCAAGTAAAGCACAGGTTGCTTTGGTCCAGTACAGCACAGAACCCACTGCTGACTTTACCTTGAACAAATACTCACTGAAGGAGGACACCTTGAATCACCTGAGCAATGTGAAGCTGAAAGGAGGCGGCTCAGTAAACACCGGCAGAGCCATCGATTTTGTGAGGAATGCGGTCTTCACTGCCTCATCGGGAAGCCGGCTCCAGCAGGGAGTCCCACAGGTACTGATCCTCGCTAGTGGGAGAAAGTCTGAGGATGATGTCTTACGCCCAGTGGGAATGTTAAAAAACGCTGGAATTGTTGTGTTTGCTGTCGGAGTGGACAGTGCAGACAGGTTTGAGATGGAGCAGTTGGCCCCAGGGGCATGGTATTTTCTCAAGGAGTCATCTGATTTTCCACTGGTGAGACAAGAGCTGTTGTCAGCCACTGCCACTCTCAGAGGCTCTGTAAGCCCAGGGATTGGTAAGTGAAAAACTTTCTCTCACCTAAAACACCAAACATTCAACTATATTGGGCATATTTTGGTGGTGACTATACTTGGTTGTTCAGCAGCACTTTCAAAATGTATCTGATGATTCACATTCGTAGGTTCAAGTTCCACAATGAAAAGAGATATTGTATTTCTCATTGATGGATCTGATGACGTCAGGAACACATTCAGCGCCATTCGTGAATTCATCGCAAACCTGGTTCAAAATTTTGATCTAGGCCATGAGCAGGACAAAGTTGCTGTTGTGCAGTATAGCAACAACGCTGAAATCAGTTTCAGTCTCGATTCCTATGCCACAAAAGATGAAGTTCTCCAGCACATTGCGAGCCTTAAGCCAAAAGGCGGCCGCCCTCAGTACATCGGGGCAGCTCTGCAGTTTGTAAAAGACAAAGTTTTTGTCTCAAATGCTGGGGGACGAAAAAATGAAGGTGCACAGCAGATACTTGTTGTATTGGCCGGGGGAAGGTCAAGAGATTCACCGCGGGGCCCGGCAACCGCACTGAAACGTGGGGGTGTTGTCATATTGGCAATTGGATCAAGACAGTCGAATTCAGCTGAAATGCAGGCCATTTCATCTGACACAGACTACACCTACTCTGTCCCTGACTTTGTAAATCTGCCTCGTATTCAACAACTTCTGATGAGGCGTCTTACTGGAATCAAGAGTCAGGAGACGACAGAAGGTAAGGGCGAATGTTTAAAAGTCACATATATACATAGTGGTGTGAAAAGTGTTTGCACCTAACCGACTTCCTATTTTTTGCACATTTGTCAAACTTCAGTGTTTCAGAACATCAAACAATTTAAATATTAGTCAAAGACAACAAGTAACACGAAATGCAGCTTGTTTCTAAACCTGCATGGCCTCATTTAAAGCAAAACTGATTTATGACATCTGAGCTCCAAACCTGATTACTCTTCTGTTCTCAAGACATCACTTAAAACTAGGGATGCACCTTTTTCACTCCCAATACAGATATCTGAGGTTTAGTATTTGCCAGTACCAAACCAGTACAGAAAAACGGCTGAATTGACTTTAAAAGTTTTTTTAAACAAACAGAAATGTAGTGAATTACAAATTTATTTCATAGCTCAGTCAAACATACTTCAATATACCAACAGCTTCACAAGATTCAGCTGTTACTGAACAACTTTAATTTGTTCAGTAAATAAAATTAGGAGCATAACAGTCAATGCGAAATAAAAACAACTGAAACTGACATAAACTGTAGGTTGACTGCCTTGAACAGACATGCAAATATAAACTGCATCAAACTTTCTGTCATGCTTCAGGAAAGTGGAATTAAAAACAATATAAAATAAATAATAAACGGAAAAGGAAAGGGAGGAAATATTTGTTTCAATCAAAATACAGAAACAAACAATCTCTTCTGCACCATGAAATAATGTGTGGATAATATTATCCACACATTTGTACCAGTTGTATTTCAATAACATGCAGAGCATCATAAGCAAGCTAAATCGTACAAAACAAAGATCAACAGTCCTACCATTCACAGAATCCAATTGCCCCATCGCTCCTCTCAACAGGCATGGCTTCACTTAAAAAGATATATTATTGAACTTTCCCTCCATCTTCCAACCAGGCTGTAAGTTTCGGTCCTGTTAGCTTGTTAGCAGGCAAGCTGACAAGGGATTCCCTCAAATAAGCAGAAGAAAATAATAATTATAACAAGTTAGACAATGTTTTCTTCAACCCCAAAGGAAAATATAACAAATATTATATTGTAGGTGATACAACTATAGCGGGCTGACCTAGATATGTGTGCAGTGGCATCGACTTAAAATAGGGCCTGCCTGACAAAATGAAGAACACCAATAGATCCTCAACAGCTGGACATCATGTTGAGATCCAAATAAATTCAGAAACAAATGAGGGAGAAGGTAATTGATGTCTATCAGTTTGGGAAACTGATAGAAAGGAATAAAATAAAATAAGAAAGCTTATTTGTAAAGCTTCAGCCCAAGAGTGAGCAGTTTGGGGTTTTTTTCTCTGAAGAGTTTTTGCGGCGCTAGTGGCTCGTATTTTTGACAGTAGGCAGATTGCAGGTAGTGTGGAGGAGGGGAGAGGGCATGCGGCGGGGGTCGCCGGTACCAAGAGAGCCGAGCCCGCGTCAAGGACTGAGGCCTCCAAGCGTGGGGCGTGCAAAGCCCCTGCAAGCCCCACAACAACAGAGATGAGCCGTTCAAGCAGTGACTGGCAGATCACACTTACTCACCAAATAGTCACAAAAAACTCTACAACAAAATCCAGAGGACAGAAATGATCTCAAACAGGGTCAGAGGTCATGCTTCCACCATAACAAACACACTGCCAAAAAATGGCCTGTATGGGAGACTTAAAAGACGAAGACCCCTGAACAGACCTTCTCCATGTATTAGGTTTAAATAGCAATAATTTTTCCAAACAAGAAAATATAGGATTGGATTTTTCTCACATATTAAGAAAAAACACCAGTTAAAAACTGTTAATTTTTTTTTCTTCTGTTTTCAATGACTAGTATTTTAAAATAATTAGATGTTCTGAAACAAAGTCGAAGAAATATGTGAAAAAAATTAAAAGGAAAGACGGAGAAAAATTTTCACATGACTGCAAATATGGTTGAGCTTAAAGAGAGATTTAAGATTTTTTTTCCCAGCCTAGGTGAAAAATCCAAAAACTTAAACGCAAGAGTTTCACTAGCACTGATAAAATAAGTAATGTTTGGAGGTCAGCTTATTATCTGACGTGCATAGGGGCAGCATTTGCTACTTCAACCTGAAATTGTCTTATGTTCCCTAGTGGTGAGACAGCAGCCAGCAGGAAGGGATGTGGTGTTCTTGCTGGATGGATCTGATGGCACTAGAACTGGCTTCCCAGCAATGCGAGACTTTGTCCAAAGGGTAGTAGAGACACTCAGTGTAGATGACAACAAAGACCGTGTCTCAGTGGTTCAGTACAGCAGGGATCCAGCTGTCCAGTTCTATTTGAACACGTACACGACAAGAGGCCAGGTCACTGATGCTGTCAGGGGTCTGAGGCACAAAGGCGGAAGACCCCTCAATACGGGAGCAGCTCTCCAGTACTTGAGGGACAACGTGTTCACTTCCTCCGCCGGAAGCAGGCGGTCTCAAGGAGTGCCACAGGTCCTAGTATTGCTAAGTGGCGGAAAATCATTCGACAGTGTTGACGCCCCGGCCGCCGCCCTCAAACAGATGGGCGTCTTGATCTTTGCAATTGGAAGTAGAGGCTCGGACAGCAGAGAATTACAGAAAGTATCCCACGACCCCAATTATGCTCTGTCTGTGTCCGAATTCACTGACCTTCCCAGTGTCCAACAGCAGCTGCAGGCCTCTGTGGAGGCCGTGGTTGTTGACGTCACCCCTGAGTCACCAACCGTACTCGGTATGTTTTCAAGCATGCTCCTCCGAAGGTGACCTAAGCAGTTGCCTGTCTTAATTCTAAACACAAGTAGGCTAAGAAATTGTTGGTACATGCTTAGTACCCAGTTTGCCTGTTGTGATGATCCTTGCCATGTTTAGCTTCTGCAAGAAGTGAGAAAGCTTAGGACATATTGTCATCATTTCAAAACAGTCCTCTAGCTGACAGGGATCCCGCGAAGCATCTTTGATCAAAGGTTTTGACTCTTTTGCCTTCCCTTCTTTTCTCAGTTGACACTGCCAAAAAGGACATTGTATTCCTTCTCGATGGTTCTGACAACACAAGGAATGGCTTCCCTGCCATGCGGGATTTTGTGGAAAAAGTGGTGGAAGCGCTCAATGTGGGAGAAAACAAAGACCGTGTTTCTGTGGTCCAATTCAGCAGAGAAGCTGAAGTCCATTTCGATCTAAACACGTACAGTACAAAAGAAGATGTAGTGGATGCAATCAGAGGGCTTAGACACAGAGGAGGAAGACCCCTAAACACCGGGGCAGCCCTCCAACACGTCAGGGACAATGTCTTTACAACCTCCTCGGGGAGTAGACATCGGCAAGGTGTCAAACAAATGTTGATCCTGCTAACTGGGGGAAAGTCTTTAGACAATGTTGACGCCCCAGCCTCTGCTCTCAAACAGCAGGGCGTCTTTGTGATTGGTATTGGAACAAGGACCTCTGACAGTAGAGAGCTGCAGAAGTTATCGTATGAGCCTACTTATGCGCTATCAGTGTCTGAATTCACAGACCTCCCGAGTGTCCAAGCACAACTCTCCTCTGTCATGGGCACAGCGCTAGCAAGGGTTACACCTTTGCCACCAACAGTGACGGGTAAGAAAGTGACACATTTAACATGACAAGGTTTTGAAAGATGCTGTTTGAAGTCAGTTCATGTATAAGTTTCCCAGCCTAGGTGAAAAATCCAAAAACTTAAACGCAAGAGTTTCACTAGCACTGATAAAATAAGTAATGTTTGGAGGTCAGCTTATTATCTGACGTGCATAGGGGCAGCATTTGCTACTTCAACCTGAAATTGTCTTATGTTCCCTAGTGGTGAGACAGCAGCCAGCAGGAAGGGATGTGGTGTTCTTGCTGGATGGATCTGATGGCACTAGAACTGGCTTCCCAGCAATGCGAGACTTTGTCCAAAGGGTAGTAGAGACACTCAGTGTAGATGACAACAAAGACCGTGTCTCAGTGGTTCAGTACAGCAGGGATCCAGCTGTCCAGTTCTATTTGAACACGTACACGACAAGAGGCCAGGTCACTGATGCTGTCAGGGGTCTGAGGCACAAAGGCGGAAGACCCCTCAATACGGGAGCAGCTCTCCAGTACTTGAGGGACAACGTGTTCACTTCCTCCGCCGGAAGCAGGCGGTCTCAAGGAGTGCCACAGGTCCTAGTATTGCTAAGTGGCGGAAAATCATTCGACAGTGTTGACGCCCCGGCCGCCGCCCTCAAACAGATGGGCGTCTTGATCTTTGCAATTGGAAGTAGAGGCTCGGACAGCAGAGAATTACAGAAAGTATCCCACGACCCCAATTATGCTCTGTCTGGTGAATTCACTGACTTCCCAGTGTCCAACAGCAGCTGCGGCCTTGTGGAGGCCGTGGTTGTTGACGTACCCCTGAGTCACCAACCGTACTCGGTTGTTTTCAAGCATGCTCCTCCGAAGGGACCTAAGCAGTTGCCTGTCTTAATTCTAAAACAAGTAGGCTAAGAAATTGTTGGTACATGCTTAGTACCCAGTTTGCCTGTTGTGATGATCCTTGCCAGTTTAGCTTCTGCAAGAAGTGAGAAAGCTTAGGACATTTGTCATCATTTCAAAACAGTCCTCTAGCTGACAGGGATCCCGCGAAGCATCTTTGATCAAAGGTTTGACTCTTTGCCTTCCCCTTTTCTCAGTTGACACTGCCAAAAAGGACATTGTATTCCTTCTCGATGGTTTGACAACACAAGGAATGGCTTCCCTGCCATGCGGGATTTTGTGGAAAAAGTGGTGGAAGCGCTCAATGTGGGAGAAAAAAAGACCGTGTTTCTGTGGTCCAATTCAGCAAGAAGCTGAAGTCCATTTCGATCTAAACACGTACAGTACAAAAAGATGTAGTGGATGCAATCAGAGGGCTTAGACACAGAGGAGGAAGACCCCTAAACACCGGTGCAGCCCTCCAACACGTCAGGGACAATGTCTTTACAACCTCCTCGGGGAGTAGACATCGGCAAGGTGTCAAACAAATGTTGATCCTGCTAACTGGGGGAAAGTTTTAGACAATGTTGACGCCCCAGCCTCTGCTCTCAAACAGCAGGGCGTCTTTGTGATTGGTATTGGAACAAGGACCTCTGACAGTAGAGAGCTGCAGAAGTTATCGTATGAGCCTACTTATGCGCTATCAGTGTCTGAATTCACAGACCTCCCGAGTGTCCAAGCACAATCTCCTCTGTCATGGGCACAGCGCTAGCAAGGGTTACACCTTTGCCACCAACAGTGACGGGTAAGAAAGTGACACATTTAACATGACAAGGTTTTGAAAGCTTTTGAAGTCAGTTCATGTATAAGTTTCCCAGCCTAGGTGAAAAATCCAAAAACTTAAACGCAAGAGTTTCACTAGCATGATAAAATAAGTAATGTTTGGAGGTCAGCTTATTATCTGACGTGCATAGGGGCAGCATTTGCTACTTCAACCTGAAATTGTCTTATGTTCCCTAGTGGTGAGACAGCAGCCAGCAGGAAGGGATGTGGTGTTCTTGCTGGAGGATCTGATGGCACTAGAACTGGCTTCCCAGCAATGCGAGACTTTGTCCAAAGGGTAGTAGAGACACTCAGTGTAGATGACAACAAAGACCGTGTCTCAGTGGTTCAGTACAGCAGGGATCCAGCTGTCCAGTTCTATTTGAACACGTACACGACAAGAGGCCAGGTCACTGATGCTGTCAGGGGTCTGAGGCACAAAGGCGGAAGACCCTCAATACGGGAGCAGCTCTCCAGTACTTGAGGGACAACGTGTTCACTTCCTCCGCCGGAAGCAGGCGGTCTCAAGGAGTGCCACAGGTCCTAGTATTGCTAAGTGGCGGAAAATCATTCGACAGTGTTGACGCCCCGGCCGCCGCCCTCAAACAGATGGGCGTCTTGATCTTTGCAATTGGAAGTAGAGGCTCGGACAGCAGAGAATTACAGAAAGTATCCCCGACCCCAATTATGCTCTGTCTGTGTCCGAATTCACTGACCTTCCCAGTGTCCAACAGCAGCTGCAGGCCTCTGTGGAGGCCGTGGTTGTTGACGTCACCCCTGAGTCACCAACCGTACTCGGTATGTTTTCAAGCATGCTCCTCCGAAGGTGACCTAAGCGTTGCCGTCTTAATTCTAAACACAAGTAGGCTAAGAAATTGTTGGACATGCTTAGTACCCAGTTTGCCTGTTGTGATGATCCTTGCCATGTTTAGCTTCTGCAAGAAGTGAGAAAGCTTAGGACATATTTCATCATTTCAAAACAGTCCTCTAGCTGACAGGGATCCCGCGAAGCATCTTTGATCAAAGGTTTTGACTCTTTTGCCTTCCCTTCTTTTCTCAGTTGACACTGCCAAAAAGGACATTGTATTCCTTCTCGATGGTTCTGACAACACAAGGAATGGCTTCCCTGCCATGCGGGATTTTGTGGAAAAAGTGGTGGAAGCGCTCAATGTGGGAGAAAACAAAGACCGTGTTTCTGTGGTCCAATTCAGCAGAGAAGCTGAAGTCCATTTCGATCTAAACACGTACAGTACAAAAGAAGATGTAGTGGATGCAATCAGAGGGCTTAGACACAGAGGAGGAAGACCCCTAAACACCGGGGCAGCCCTCCAACACGTCAGGGACAATGTCTTTACAACCTCCTCGGGGAGTAGACATCGGCAAGGTGTCAAACAAATGTTGATCCTGCTAATTGGGGGAAAGTCTTTAGACAATGTTGACGCCCCAGCCTCTGCTCTCAAACAGCAGGGCGTCTTTGTGATTGGTATTGGAACAAGGACCTCTGACAGTAGAGAGCTGCAGAAGTTATCGTATGAGCCTACTTATGCGCTATCAGTGTCTGAATTCACAGACCTCCCGAGTGTCCAAGCACAACTCTCCTCTGTCATGGGCACAGCGCTAGCAAGGGTTACACCTTTGCCACCAACAGTGACGGGTAAGAAAGTGACACATTTAACATGACAAGGTTTTGAAAGATGCTGTTTGAAGTCAGTTCATGTATAAGTTTCCCAGCCTAGGTGAAAAATCCAAAAACTTAAACGCAAGAGTTTCACTAGCACTGATAAAATAAGTAATGTTTGGAGGTCAGCTTATTATCTGACGTGCATAGGGGCAGCATTTGCTACTTCAACCTGAAATTGTCTTATGTTCCCTAGTGGTGAGACAGCAGCCAGCAGGAAGGGATGGGTGTTCTTGCTGGATGGATCTGATGGCACTAGAACTGGCTTCCCAGCAATGCGAGACTTTGTCCAAAGGGTAGTAGAGAACTCAGTGTAGATGACAACAAAGACCGTGTCTCAGTGGTTCAGTACAGCAGGGA
>VMRM01000037.1:336437-755243 GCA_010277075.1 Poeciliopsis retropinna | reverse complement strand
ATGGCACTAGAACTGGCTTCCCAGCAATGCGAGACTTTGTCCAAAGGGTAGTAGAGACACTCAGTGTAGATGACAACAAAGACCGTGTCTCAGTGGTTCAGTACAGCAGGGATCCAGCTGTCCAGTTCTATTTGAACACGTACACGACAAGAGGCCAGGTCACTGATGCTGTCAGGGGTCTGAGGCACAAAGGCGGAAGACCCCTCAATACGGGAGCAGCTCTCCAGTACTTGAGGGACAACGTGTTCACTTCCTCCGCCGGAAGCAGGCGGTCTCAAGGAGTGCCACAGGTCCTAGTATTGCTAAGTGGCGGAAAATCATTCGACAGTGTTGACGCCCCGGCCGCCGCCCTCAAACAGATGGGCGTCTTGATCTTTGCAATTGGAAGTAGAGGCTCGGACAGCAGAGAATTACAGAAAGTATCCCACGACCCCAATTATGCTCTGTCTGTGTCCGAATTCACTGACCTTCCCAGTGTCCAACAGCAGCTGCAGGCCTCTGTGGAGGCCGTGGTTGTTGACGTCACCCCTGAGTCACCAACCGTACTCGGTATGTTTTCAAGCATGCTCCTCCGAAGGTGACCTAAGCAGTTGCCTGTCTTAATTCTAAACACAAGTAGGCTAAGAAATTGTCGATTGGTTCAGTTGCCTCATAGTCGTCTTCTAGAGACTTTCAGAAGTTCCTCCAAACTTTTTTGATATCCTAATTTCTGACTGATGTTATCAAAAATATCATCAGCGTTTAAGTCATAACTAGTTCAACTAGTTGAACAGAAATCCACATGATGCCATCACAAATTAAGCAGCTGAATACATGTTATTTTTTCTCCAGACTAAAACCACTGATTGTCGTCAGAGTAACAACATATAAACAATGAAATTAAATAATTGCACTTCAATTATGAATATAGACATGAATTATGTGTAATCAAATGTTTTAGGGTTTTGATGTTGACCAGATGCAACAGCATCATTTGATCCTTACAAGCGTCACATCATTATTAGAACTTTTTTCTATTCAGAAGTTGCCAAGACTTTCTGACCCAAGTGCAGTGGAAGGAATTCAAGCAGAACGCACTCCCTCATCAGATGCACTCTAAAGCACTTTGTTCACAAGTCTTCAACACTCAGATGGGATTTTATAAGTTTAGTTACATCCACGATGTACTCTGTGCTTGCAGTTAAAATGTTTGGGCATTGGGACCAGGGGTTGTGTGTGAATTCATCAAAATAACAGTTGGCCTTCAGTTTTTTTCTGTCACTGTTTAAAATAACCATTCAGAGATGAAAAGCATTCCATTAAGGTGGCTCCTTCTCAGATGTAAACTTTTTATTATTCATTTACTTTAAAGGCAAAGCTGAGGTAATTTTAAAGTCTCTGAGTGATGGCTTCAGCAACGTCAGCAGGAATTTGTTTGATTCCTGCCCACACTGGAGGTGGCAGCCTTCTGTCTAAACACAGCCAGGAATGTGGTGCAAAAAGGCTTATTGAGTAATATCTCAATGAGGTCCATGGCATTGAAATCAAGTTTTTTAAATCACTCGCTTAAGATCACTGAATTTAGACTAATGCATTGTCATTTTGTTTTTCTTACAGCGGAATCGCAAGGCCCAAGAAAAGACGTCGTCTTCCTCGTTGATGGATCGGATGGTGTTGGGCGAGAATTTGCCATCATCCAAGAGTTCATCCGCAGAGTGGTCGAGAGTCTCAACGTGGGTGAAAACAAGATCCGAATTGGTGTGGTCCAGTATGGTGACTCTGCCAAGGCTGACATGCATCTCAATACCTACACAACAAAAGAAGGCGTCCTAAACGGCATCAGGGAAATGAGACAGCTTGGAGGAAGGCAGCGGAACCTTGGCCAAGCATTGCAGTTTCTCAGTCAGAATGTTATGATACCAGCACGAGGTAGCAGGAAGCAAGAAGGTGTGCCGCAGTTTGCCATCGTTGTGTCCAGTAGACCCTCAACAGATGATATCACTCGTCAAGCCTCTTCCCTCAAGCAATCTGGCGTCATCTCATTCAGCATTGGCACAAGGGAGATCAACCCCACAGAACTAACAGTAGTGTCATATGTCCCAAATTTCTCCTATACTGTTGATGATCTCCCCGGCTTGTACACAGTCCAAGAAAATCTCATCAACACAATAACAGAGTTATCAGACGAGGATATTGCACGTTTGAGACCTCAATTCCCAACATATGAAGGTGAATTGTCTATTTCTTTTCTCTTTAAATCTCTTTAGTTTTTTAGCTCTGAAGGGTGCTATCCTAATAAAGCTTACTTCCCTGCTTACCAGGATTACAACAAGCTTCAGTATTCCTAAAACAGTGCTGAAACATCCTTAGACTGTTAGGCAATTTCTTAAGGTGAACTTCCTATTCTTAACCGGGAAACATCTAACACATCCACAGCTAGTACAGCTGCAGATGATTTGGTGTTTACTTTCGGGGGAGTGCTGATAATACTTTGTGAATACAGAATTTTCCACCCTTTAGGATAAGTGCTGGCAATGCTTTAAAAGTACATCTATGGCTCGAGTACGTTCCAAGTTAAAGATACGTTTAAAGCATTGCAACAGCAGAAAAGCAACTGAGGATCAAAACATGTAAAGTAACAAAGATAACAATATTAAATACATAAAACATAAGAATAACATACTGCATAGAAAGAGCAACATTACAACATAAAACACTGTGCAATAATTGAAATTAATAAAGTGATCCAAAGGAATTTGAACCTGAGTAGAATAACTGAATAGATGCGACTAAACGTTTTAGAAAAGTATGAAAGGGTCAAACACAAACTGTTTTGTTTTCATTCATTCAGAGTATTTCTAGTAAATGTCTTTGACTAGTAACCAATCACAACCAGTAGATCAAAACGCAGCACCAGGCTGCAGTCGTTATTAAGCAGAACAGGTGGATTTAAGAGAATACAAGAAAACTGTATACAATATTTTAATTTCTTACTCTAGGACTATTTAGTTGAGCTTACATATATTTCATAATCACTGTTTTAAGTAATATATATATATATATTTATTTTGCACTTAAATCTGACCAGCATTAGATATATTAAGATATAATTTCAGATTACATATCTTGTTTTAAAATCTACTCAGTCTGGATGCACTACATTTGAATTGTATTTCATTGTGTTTGCCTTTTTAAGACTAGCTATAGTTGTTTTTTAAAGTATTGTCAATAATGTCTTCCCAAAGAACATAATTACCAAGTCAAATGTTCAAATTTCCTATTAATATTTTTTAAGACAACAACCCAGTGGGCCACTGGAGGGGAAATCCTCATTTTAAGGTACAGAAATCTGAAAACATAGAAACAACTTTGGTTCCTACAATGATCGAAACAAAATAGTTTAACGCGTTTCAATCATTTGGTCAACACCAGTATAAATACTTTAAAGGTCTTATTGGTCTCCGTCTGTATATGATTGTCAGAAATTAGGGTTTCTACATGTTTTTAACCCTAAATCCCAATAAGGGAGCATTAATCATAGCATTTTATTTTGCTTGTATCTTAACAGTATTCAGACCACTGGCACCACCAGGAGATAAGAGGGATGTCGTCTTTCTGATTGATGGCTCTTCTGCAACACGCAGTGAATTCCCGTCCATCCGTGACATGATAAGAAGAGTTGTGGAGCAGCTGGATGTAGGACTGGACAGGGTCAGAGTCTCAGTGGTACAGTACAGCGACGATCCAAAGCCAGAATTCCTCCTCAACGAATACTCCACCAAAGCCGAGGTCCGGCAGGCTGTGGGTAAACTCAGGAGCAGCGGTGGAAATCGCCTCAACACGGGCCGGGCTCTTGAATGGGTCTCCAGGAACATCTACCAGAGATCTGCAGGAAGCCGCGTCGAGGAAGGCGTGCCTCAGCTCCTCATTCTGGTCACAGGCGGCAGGTCTTCAGATGATGTGTCCACACAAGCCGACCAGCTGAAGAGAAATCAGGTTGCACCCCTTGCCATTGGTTCGAGGAACGCAGATGTAAATGAGCTGAGACAGATTTCCTTAAAGCCAGAGCTTGTGTACTCCGTTGACAGTTTTCAACAACTTCCAAGAGTGGAGCCACAACTCATTAGTTCAGTCCAAACAATATCCACCGCTGACATTATCAGCAGTTATAGTCCAACAGTGGATATAGGTAAGAAATGTTATTTTTACTTTACTGCTAGTTTTAGCCTGCTGGAATTTATGTCTTGTCACATTTTTGTTTACTTTGCAGCCACCGTAGATCTTGGGAAAAAGGACATCATCTTCCTCATTGATGGCTCAGACACCACAGGTCCCAGTGGGATTGCCCATATTCGAGACCTTATCGTCAACATTGTCCAACAGCTCGATGTGCAGCCTGATAAAGTTCGTGTTGCTATTGTCCAGTACGCAGACAGAGCGAAAACCGAATTCTCACTCAACACCCACAACAACAAGCAGGCTGTGCTGTCTGCTGTCAAACGCCTTCGTCAGATGGGCGGACGCTCCTCTCAGCTGGCCAATGCCATTGATCACGTCTTAGAGAACGAGGTCAAACAATCGGCTGGCGTTCGTCTGTCTGACGCCTCCCAGCATCTTGTGGTTCTCACAGGAGGACCGTCCTCCCAACCGGTTTCTATCTCTGGACCGCTGCTGAAGAACAAGCGGGTGAACTGCATTGGTGTTGGGACTGGCAACGCTGACAGATTTCAACTAAGTCAAATTGCCACGTCGTCAGAAGACGTTGTTACAGTGCCTACATTCCCCAACTTACCAACAGCAAAAGACAAGATTATTTCCAGACTGAGAGGCTCCACAGGGACTTTTTTCCCCACATATGTTTATCCAAGTAAGTCAGACAACTTAACGTGTGCACCTGGCTATGGGGTATAGTCGTTAGAGGGAAAAATGGAACCAAAAATATGGCCTGAAAAACAAAATTAGATAATAGCCAAGTTTACAAAAGTATTTAGAAGCAAGTACAACTTCAAAAAAGTACAGTGAGTCAAATGCACTGCACTTATTCATAAAAATGTAGATTATTTTGTTCCGTACAGAAGCTGAGATAGGACAGTCTTTAAATAATTAACATTATTCTAAATGCATTCTTTATTATACTGTCTCTTTATAAATGAGCCTAAGGTAATCCAGATTAATTACATAGCTCTAATTCACTACAAATGTCATCTCAAAGAAGCAAACAATTCTTTCCTTTTACATTTCCTATAATTAGACAGAAATAAATTCAGTTTAATTTGATCCTAAACACAAAGCAAGACATTTAAGAGCCGGTTGGTCAAGAGTTATCAATCCGGCCAACTGGATCAAGTCTCTGAGTTTCCAACTATTAGCATAAAAGACTGGAAAGCATTCACCCAATAAAAAGGAAAAATCTTTTCAGGCACTGGGGATTTAGAGGTTGATATGTGAACCTCTGTAGCCACAGCACAGGAACCGTTCAGATGTTTTACAGTGATGCATTCTGGGTAAATTTCTGGTGAAGATGTTTACTGGCAGCATTAATCTGATTTCTGTATCATTTTGTCGTTTTGACTAAATAATCTTTGTTCATCTAAGACATGGACATGATGACATTGTAGCACAACAAAATACATTTTATTGTCTCTTGCTAATGAAATAGCTTATTATTTAAATATTTTACCATTTCTGAGTAGATTTTTGTATTTTGTTATGCTGGGCATTTCTAGTTTTTAAGTGAGATTCACCTAAAAACAAAGTTAAACTTATATTAAACTGTAGCAAAAGCACAAGTATAAATAATATCTACTGCTTTTTGGTTTGAGTCAAAATTAACAGAAATTTAAACAACATAGACATGAGGTAAAACGTTCCCTGTTTTACCTCATGTTTTCTGACTCTTTGCTACATGTTTGTTTCCTTTTAGCGGAAGATCTGCCTCAACCCAAAAAGGCTGACATAGTATTCCTCATGGATGGATCCATCAACCTGGGCCAGAACAACTTCAACGACGTCAGGGACTTCATCATGAATCTTATTGATCTGTTCTACAGCGAGAGAGACAACCTACGAATCGGCCTTGCGCAGTATGCCACAGATGTGAGCGACGCCTTTTTCCTCAACACCTACAGCAACAGGGACGACGTCATCGAAGCTATCGGCAAGATAGAATACAAAGGCGGACGCAGAATCATGACCGGCGACGCCATTCGCCACGTGCAAGAGGTCCATTTTAGCAAGCAGAGAGGCAGTAGGAAAGATGAAGGTACTCCTCAGATCCTCATGCTTATCACAGGAGGTCGCTCACAGGATGACGGAAAGACAGCCGCGCTGGGCCTGAAGAAGAAAGGCGTAAGGATCTTTGCTGTCGGAGTGGGCGACATTCAGGATGAGCTGGAAAACCTTGCGAGTCAGTCGTCTACCGCGGCCCGAGCTCAGACCTTTCAGGAGCTGTCGGAGCTCAATGAACAAATCCTGGAGGCTTTGGACGATGAAGTGAAGGGGAAACCTTGCATTGATACACAACAAGCAGCCAAACGTGAGAGAAAATTATTTTGGCTTCCATAACTAACTTTACCATAGAGCTGCTATACCTAAAATTTGCTTTTCAGATTAGAATTTCAATGTTTTTGATAAGAAAGTATCTAAACTACAAAAATGGTGTTTTACAGCCTGCAGTGTTGAGGTGTTAGTTGGCTTTGATGTGTCTGGCCAGAACATCTTCAGCACTCAAAGTAACCTTCAGAGCAAGATGAACGCCATTCTGCAGAGAATTTCCAAAATGGCCCCCATCAGTTGCTCCGGAGGGCAGAACCCCTCCATCCAGGTGGGCATGCTGGCCTTGGACTCTGCCTCCAAGCCGGTCCAAATCGACTTCAAGGTCAACCCCGATGAGCTGTTTGAGGCCTTCAGAGGCCTGCGGAGTCAGGGCCCCTTCTTCCTGAATGCTCAGACCATCCAAGCCTACATGAACCGGTTCCGAATCAGACAAGCCGACACCATCAAGGTTGGTTCCTCAAACACTTGGAAACAACTTGCAGAGCTGTTTGTTGTTCAATCATAAACCGATCATTGTTTCCACTTTGACCCAAAGGTCATCATCCACCTGACGGACGGTCTCGATGCTCCATACGCTGAAATGAAGAGACGAGTTGAGGAGCTTCGTCAGTCGGGTACGGAGATCTCCCAGGAGACAGCCTGATTACCGTCCAGCTGAATTTTAACAGGATGTTTCTGTACAACCTCAATCAGGAGTGAACAGTTTCATTCTGGTTGGGCTGGAGCGGGTGGAGCAGTTTGAAGAGGCGTTGCTGTTGGAATTTGGCCGCGGCTTTAGGTACACAAGGCCCTTAAAACTCAACGTCATGGACCTGGACTATGAACTCATGGAGGAGCTGGTGGGTACAGATAAAACCCCACCACGGTCTTTTCTGGAGGTTAAATTTTCTTAGAAAGTTCTTGAAAAATATTTTCCTTTCCCTCCTTAGGACAACATTGCAGAGAGGGAGTGCTGTGGCGTTCCATGCAAATGTACTGGGAACCGAGGAGACCGAGGGGGCGTGGGCCTGCCCGGGATTAAGGTACCTTAACTGGACAACGACATATTTCTGTAACCCTGGGTTAGCTTCCTAAGGGAAAACTAATACTCTCATTGCTCTGCTGTAGGGTAGTCCAGGATTACCAGGAAGCCCGGGACATCCTGGTGACGAGGGTGGACCAGTGAGTCCAAATGTCTTCTTCCGTCAGCCACCTGTTACATCTTTAATGTTTGTGTATTCAGCTTCCATTTGTTATAATCCCAGGGAGAAAGAGGTCCTCCTGGTGTTAACGGTACTCAGGGCTTCCAGGGATGTCCTGGACAGAGAGGTGTCAAGGTAATTCGAATTATTTTTTCACCTTTCAGCTGAATAAAGGGATACGTTTTAATTCAATTACAGAAACAGTGATTCAAAGCTACACATTTTCTTTCCAGGGATCTCGTGGGTTCTCAGGAGAAAAGGTGAGTGTAACATTCCTAAGTAATAAAAAACATGTGATACAATATATACATCTGTCTAAGCATCTAATTCTGCTTTAGGGTGAATTAGGAGAACTTGGACTTGATGGCATCAATGGAGAAGAAGTAAGGTTTTTTTCTGATAAAATGAATCACTTGCATTATGTTGTGTTTTCAGTTCTCTGTTGTTTTTCTCCCAATGCTTGGTTTAATTGTGTTTAACATCTTTGCAGGGGAAAAGTGGAGTTGCTGGGCCTCCAGGTGACAGAGGAAACCCTGGCAGGAGAGTAAGAAACATCAGTTTTATTTATTTCCTCTGATGCATTTTAAAAATGGATGAAAAAAAACCCAAAAACATTGTGTTTGATTATTTTTAGGGTGCTAAAGGAGCCAAAGGACAAGCAGGCGACATAGGACAAATGGGAATCAGAGGAGACCCTGTGCGTATTATAACATTTATCCTGTTTGCATAACTCCTGTAGCCTGAAACCGTCTCATGTCCTCACCGTCTGTGCAAACTACTCTAGCATCCTCCCACAGCCCAAAAGACACAAATGTCAGATTAATTGGTCACTTCTAATCCCCAACTACACACATGTTTCCATCAAATTTTCTTTATCCACATTTTGAGGAATCACATGAGAAAAGGTTGGAGACGGCAAAACTCCAAAACACCCAAAGTTAAATAAAAGCACATTTACAGAATGAGGCTGTTTCCCTCCTGCTGGTCCGGTCGACCCGGTTCTACTGGCACCAGAACATCTGCTCCACCTCCAGCTGCTGTGGTTCTGACCCACAACAACCTGTTCCCCTCCTGGCCTGTGGGGGCGCTGCACCAACAACCACTGAAGGAAACGACACAAAAACCTCTGAAGACTCTGAGAGCAACTTTCTGTTTCACCAGATGGAAACAAGATGGAGGCGTCAGATTTTCTCTTTAAGCTAAAGACCAGGAGCCATTTCTGCTGCTAGCGCTAGGCTAGCACATTAGCTTTGGTTGGATTTACCCAGAATGCCCTGTGCTGTAGTTCACTTCCTGCTTTTGGAGCGGTCTCTGGTCCGCTTGGCGTTCACATTCAAACTGAACCCAGACCTGGAGCACCAGAGGTCAGAGGTCACCTAGCATCCACACCTCATCAACTGAACCGGACTTTGACTAGGCAAGAGGACCAGAGTTGGGTTCAAGCAGACTGAACTGGGTTCTGACGGTGAATATTTACCTCACGTGACCCATCGGCTGTTTTCCAGGTCGGCCTTTGATAGAATTGCATTTCTTTCTCTACGTGTCCAGACAACACGTACCGTTGCCAACAGTAGTTGACGTGACAGAACAATTACATGTCCAACAGCAAGGGATTGCTGAAAACCCTCCCTCCATTGGCCTGTGATGTGCAGTTTCTACATTCATTCATACGGTCAACATCCCAACAAAATCGTGCTCTGCGCAGCCTGGCTGGTTCACTCCAAACCAGTGGATGAAACCTCGCCTCATTAGCAAAACGTTCCCAAGTCTTATGGAAACACGGCTGGTGGATGTTTAGCTGTTTGTCTTCTTCTCTGTGCCAACTGCTGATGGGACTTGTTGTTCACTGAACGCCAGACATTAGAATGGAAAGAAAATGTCTCTGGTTCTGTTCTTGGTTTCTTTTTAAACTAAAGATAAACAGTAATCTTACTCCACTGATATGTTTTATAAACATGGCCTTTATTTAGTTTTCTTAACATTAAGTGGAGGTAAAACTGAGGGAATTGTGTCTCTGTTCCTTAGGGGACGAGGGGGCGAGATAACAACAGTCCAGGACCTAAAGGAGAGCGCGGTGATATCGGACCGCCGGTACAGCCCAATCTTTTTCTGCTCTTTTGGTTTCATTTTGATGTAATTATGGTGACAGGGATATCTGTTCCCGAATGACAGGGAGTTCCTGGTGAAGATGGGTTGAAAGGAACCCCTGGCGATCGTGGTAGACGGGTAAATAACTCATTGAATCACTTACAAAGGTTTCAGGCTTCTTGTGAACCTAGACTTAAGAGTATCCTTTGCTTTTTAAAGGGACTCGATGGCAGAAGAGGTCAGCTAGGACAACCTGTAAGTTCCTCTCTGAAGAACTGCATCCCAATATCTGAGTAACTCTCATAGTAACGCACCACTGTGCTGCTCATCTAAAGGGAAACAGCGGGCTTCCTGGAGACAGAGGCCAGGCCGGACAGCCTGGTATCGCAGGCTCAAGAGTGAGTTTAGTCGCTTTACTTCCATCAGATTTCACAATTTCTTGTTTTCATTGGATTCTAACAAATCCAAACAAACTTGTGTGTGACTGTAGCTGACTTCATTCATTAGTCATTAGCTGATGAGATGAATGGACGATGTAAAAGGCCCTGTATTTTCCCAGGGTGCAGCTGGACCAGTCGGTACACGAGGACCCAAAGGGGAAGATGGCAACCCAGGACCCAGAGTAAGCCAGCCAAACTCAGCTCTTCTGTGTCTGGGGTTGTGTTGGACACCTAACCCAAAATGTCCCGATGTTTCACCATTTAGGGTCCTGGAGGTAATCCTGGTCCAAACGGAGAAAATGGAAGAAGAGGACCTCTGGGTCGCAAGGTACGGAGTGAATGTGACGAGTCTCAAGTTTCATTTTGAGACTGTTTGGACAACCAAGCTGCTTGACATGACTGGACACAGAAAGGCTGAGCTCCAGCCGCATGAGCCTGATTAAATCTGTGGAACCGAAGCTTACAGCCCACTGAAACACTCCCCTCGTGATTCATTACTTTGGCATTTTCTCAGAGTACTCCTGTCCTCATTCCCTCTGTCTGGTTCTCGTGCTCTCTTTGTAGGGAGAACCGGGAGAACCGGGACCCAAGGGTGTGATCGGACCGGTTGGCCCCCACGGAGAGCCCGTGAGGATAAAATCTTCTTAACTTCTCTGTCCCCACTTCTTTCACTGAAACATTTATTACGAGCACATTTTAATTCTTTTCTCTTTTCATGTTTTCAGTAGTTCAGAATATTTTATTGCTTGGCCTCTTGAAAGTTGCAGCCGTGAAACTGGCAGTCATTCGTGTTTCCCGCTGCGGATCATGGCGCTTCTTTCGAAACGTGGCGTTAGCGTTAGCTGCTACATGTTTAGCACTGAGATGCTATTTTAGGCTAGCACAGCTTTGCTGATAGGCTAACTGCTGGATCAGTTGAGAAGCAGAAATTAAGCCCCGGTGGGCCGAGCCGCTGCTTCGTGTTTGCATCAGAAACACATCAATGAGTAAAAGATGCAAACAGTTGCGTTAAAATTTCTAATGCATTAAAATCCATGAAATTCATAAAAATTGATGTGTGGAAGTCTTAGCCATATATTTTGTAACCATTGCGACCCTCATGTGACAGACATGCACAGTAACTATGATTATGATCCATATTTGTTTCCTGTGACAAATAGAAAAAAATCATTTTTTTCACTCTTTGCAAGTTAATATTTCCAAACAGCTTCATCTTGAAATGTTTACGGAAATGTTAATACTGTGACTAATAGATCATATTTAAAGGAATTTAACTCTTTAAAGATCAGTATGTTTATATAACTGCGCTTACAAAAACACAGTTATTAAATATCAGACAGTTTGAAAAGCATGAAGCTGACAGGCAAACCATTTTTAAGGATACAAATATTTTCAATTACATCTTTTATCATTAAAGTTATGAAATTTCTTTTTTTTTATAAATATCTGGTAAATATAAGGTATATTCATTGACATAAAGCTGAAGATGCTTGAAAATGAGCAAACGGGGAAACCAGAAAGTCACAGCGTTTCAGGATCACAGCACTTTGTTCCTATTTTCTGTTCAGGGTCAAGATGGCAGAGATGGAACCGGTTCGAAGGGAGAAAAAGGAAGGAAGGCAAGTGATTGTTCAGGACATAACATGTTTGATGGTTCTGGTTCTGATCGATGTTTTGATCAATTGATTTTATGTGTTTGGCTACACACTGCTTCATGAAGATGTGAGTTTAATTATTTCATACCATCTGCTCTTCCTTAAAGGGTGATGATGGTTTCCCAGGATTCCCTGGACTCAAGGTGAGGCGAGGTCACGTTTCCAGGTCACACTCTGGATAGTCTGCAGGATGTTTGATGAGTCTGATGGTTTCAGGGTGCAGCCGGAGACCCTGGCTCCCGCGGAGGACCCGGACCCAGAGGGAACCGTGGACAAAGAGTACGTTCACATTCCTGCTCAGAAATCTTTGCAGCAGTGGAAGGAAATCACCTTGCATGCATCCTGACTTCATGCCGACTCGTTCCAGGGCGTCTCCGGGGATGTTGGATCACCTGGACAGAAGGGAGAAGTTGGATATCCTGGACCCTATGTGAGCATTTTAAACCCCTAAACTTCCCAAAAATCAAATCACATCATCCAAATGTCAAATCTTACAGCATTGCCATAAAGCGCCCTAAAGCACCAGTTGGATGCTTTAGGGCGCTTCCCCTTCACACTGCTTGATGCCCGTCGTTGATTTATATTCCAAGTGATTTGGATGCTAAAGCAAAGAGGATATTTAGAAAAAGTTCAGGAAAAACTGTCTCAATCCTAATCAATATCATCACAATATTCAGCAAGAGTAGCATAAATAAATATTTTATATGGTGCCACAAACAGAGCAGCATCAGCACAGTACACTGACCTTTGACATGGATTTTGACTGTGGCACCGTCTTTACCTCAAGGTGAGATATTGTTAACTTCATCATTTCAGGACGTGTTGACATTAATTAATAAAAATATTTCAATCATAAAGCAAAGGAGCAGCCAGTGTGTAGTTTGAAAATGTCAGAATAACAGTAACATGATTAGCATCACCATTAGCTCAGGCTAACCATGATGCTAACCATGATGCTCATCACGGTTATCTCAGGGCAAATTCTGCTTTATTCTAACCAAATTGCTCCACAGCACATGGTCACAAATTGGGTTTGACAACAGCAGGTAATAAGGAGCTCAGGTGTTTCACAATGAATACCTGTGGATGCTAACTTTAGCGTCCGCTGTCGGCGCCGTGTCACTCTGCTGTCTGCTTACGTCACATCAGCCAAGCTTCAGACTAGAGAAAACAGGAAATGTCATCATGCGGTGCTACTGTCAGGGTGAGAGAGACGTAGGAGCGAAAACGGGACAGCTGACAGCTACATGGTGATATGCAGATAAGAAGCTGATTTATTACAATAAAACTTAAACCCTTAAAGATTTTGGCAAACTGACTAGCGGACATGTTGGATCAAAGCAGCTCAAGCAGGTCCATTTTAACACACGGGGCTTTTTGGTACACAAGTTCTCTTAAAATTACTACTTTATTCATGACATTAATTTATTCTGGTTTTATGTTGACTTTATTATGGTACTATTATAAATATATTGACACATTTTATTTGTATCAAACAAAATTAAAAACAACACAAGTGCATCAAACAAAAATCATACTCTTGTCATTTCAAAAAACTAAATTTTAATCTGGCCTAATACTCCGTCTTAAATAAATTACCTTTTGATTTGTTTGTAAACATCTTCTACAGGAAAGTTCTTATAATTTTTCAGAACCACAGCTTCATTTAGTTTTAGGTTTTTGCAAGAGGGTGGACATTAGTTGACTGGTGGGAAGAAAAAACATTTTCCGAACTAACAAGAAACATAGATTTAAAATAAATTACTGTTGCTTTTTGTGTCAGTGTCATGGAAATTCAATGTGATTATTCTATGAAAAAAAACATAAAAACCGCTAAAACCTAAATTTGTTGTGTCTATAATTAAAACGTTGATGGTTTTTAGCATTTTTAGCTGAAGTTCCAAGCCTTCGTTAATGGGCCAGGAGCGGCCGCTCTAATGAGGGAACATGAATGGAGATATAAACATTTATGGAGATGATCCTGTTGGAAAGTCAGGTTGAGATTTGATGGACTTGTTTTTGCTTCACAGGGGGCCAAAGGACCCAGAGGACCAGGTGTTGTGGTATGTCTTTATTTATCAAATAAATTATACTGAGTTAATAAATCAAACTTTCCTCTGCCTCTATTTAGTTCATTTTTGGTTTTCTAATAACTTATTATCCGTTTCAGCAATGTGACCTGGTCAAGAAGATCAGAGATAACTGTCGTAAGTTTTCATCGTTTTTTACCTTTGGGTGTCTTTTGTTCTTTAGTCGGTTTCTTACACTCTTTTCTTTTCTTTCCTAGCTTGCTGTTATGGTGAGTAAAGAGGATTGTTGATCTGCAGGAAATGCTTCAGGTGGCCGTGTTTCTCCAGAGAACCGGGTGTCTTTGGTTTTAGGTAAGCAGGAATGTCCGCTGTACCCCACCGAGCTGGCCTTCGCGCTGGACGTCTCGCAGGGCGTGGACCGCCAGGTCTTCAACAACATGCGGGACACGGCCGCCCTCCTGGTCAGGAACATCACCATCGCCGAGAGCAACTGTCCGAGAGGAGCTCGCGTCGCTCTCACCTTGTACAACAACGAGGTGATCACCGAGTTCCGGTTCGCTGACTCCATGAAGAAGCGGTCGCTGGTGGAACACATCGAGGTGCTGCAGAAACCGCGGTCCAGTAAGGAGGCTAGTCTGGACACGGCCATGAGCTTCGTGGCCCAGAACACCTTCAAGAGAGTACGCAGCGGTTTCCTGATGAGGAAGGTCGCCGTCTTCTTCGTTGGTCATCGTGTCAGGCAGACCCAGAGAATCACCAACGCCGCCCTTCGCCTTCACGATGCCGGAATCGCCACGCTGCTGTTGGTGAACAGTGAGAGCAGAGAGCTGAGCCGGGCAGTTCAGGTACGACCCAACCAGCGAAACGATCGACTGTGAAAGCAGCTCATCTCATTCGTTCTCCTTTAAACCAGGTCAACAACACGGCGCTGGCCCAGGTCATCGTCCTTCCCTCCCCAGGAAGCTCCCAGTACCAGTCGGTCTTCCAAAAGATCCTGAGCTGCCATGTCTGCTACGGTGAGACTCTTCCGGGTCATAAAGAGTTAAACTGGGACGCAAAGTACATGTTCACCACATTTTACTTGGGGAAAAAAAACTTTACATAAATTAAAGCATTTGATTATTTACATGCACAGGAAATGACATGGAAATGTAGGAAATTAGCTTTTTATTTCATCCATTAATTTCTTAGTGATCATTTTGGAAAAAAATGTCAAAGCGACAGAAAAGTGTTTAAATATGTCGTCTCTTCATTTTTAAGTAAATTTTGTGAAAAGAAAAAGCTAAATGTAGAAATAAAGAACAGTTAGGTGGTGCTAAAGTTGGAGATGAAACCTCTGATAAAAACTTTTCCCCACCCTTCAAACCCATCCAGCGTACAGTTGGCCAGCGCCGGGTTCACACGGCGCCTTGTGGTCCAGTCAGAAAGCAGACATGGAGAGGAATCCAAATCAACGGACGTTTTCTGTTAAATATACTCCGTTAGCTGTCGGCCATGTTTGTTTGCTCTGAACCATCTGGAGTGAAATTGTTTGTGTTGCTCCAATCACGCCGTAAAACCAAACCTGTTCTATCTGCCATGTTTTATCGCTCTCTCCGGCTTTGAAGACTAAAGTTTGAATGGCGCCAAGTGAGCCAGCGTTTCACACTCACGACCTCGGGATTCATCTGGTCTCATCAGAGCAGATCCCTGATCAGTCTGCATGTCGGCCAGATTCACTCAGACGTTTCCTCCAGTCAGTTGAACCACGGAGACATTCAGACTGAAACAACAGAGTTGTGTTTAGTTTGATGTATCTAGATCATTAGTAATAGTAATTGTACTTTGTCTTTTCTAGATTCCTGCTCTCCAGACCAGCTTTGTGACTATCTGCCTCCGTCGGCCAGCCGCGATCGGCGATCTCTGACGTCTGATGTGGACATCGACATGGCGTTCGTCATAGACAGCTCCGAGTCGACCTTCCCGTCCTTCTTCATCGAGATCAAACGATACATCGCTCACATCGTAGAGGCTCTTCACGTGTCTTCGGATCCCACCGGCTCCGTCCATCACGCCCGCGTGTCTGTCGTTCAGCAGGCTCCCTACGAGTTCATCCACAACCGGACCGGCCGACCCATCCGCGTGGACCTGGGCCTGACCGACCATGCCTCGGCTCAGGCCATCGTCCGGTTCCTGCTGGACAAGACGGAGCAGCTGGAGGGCGGCCGCGCCCTGCCGGCGGCCATCGAGGCCACCGTGGATCAGGTGTTTGAGAAGGCGCCGCTGCAGCGCGACAGGAAGGTGATCGTGCTGTTTGTGACCGGCAGCGTGGAGGAGGACGAGGAGCAGCTGGTCCGCATCGCCAACGAGGTCAAATGCAGAGGCTACTTCCTGGTGATCTTCGGCGTGGGCGAGTCGGTGGGGCCCAGGGACGTTCACGTCCTGTCACGCATGGCGAGCGAACCCTCTGATGTCTTCTTCAAGCGCCTCGACCTCATTTCCCACTTTTATGACAAACACATCCAGACGTTTGGCCAGCTGTTTGCCAAGTATATCAGCTGTGAGTCCGACCAATTTTCCTCTGCAGCCTGTTTCACAATCCTTATCTAGCCTGAAATTCATGACATCTTCTCTGCTTTATAGTTGAAAACCGCCCTGAACAATCTAAAAACTGTCAGTGGACGCAGAGCGACCAGCCGCTGAAGAGCCCTCTGCCACCTTCACCCTACCAAGAGTGAGCCAGAAAACCTCTGAATTAGTTCCCACCGTTAGCCTGACTTTCATCGCTGTTTTCACCGATGTTTATTCCCTAGGAAACTCCAGAAGCATCATGATGGCCACCAAGCAGTTCATGACAGAAAGCTCCATAGTAAGATGCACAAACTTCATATTTATTGAAATTTCTTTTAATTATCCAAGATGGCCGCCACGGTTGTCATGGAAAATGAGTTTTTACACTAAAATCGCCAATTGGATGAACATGTTTTATGTCAAATTAAACATATTTTGAGCCACAGATATATATTTTCTTGACTTTATGTTACCTTTTTCTGGTGGACATTTTTCAAAATGGTTGACATGTTTGTAACGGAGGATTTATGTTTGCACTAAAATTGGCAGTAGGTACTGCTAGTTACTGAAGCTAACCAAAAAGTTAGCTTCACTTAACACTGATTTACTAAATATTAGCTCTGCTAATTGTATGCCGCTAAACATATAAAAACATGAGCAGAAGCTAATGCTAATACAAGAAATTACTAGAAGCAAATCCTAAACCACAAAATACAAAAGAGTTAGTAACGCATGAAAAATTAGTCAAAGCTAATGCTAACATTAAGATGTCGGTTTCTCATGTCCTTCCAGGTCTGACACTTGCTAACAGTAAAGTCCTCAGTTTTTGATTCTGCCACATTCTTATTTTAAAGTTGTATGAATATTTTGACCAAAGTGAAAAACTCCTGATGTGACTTAAAGTTCATCCAGGTTTTGAAAATTGGTAGCATTTTATGACAATAACTGGTTTAAAAGGTGCCAGTCATGAAACTCAAGTAGCTGATGGAAACATGAAAACATCCGACCTGAGAGGTTGGCATTTTAGCATGGGGTTAGCATGCTAATTTTAAAGCTCGTTTCCACACGTACATTTTTATTGTGAAATGTTATACAACTAGTCGTATCAGCATTAAACCTTTTATATTTGTATCCTGATGTAAAAAAAACAAGTTATATTTCCTTTATTCTGATGTTTTCTGTTTCCACCCTCCAGACGCCGACGAGCTGCACGTCTCCAATGTCACCGCCAGCAGCTTCACGCTGCGCTGGAGCAACCCCGAAACCAAACTGCCAGTCTACTTTGAGGTGGTGGTGACCCGACTGCAGGACCACAGCCTCGTGGTGAAGACCAACGTTTCAGGCTCAGAGATCGCCGTGTTCAACGTGGAAAGCTCTCAGACGTATCACGCTGTGGTCACGGCGTACACAGCAGAGGGGCGGGCCGTCTCCACCCGAAAGGGCATCGTCACAACCAGTAAGTTCAACAAACACACAACCTACGGACTGTTCACACACATTTCTTTTTAATTAGGGCCGGGACTAATTTTGATTAGTTAGCCAGAGATTTAATGCCTTAAAATTTTAATTTTGTATTTTATTTTTGTATAACTTTTGTATTTGCAAAGTCCTGGTCCGTTTATAAGTCTGACGCATAAGCGACATCCGCAAACAAACGCCATGATGAGGAAGCTGCTTCTCTTGTTACACTGGGGGATCATTTTGTTTCAAAGAAACAATCTGACATTTGAATAACCTAAATAACAGATAAAAAGCATTTATTCTATGACTTAGCTGCAAAAAGAGATTATGAGTTGATGGTTCGGTCGACCCGGTTCTACTGGAACCAGAACATCTGCTCCACCTCCAGCTGCTGTGGTTCTGACCCAAACCAACCTGCTCCCCTCCTGGCCTGTGGGGGCGCTGCACCAAGAACCACTGAGGGAAACGACACAAAAACCTCTGAAGACGCTGAGAGTAACTTCCTGTTTCACCAGATGGAAACAAGATGGAGGCGTCAGATTTTAGTGTTGGAGGATTTCTCTCTAAGCTAAAGACCAGGAGCCATTTCTGCTGCTAGCGCTAGGCTAACATGTTAGCGTTGGTTGTATTTACCCAGAATGCCCTGCACTGTAGTCCACTTCCTGCTTTTGGAGCGGTCTCTGGTCCGCCTGGCGTTCACATTCAAACTGAATTCAGACAGAGGTTTGGAGGACCAGAGGTCAGTTAGTGTTCACACCTCACCAACCGAACCGGACTTTGACTAGGCAGACTGCAGTTGGTTTAAAACAGATTGAACTGTTTATACTTATGATTTCTGCACAGTTTAGTTCATGAGATTTCTCTTGTCTAAACTTGTTGAATCATCAAACTAGAACTTTTATCATCTTCAAACGCTGCTTCATACCTAAAGAATCGTTTGTAAAAGTCTTTCCTGGAGTTTCATATTAATTACCTGAGGTTTCATAAAGTTTGTTCCGTTATTGGAGCCTCATCGTTGCCTCTTTCTCCTCACAGAAGCAGCCAGCCTCGGCAGCAGCACTGTAAAAACTACACCGCTGGACAAACCGGAGCCTGGTAAGCTGGTCTGCAGAAACGACAGAAAAACCATCCAAGAAGAACCAGAGTGGATTTAGTCAGCAGCTGCTGAGGTTCACGACCTGGACCAAAAACAGCCTCTAAATTACTAAAGAAACTAACATTTTAGCAGATGTAGTCATAACTAACTTTTCAGTTCACTTGTAAAAACTCCAAATTAATCCACTTTCATTCTCCTGACTTCATTTTGGATAACAAAGCTGCTCTGGAGGTCATAGGTTCTTGTTTTTGTAGGAAAAACCTCTGAATGTCTAAAAAACTGCTTGCATAGTAAAGTGAGCTGTTGATTTTAACACACATTATCCTCCATGTTTTAAATTTAATCGTAACATAAACGCTTTCTCTCCCTGTCTGTCCTTCTGCACATGTGTGTGTTTCTGTTTCCCATTATTTTCATGTTGCATGTTGTAGCTAATGGCCTGGCAGACCCCTGCTCACTTGACTTTGACCCGGGAATGCCGTGCAAAGACTTTGAGGCTAAGTGGTTCTTTGACAGACAGAATGGGTTCTGTGCAGAGTTCTGGTTTGGAGGTTGTGCAGGAAATGAGAATAGGTTCGACTCAGAAGAACTTTGCTTGAAAAACTGCATGAGGTCAGGTGAGTTACGGCCGGAAGAATGCCTTTAAAACAAAGTGGCATTATCTGTTTACACTCAGGGACAAATAGGACCATTTAGGTTTAACTTAAATAATTTGTCCAATTTTTGAAAACTAAATATTAATTCTTGTCCAAACTTTTGTACGTTTTTCCAGAAGTTATTCCTCATGTCTTTAATGGTGTGAATGCTGAACAAAATCAATGAACCAAATCAAATAACATAATGCTAATCTCAAAATTAGCCTAGCAAGTTAATGTTAGCACTAAGAAACATTAGCATAGCTAGCGTCGGGTTAATATCAGCATGTTGACGTCTCTTTCAGATTTTTAAATGTGCAAACAGAAATTTATAAGAAAATTAAAGAAAATATTTTGTGTTTGTAAGCTAATTTAAGACTAGAATTTTTAAATAAATTAAAAAGTAACTTTCTGATATTTAAATTTGAGTTTGCAGCTAGCTAACATTTAGTTATAAATCTTTGATAGCGCCGCCCACTGCAGCGTCCATCAGCTCAGATCGGCGAGCGGTCCGAAGGTTTTCACAATGAAAAAGAAGAAAAGTTCTGCTGTCCAAACTGCAGAAGAAACCGCAGCTGATTCCTGGTTTTGATCAGGAGGACGTTTTTGGGTTGTTCTCTGAATTTGGTCCTTTTTGTGTCTCAGGTTTATCTCAAAGATTTTCATATAATGCAAACAACAAGAATAAATGGAAATATTCATTGATATATATATACGCATGCAAGTATGGCTTAAAAATTATGTTTTGAAAAATTTTCTGGGTTGTTTAAGTGTACAGGTTAAAAAATGAGCATGACTCCACTGACCAATGTTAAGCTTTCACTGAATATAAAACAAAGACAAATAGCCAGTAACTGCAAGTTATTTCTACTAATATAAACATCTTTAGGTACACTTTAACCTAAAGTTAAGAAGTATAATGAATTATTTATAAAATAGCCCTTTTTAATCATGTTCCTCTAGTTTTGTTCAACCCGGTAACAAACCAATCCGTCTGAATATTAGACTAATATTTGTTGGACTGGATGCAAAGTTTAAAGAATGAGTCAAAAATATAAAAAAACCTGATTTAATATTTATTTTAAAGTATATTTTTATGAGTTATGAAAAGCACTTTTACATCAAGTTGCCATATTCTACTTATCAGTCTAATTATTATGATTCACAATAAAATAAAATATACTTACAGTTAGTTATTTTAATCAAGGGACAGGTGATCTCAAAGGAAATGAAATAATTAGTTTAATTATGTAATGGAGTTTAACTCAGATTAATCAAATTGTCCCGTTGAACTTAAAGCAGCCAAAGTAAAGAAATTCGCACGAATGTTTGGGATTTCATGCATAAGGTGGGGAGACATTTCCGTGGAGGTTCAAAGTGTCGTGTTCAGACACCATTTTTAGTAACCTGGGAGCCCAAAATGCACCGAATTCAGAGAATCACCAGCTGATGTTTTCCTCTGTTTCCGCCTCTGCAGCGCCGCAGCCGGAGGAGCAGCAATCCGAACAGCTGGAGATTCTCCCGGCGCCTGGTGAGAACTTTCATTAAACGGGATTATTTTTAAGAGTAATTCATCCAAAAAGAGTAAAAAACCAGAGTCCACATGACTCATCTTCTCAGGAACGAGGCTGAATTACAGCTTTATCGGCCAGATTGTTTGTAAGCATGCGCTCTAAAATGTTTCTGTTCTTTTGATCAAACATCAGAAGCAGAAGTTAAAACAATTAATCTCCCACCGGCGGAGAGCTGACCGTGTAGCGCTGGCTGTGGAGCTGCGTCGTTTTTACTCCTGTTTTCCACTTCCAGCTGCCATTACGTCTGTGGACATTTGCCAGCTTCCCAAAGAAGAAGGAAAATGTGCAAAGTTTGTTCTGAAGTGGCATTTTGATGCCGCCAGCAGAAGCTGCAGCCGCTTCTGGTACGGCGGCTGCGACGGGAACCAGAACCGCTTTGACACGTTTGAGCAGTGCATGAAGGCGTGTGGAGCCGCAGGTACGTGTCACTCGGTGTAGTCAACTCCTCTGAATGAAGCCCCTCTCATTAGTGTCTTGGATCTATGGCTCCTCTTGGCCATAGATCAATGTTTTATGTTACTTTAACAGTGTCATGCATAAAGAGCCATCTTTTTAATGGCCCTTTAAAAAGATCTGTGTTGCAAATATAACATTAGCTTCTATTGATATTGTTCAAACTAATAATTAGCCATGAATGAAGGCCGAGCCAGACTGTAGCCAGATATCTGGGAAAACAAACATAATTTTATTTATTTCGACTGTTCATCCACATGAAACTGTTTAATATCACAAAAAATATTTATGAAAACTGCAACCGAACTGGAGATGTGAGAAAACTCTGTATTTATAATTTCATGTCTGCGACAAACAATAAACCGATGTTTCCACATCGTGGCGTCTTTAGTTCTAATAACGTTATATTTAGGCTTTAGCTCTGCGCTACGCTGCCCCCTGCTGGTTCTCATGTTTAAAACACGCAGATTCCTGAAAGCGATCCCAATGTTTTTTTCAACGATGTTTGACAAATCCATGTTTAATGTTTAGTAAAGTCAAACAAAATGCAGAAACACAAAGAAACATTTACACACCTGGCATTGTTTCTGCTGCATATTGGCAAAGTTTAACATAAATTAGTTTTTAAAACCTGTTTTCAACTCAAACGTCAGGAGGTCCAACAGAAGAAAACAAAATGTTTAGCTGCCGCAGCCCGCTGCGGCGCTACGTTTCCAGTTAACCTGACTGGTTTCCTCCCAGCAGGGAACCCGGGGCTCCTGGCTGCAGTGAGAACATAGGAGTGGCGCCTCAACCTCGTCTGCAGAAGCGAAGGGCCGCACTGTAAGGACGTCTTGCTGAAGCAATGGTGGCAGCACTGGACTCAACACACATGAACTTTGACCCCCAACTTCCTGAAGTAGTCTGTTTGACGACGAGATGGAAGGAAGACAGTTTGCTGCGTGAAAACTTTCATCTATTGGTGCTAAAGGTCTGAGTTGAATAAATGCAGCAGTTTGTCTTGAACCATGAAGTCAAACAGGTTTAATGTTTCTCTGATCCATCTGTCATGAATCTTGAGGACTTGAGTCTCGGTCCTGTGGAGTCGTGAGTTTTTTCACTTCAGCGCCGCGCGGCTCTTTACGGCCATGTTCGTCACCCAGAATCCCACGGCTCTGATGTCCAGTTAAAGTCACGTCCAGATCCGTTTCCTGCTACTTTAACAGAATGTAACGTCACTCTGGTTTTTGGTTTTCATGAGGTTTGCCTGTCAGTCTGTGTCTGGGGGAAATAAAATGAAGTAGACTTTGTAATAAACGCGAGCGTCTGGCTTTTCTTTGTGCTCAACTGTTTACTGTCCAACATTCAGAAGTCAAAGGAAAACCTTTAAATCTTCCAGAAAACGTTTGGAAGACGCTGTGATGAAACCGGCGCTGAATTATTACTTCTGAATAAAGTGGGTTTCATGAGGTCCGGATCCAGAGTGGAGCCGTTTTCCGGAGCGGTCTGGAGCAATCTGAGGTCGTGACCTCTGGGTCTGATGGGACAGCCGGGCGGGCCAGTTTTCAGTTTCCAGCGTAATTAGAGAATCTTTTCTCTGATTCTCTGCCTTTGATTTGGCTTCGCTGGCACGGCCTAGTTAAAGTCACACAGACCAAATTCGGAGCCTCCCACATCTAAAGCAGCAAATTATTTAATTATGCTGAACATTAAGACTGAAAGTAGTTGGTGAAACTGAACATGAAGTTATTTGTCTCTGTGTGAGATCTGGTCGCCATGGAGACGCCAAACCTTCAGTCTGCATGTTTATGCATTAAATGGGAAACAAATCAGGCACCAGCAGCTTTTACCTAAAAATAACTTCAAATTAATCATCTTGAGGAAACACATAAACTCTGGATCTGTAAAATGAGTTACCTCAGCCTTTAAAACCAAGACGCATACACATGCTACAAGCTAACAGCATTTTCCCTCCTGGCTAAGCTAAGCTAGCATTAGCATCAGAGATGAACTCTAGATTCTTCAGGTTATGTTCACTCTGCTAAACAAATCAACTTTATTTTCATGGCTTTTCTACTCAAAAATTTGAGAATAAAACAGTAAAATGAGGGAATAAAATCCTGTGCTTTTTATGGTATTATGACTTTATTTAGATTAAAGACAGAATGAAGAGAACATGAAAATCCCAGCATGATCAATAAATAAGATCAGACACTTTGTGTTGGTCATGATGAGTCTCGGTTCCTCGCAGCAGTTTCTCCTGTCTGAGCGACAAAACAAACCGTTGTCCAGCTGAACCACAAGCAGGCAGTTTTTCCTTCCACTGCCTTTCTGGGCCAGCCTGCCGTCACTTTAACAGAAGAGTTTTCATCCGTCCAAGTTCACAGCTTTTTAAACGTCGTCTTATTTAACTTTGAATCATGTTCTCCAGTCTTTCATGTGACTGAAAGCTTTTCAGCTGCAGCCGCCAGCAGAACACAAAGCTGAGACTGTTGGAGTTTGCAGAGTTCAGAGCGGCTCGCTGTGATGTCATCATCATGGAGGACAAAGCAAACCGCCGTCCCCTCCAACATGGGGAAACATGGGGCAACATGGAGGCAACATGGGGGCAACATGGAGCCTTGCTCCAGGCTGGTTTTGAAAGCAAAGAGCCTCAGCGGCTAGCAGAGCGTAGCTTCATCCCGTTAACAAAACAGCAAGCAGACTCATCCAACCATCATCTTTTATCCTGGAGGTCAAAGGTCAACGATGCCAGTAGATTCATTCCATCCTCAAATTGCTCTCAGGTTTGTTTTTTTTCCCTCTTACTCATCTTTTTATTTTCTATCTCCAAGGAAACGTCTGTATTATGGTCTGTCTGCAGAGCTGATCTTTGGGATGTTTACATTCAACCTTATGAAAATGTTCCTGCTGCTGGTTCTGCAGGTTCTGCAGGTTCTGCAGGTTCTGCTGGATCTGCAGCTCAGAGCCAAAGCGTCTGAGTTTTTTCTGCCGTTCCTGTGACTGGTGAATTAATTGCTCTTATAGCTGATCTGGTAAATGTGTCTGTTATGAAGCTGCAGCTGGAAGACATTAAATCGTTCTGATGCTGCTGAGCTCAAACACTAAAAGCATGTTCAGAGCAATAAACAGAGTGAGGCAAACTTTCAATCCTCTGAGATACCACACCAAATAAATCAGCTGATAAAACTTTTTAAAGTGCAGATCGTCTCCTGGTGGCTCTGAGTCAGAGGGAAGGAATGTCATCCGTCTGTTTTTATCATCACTGACCGAGGATCGCTCCGCATCCAGCTGGGAATGTTTCAGTTTCTGCTTTTCAAACCAGAGTCTCCACCTGGAACCAGTTCACCTGCTGGTTAGCTCCCAGCAACCAGCTGGAATCATTTCTCCCTCTGCAGAATCGCAGCGTCCAGGTTTCATCATTCAAGGCCGAACATTTAGCTCCAAACTGAACATGTTGCTAGCACATTCAGATACTTGCTAGCTAAAAATGTAGCTAACAATTTAGCTTGCTTGCCAATAAAATAATAAACGTATTGGAGTCGCCTGGTTAGCCTGAGAGCTTTACAGTGGGTGAAATAAGATAAAACACAACAGATGGTAGAATAAAATGAAAAGAACAAAAAATGTCAGAACTGAGTATCAAAGGCCACGTTGAACATGTCCTGATCTGAACAGGCCCGGGTCAGAGGTCAAAGGTCAGTTTCAGAGAGAAGACGGACTCGGTGATAATTTTAGACCCGGTTCCTGCAGCAGGCGCTTATTTACATAAACAGTTAAAACATCACAAACATGGCGAGGCCTGAACATGAAGAGCCTTAAAAATGAGAAATAAAGGTTTAACAGGAAGCTGGTGGTCGACGCATCCTTCATGCCAAACGTTCCCAGATTCAGCTGCAAAGCATCTCAAGGATTTTATCATTTAAAAACATTTTGGTTTTGGTCCGGAGTCAGAGAACCTTGTCCAAAATAACATTATTTATGTGCCACATTTAACCATTTTATGCAGAAAACTGAAATGTCTGCTTGGGTTCCCCAATGACCCAGTTTATGACAAATATGACCCATTTGAATTTTAGGCAAAATGATTCAGCCTAACTGTATTAAACTAAAGTGACAGAAAAGTCACCACTGTAACTTTATAGTTGAAAGATCCTTAAGATTTATAGAACATTAGCCTCTTTACATAAGGCACAACTAATTACATATTAATGGCCACCTTTTCCCCAAACCAGGGCACAACGAGAAATGTCCAATTATATCAATATACAGTCCTAAACAAATGCAGTCAGCTTGTTACTCACGACCTCCGGGAGAGTAGAAAAACGCTGCAGGTCTGGTAGGACAAAGCGAGGAGTTAAAATCCGAGATGAAAAAACAATGAGAGCGTTGAAATTCCCTCGTCCTCCCGACGGCCATTGAACGCAGCACAAAAGTAGCGGCTAGCTCTCTTAGCTCAGCTCATAGCTCGTCTCCTTCCGTCTGTCTCCTCTCGTCTCTTCCCTCTCGCGTCCACCAAGCTCCTCCAACTTCTCCCGAACTCCGTCCTCTCCCGTGTTTTGTCCTATTTTCTCTCCCTGGAGTCTGTATGTCTTCACTTCTTGTCCGGTCGCCTCCGCTCCGGTCTCCACCATCACGAATCTCCTCTCCTTCTTGCTCCCGCCTCCTCTCCTCTCTCAACCAATCACGAGTCACGCACCGAGCGGACTGTCTCAGTGACCAATCAAATGGCAAAGTCAAATAAAATACACAGCGCATCTTACGTCGCACTAATACTTCTTTCAATTGCAATATTTACATAAAACAATGCTCTTAGTTGATTTACAAATAATATCGTTTTAATTAGTAAGTAAGCAAATTACTAAATAGCTATCTTTACCCTGTGGAAGTCAGGAGAAAAAGACAAAAATATAATTTGAGTCTTGTTTTATTCTCAAATAAATGTCTTCCAATCCATAGACAAAAATAAAACAAAGTAAAACCGTTGGCGTCTTCTCACCTCACCTGTCCACTTCATAATAAAAGCATACATTCAGGTGTGAAATATATACATTGATTAGCCACACAGAATGTCACAAACACAAAAACACACAACATGTAAAACATCACAAGTACATAAAAGAAAACACATAAAGGAAAAACTAAACAGCAGCAACAAACAAAATACCGAACGGTTAACGACGAGGGAGTTTAATAAGTCAGCCTCCACGGCTTCTCTTCACAGGAACGGGGGCTGAAAGAGTCTCCAGACCGACTGCTACCAAACTGTCCACCTGAGGGGACAAACCAGCTGGACGGGGAGGAAGAAACTGGGGGACGACCAGGGCGAGGAGGCTGAGCCAACTGGGTCCCCTGGTAACATGAGCTGGCTTCAAACGATCCACCAAAATACTCCCGATTACCCCCAGCTCCACCAACACGTCCTGAGCTCCCCTCTCCAGAACACGGAGTGGACCATCGTAATGAGGCTGAAGTGGTGAGCGGTGGGAGTCACGGCGGATAAATACAGACATTAGGTCCTTTGGCACAAACACCTGTGGAAGTTAGACCTTTTCTACTCCTCTGGGGATCAACCGAACCCGTTGGACCTGGGAGAAATTACCCTGGTACCCTCAAAGGTTGGACCAGAACCAAATCAGCTGAAGAAAACCGCAGGTCCTCTTTTGGAGCCGAACGCAGGCCCAACAAAACCCAAGGCAGGCGATCTATCCAGCTGTTATCCACCAACGAGGCCCGCAATGCAGCCTTCATGGTGCAGAGGAACGTCTCACAATGACCGTTGGCCTGCGGATGGTAGGCAGCAGAACGGTGGACTTTAACCCCAAGGCTCTCTGCAGTCCACAAGTGAACTGGGAACCAAGTCCAATGGCACACCAACCCGGGACACCCAGGAGGACATAAAAGCCCGAGCCACAGCAACCGCAGTGGTTGACAGTGGAACTGCCTCTGGCCACCGGCCAGTTCTGTCACCATCATCAGGAAATAGGTGAAACCTCTGGAAGGTGGAAGCGGCCCCACTAAGTCCACATGCACACGTTTAATCTTCCAACAGGAAAGTGCTCCGGTGGAGCCCTGGTGTGCCGTTGCACCTTGGGACGCTGGCAAGCCAAACAGGAAGCCGCCCATGTCTGAACACCTTTAAAGAGTCCCCACAAACTTTTCCCCTACCAGTTCAACAGAAGATTTAACGCCCGGGTGTGAATGGGAATGAACTGCATCAAAAACCCGCCGACGCCAACTAGTCGGGACCAAAGGTCGAGGTTTGCCAGTCGAGACATCAGAAAGGTTTGCTCCACACTCATGACAGGAGACGTCCTCTAAAGGCAAGCTGGATTCAGTTGCTTTAAAGGCCAGAATATCCTGGTCGGTCAGTTGGTCGGTGGCCAACACCTACATGCACAGAAGCAACCTTTGCTCTGGACAGACCGTCAGCCACCAGGTTATTCTTGCCAGCCACATGCTGAATGTCAGTGGTGAACTCTGAAATGACAGACAAATGTTGCCAAGCGGACCACGGTTCAGAAACTTTTCCCATAGCAAAAGTGAGAAGCTTGTGGTCAACAAAAGCAGTAAAGTCCCTGCCCTCCAACATGAAACGGAAATGGCGTGTTACCAGCAAAAGGGAAAGCAGTTCCCTATCAAAAGTGCCTCCTGCTAATAAAAGCGAGGGGTTGCCAGGTACCATCCACCCATTGGAACACTGGAGGTGGATGGGCCAAAAGCACAGCATTAGCCAAGGCCTTTTGGGCATCATCAAATGCCTGCAGTCTCTCGGAGGCCCACTCTATCTGCTGGTCCCTTTTTGCCTCCAAGTGCTTCATGCAAGGGGTGCATGAGGTGAGCTGCCTGTGGGATGAAACGGTTATAAAAGTTCAACATCCCCAAAAACTCCAGCAGGGGCGTCACTGAGGGAGAGCAGGGAAAAGCAGGAATTGCTTCAACCTTTGCAGGTAGGGGAACCGCCCCTTGAGAAGACACTTTCTGTCCCAGCAACTCAACAGCAGGAAGACCAAACTGGCATTTAGCTGGGTTCACCATCAGGCCATGTTCACTTAGTCTAACAAGCGACTGACGAAAGTGCGCCATGTGTTCTTCCGCAGATGGACTAGCTCACGTTCAGATGTTCGCAGATGTTCGGGTCACCAATGTGGAAGTCAGCAGAAAAAGATAAAAACATCACTTGATTTTTGTTTTATTCTCAATGTCTTCCAATAAAAACCAAAAATAGAATGAAGTAAAACTGTTGGTGTCTTCTCACCTCACCTCTCCCTTCACAATAAAAGCATACATTCAGGTGTGAAATACATTGATTACGCCACAACCCTTTATATTATTTAAATATTAAAGGAAAATGCTAGTATATTTCTTTCAAAACAAGAATATGAAATCCATAGCTTTTTCTAACATTAAGCATTAGTAAATAAACGGTTACTTTCAATATGTGTGTCGTCTTGAACTATGTATTTCTATTAACCTTAACATAGAAAGTGACCTCAGTTTATCACAGCTCTACATTTATTTGTGAGATTTTAGCGCCTCAGACAGCAGGCTGCTTTTCCAAACACACATTGAGTTTCATCATGATGAACAGAAACACACAGTCACTGGGTCAGCACACATCAGCAGCAGGAACATTATTTAGCTTGAAGCTAACTATTTAGCTAACACGCTAAATGTTTAACTGACTAATTGTACTAAGTTGAGACCATTTCGCGAGCTCATCTACAGCGGGATTCCATTAAAGCATTTTCATCCAAATTACAGAACCAGGTGTTTGGTATCTGCAACAGGACAGCAGCAAGAACATAAAGTAATGATACATATCATGTCTACCTCACATGTGACATTCAGCTCGCTAAATTAGCTTATTATCAGTAACACTGATGAAATACAATGCAAACTTCACAGTCACAACAAGCACTGCTGCAGGAATTACATCATAACATGACTATAAACCCCATATCAACGTCATATGAAACAATATAAACTCACATTTTCAGTCACGCATACAAAGTTCCCGCTCGCTGGGCTGCCATACAGAAATGACTCTGCAGGAAGTAGCACATGTTCAGGACCCCAATATACAACTAGCTGTCCTTGCTGTTGCCTGACCCAATATTATCAGTCCAACTATGCCACGAACAGCTGAATGTTTAGTTGGACAGTCAGAAAATTAGACCGTGATTTATTGGCTCAAATAATGAACATAGAAAGTGAACCTGGTGCCTTCTTTAGCGAAGAACCTAAATAAAAATGTATTTCCTATTTCTCTCTTTAATGACTGAAATAAAATAGTTTGACCTCTTCAGTCTGGACCAGAGCAGTGGAAAGTTTCACACCTTTAAGATTTCTTCTGGTTTTGATTTCAACAAAGTTGAAAAAGTGAGATATATCTGAGAACTTCACTCGATCAGACCGTCTCTAAACACAAAAACGGTTCAATCTGCAGCATCATGTCAGTTTCAGCCTGCTTGGTGATGGCTTTCTAAGGACTCCTGGTGACCTCTGGTTGCTCCTGGTGACCTCTGATTGCTCCTGGGATCTCTGGTTGCTCCTGAGGGCCTCTGATTGCTCCTGGGATCTCTGGTTGCTACTGAGGGCCTCTGGTTGCTCCTGGGAGCCCCTGGTTGGTCCTGGTGACCTCTGATTGCTCCTGGAATCTCGGGTTGCTCCTGGGATCTCTGGTTGCTCCTGAGGGCCTCTGATTGCTCCTGGGATCTCGGGTTGCTCCTGGGATCTCTGGTTGCTCCTGAGGGCCTCTGGTTGCTCCTGAGGGCCTCTGATTGCTCCTGGGATCTCGGGTTGCTCCTGGGATCTCTGGTTGCTCCCGAGGGCCTCTGATTGCTCCTGGGATCTCTGGTTGCTACTGAGGGCCTCTGGTTGCTCCTGAGGGCCTCTGGTTGCTCCCGAGGGCCTCTGATTGCTCCTGGGAGCCCCTGGTTGGTCCTGGTGACCTCTGATTGCTCCTGGAATCTCGGGTTGCTCCTGGGATCTCGGGTTGCTCCTGGGATCTCTGGTTGCTCCTGAGGGCCTCTGGTTGCTCCTGAGGGCCTCTGATTGCTCCTGGGATCTCGGGTTGCTCCTGGGATCTCTGGTTGCTCCCGAGGGCCTCTGATTGCTCCTGGGATCTCTGGTTGCTACTGAGGGCCTCTGGTTGCTCCCGAGGGCCTCTGATTGCTCCTGGGATCTCTGGTTGCTACTGAGGGCCTCTGGTTGCTCCTGGGAGCCCCTGGTTGGTCCTGGTGACCTCTGATTGCTCCTGGAATCTCGGGTTGCTCCTGGGATCTCTGGTTGCTCCTGAGGGCCTCTGATTGCTCCTGGGATCTCGGGTTGCTCCTGGGATCTCTGGTTGCTCCTGAGGGCCTCTGATTGCTCCTGGGATCTCGGGTTGCTCCTGGGATCTCTGGTTGCTCCCGAGGGCCTCTGATTGCTCCTGGGATCTCTGGTTGCTACTGAGGGCCTCTGGTTGCTCCTGAGGGCCTCTGGTTGCTCCTGAGGGCCTCTGATTGCTCCTGGGATCTCTGGTTGCTACTGAGGGCCTCTGGTTGCTCCTGAGGGCCTCTGGTTGCTCCTGGGGGCCTCTGATTGCTCCTGGTGACCTCTGGTTGCTCCTGGGAGCCCCTGGTTGGTCCTGGTGACCTCTGATTGCTCCTGGGATCTCGGGTTGCTCCTGGGATCTCTGGTTGCTACTGAGGGCCTCTGGTTGCTCCTGGGGGCCTCTGATTGCTCCTGGGATCTCGGGTTGCTCCCGGTGACTCTGCAGCAGTAAGGCATCAGCAGAAAGAAAACCAGAGGAGAAAAAAATCAGTTTGAGCAGAAAAATCATGAAAATGAAACTTCATGGCGGCTGGTTTACCAGACCTTCATCAGTCAGAACCCGTCCAGAACTGCAGCCGATTGACCAGATGAGGAGCCAAACCTGACAACGGGCTGCAGGTCAAATTTTCCTTAGGGATCAATAAATTATTTCTGAATCTAAATAAAGTATTTCTGAGTCTGAATCTGCTGCAGCTCAGTAAATCAGTCGCTGCCTGTTAGCTTGAAGACGCTTCAGTGGAAAATGTGAGTCTGTGGTTCTTCTGCACATGTTGGATAACCTCTGAAAGTGAAAGAAATGTGCCAGTTTCCTCCATTTTGTCCTTCTGGAAGCTTCTGTTTGGCTCTGATTGTAAATTTGCTGCAGCTCATTTTTTCCTGCTGCTGCTCCAGAATGTGAAACATCAAATTTATGTTTCTGTTACTCAAACAAACTGAAGCTGGGAGCAGCCACAGCGATGGAGGCGGGCTGCTACCACAAACAGTTAGGCAGTTAACTGGTTAGCCAGAAGCAGTTAACTGGTTAGCCAGTTAGGCAGTTAGCTGGTTAGCAGGTTAGGCGGTTAGCTGGTTTGCTGCAGCTCCTCCCTGCGTTTGGGTTGTGCTGCAGGTTTCCGGCTCTGATCCTCCAGCGGTTTGAACTCTTCCTCTCTGCGCTGCGGCCATGAAAACTCAGAGTTTGATTGGCTGAAGCTGCAGACCAGGCGGCCATGTTGGCTGCAGAACAAGCTGAAGTTTTTCTGCTGCATCAAACCTTCAGAAGTTTCACATCATTTTCTGAAACATTTCATGTCTGCTGAAGTTTGACCCGTTCAGCTCAGAATTGAAGATACGAGCAACAGCTCGGCGGTTCTGGTGCCGTCAGGATGAAAGCTTAAAGTTACACTGTTAAAAATTAACAGCCAATATTTGGTTTATTTAGTCTCTCATAAAACAACATGGGAGTTCATTTTTTATCAGTTACAAAACAAAACATTAAATGTTTAGTAAGATGCGACAGACTGGTGACCTGTCCAGGTGACCCCGCCGCTTGCCTGGAACGCAGCTGGAGAGGCAGCAGCACCTCCTGACCCCATTAGGGACAAGGGTGAACAGATAATGGATGGCTGTTTAATAAGATCCATCCATCCATCTTCTTCTGTTTATCCGGGGTTGGGTCGCGGGGTCAGCAGCCTAAGAATAGAGGCCCAGACTTCCCTCTCCTACCCTTCCAGCTCCTCCGGGGGAATCCCAGGCCGTTCCCAAGGCATTCCCAAGGTTTTCCAAGGACATTCCCAAGGCATTCCCAGATTGTTCCGAGGGCATTCCCAAGGTGTTCCCAGGGTGTTCCCAGGGCGTTTCCAAATGTTTCCAGGGCGTTCCCAAGGCATTCCCAAAGCATTCCCAGGGTGTTCCCAGGGCGTTCTCAAGGCATTCCCAGGGCGTTCCCAGGACGTTCCCAAGGCATTCCCAAATCGTTCCCAAGGCGTTCCCAAGGCATTCTCAGGGTGTTCCCAAGGCGTTCCCAAATGTTTCCAGGGCGTTCCCAAGGCATTCCCTGGCAGTTCCCAAGGCGTTCCCAAAGGTTTCCAGGGCGTTCCCAAGGCATTCCCAGGGCGTTCCCAAGGCATTCCCAGGGTGTTCCCAAGGCATTCCCAGGGCGTTCCCAGGCCAGCAGGGATCATCGTCCCTCCAGTGTGTCCTGGTCTTCCTCTCCTCCCAGTGGGACCTGAACTCCTCACAGGAAGGCGTCCATCCTGACCCGATGCCCGAGCCTCAGCTGGCTCCTCTCGATGTGGAGGAGCAGCGGCTCTACTCTGAGTCCGTCCTGGAGCCCAGCCACCCTACGGAGGAAACCCATTTCGGCCGCTTGTATCGAAGATCTCGTTCTCGACCACAAATGAGTGTAGGAACGTAGATCGACCCGGTAAATCGAGAGCTTCGCTTTTTGGCTCAGCTCTCTCTTCACCACGACGGACCGGTACCGTTCAAATTGTTTTTTGAGTTTATGTTTTTATTTAGTTTTGTTTTTTTGAATATATTTTTGGGAAAAAAGGTTTTCTGGAATTCTTTTTTCTGCTGCCTTTCATTTTATGGATTGGTATATGTTCTCAGTTGTATAACTTCCCAAGGCGTTCCTTGGGAACAAAATTTTCATTCATTTTGTTTGTAATGAAATGAATAAATATTAAAAAAATTAAAATAACAACCTACCAGGGTGTGAAGACTTTCCTGAGCGAGCCTGTGTCCTAATTAAAGTAAACTTTGTGATCGTTGCCTTTAATTTCCTGTCGGTTCAGTTACCGTCTGCATGTGACTCCTGTGGATGAAGGCTGCCTTTCAGGTCCAAACCGGACCGGAACCGAACCGCCTCCTGCTTTCATTAGCAGGTCAGGAAGTCAGAGGGATTAGAGAAGCAGCAGAAACAGGAGCTGAGATGATAAACTTTAAATTCAGTTTTACAGACTCCAGTCTGTCTCCCCTCGGCGTCCAACTTGGAAGGCCTTCCTCCCTCATCCCGCCGGAGTCTTCCTCATGACTCATCCGTCTCCATGGAAACGGGCTCTCCGTGGACCTGAGCGGCGGCCATGATGCCGCCATCCGCAGGGGAACAGCGCCCTCTGCTGTAATCAGCCATCAGGCACAGATGGGTGGGTGAACCGGAGCCAGAATCAGGACCGGAACCAGGACCGGAACTAGGACCGGAACTAGGACCTTTGATCTCGGTCAACTCCACAGTTTGGACCGTTCTGCTGGTTCTACCAGTCGGTTGCTATGGTAACTGCCTGTTAGTTTTCTAACTTTAAAACGATTTTCTAAAATCAAATAATTTTATTTCTCTTCAAAATTTTTAAAATAATAAAGTGAAAACTGTTTACTAAATAAAAATACATTAAATTTTTCTTCCTGCAGTGTCTGGTCTTTGATCCTCTCGGGCGGCGGTTGAAATGTGAAACCTCTTTATGAGTGAACCGGTTCAAAATGGGGTTAAAGGTCACCGCTCTTCACGCTCCCTGTGGTTCCGTCCAGAATCAGATCAGATTCAATCTCTTCAGTCAGACTCGGAGACTGACTGGAGAGAAAACGTTAATGGCCCGTACGGGGATCGAACCCGCGACCTTGGCGTTATTAGCACCACGCTCTAACCAGCTGAGCTAACCGGCCTGATGACGACACACTGCGCCCGCTGTGCGGTATAATAAGAGCATGCGTAGTTCCTTGTGGTCAGCTGGATGTTTCTGACCCGTTTTCCTCCCGAACCGACCGTGAACCCGAACGACCTCAACACGTTGCTATAAGAAAATACCTTATATTACAGAAACAAAAAGCTGAAGGAGAGCAAACCCAGAATTCTGGTTCTGGTTTCCCTCCGAGTCTCAAACATCTGCAGGTTAAAGACAAAATAACGCGATAAAATCTAAATCATTAAAAACAGGATGAAGCTAAAAATAAAGATGGCAGCAGAAGGAAACCAGATGGATTCATGCCCACATTTTCTTCTGGTACCAGCTGACCGGTTCCTCCAAACATGGACCGGGCCTTTAAATAAATACTGGCAGAACCTCAGCAGCTGCTGCGGGACGCTTCTGGACCCGAACCGAGTTCAGTTCAACTGAATGGAGATCCTCAGGGTCATAATTATACATACACCCCCAGTGATCAACGTCTGCATCCTCTCATGGGTTGGTTTCCTGTTCAGCTGGGTGTGTTTGGATCACAGTTCTGTTGGAGACCCAACTGGGTCCCAACCCACCAGGATGAGCATCATGGGTCCCCATGTCCTCCGGAGACGATCTGGACGCGTCAATATGGACACGCAGCAAAATGAGCTGCAAACACACGAATGGTGCAAACTCCAAAACAGAAAAACACTAAAATAAAAAACGCTGCGAATGAAAAATGTTGCAGCAACAGAGAAGATCCCACCAGATTAACAGAAGTCCTCCAGACCAGTAGGGGGAGTCTGGAGCAGATCATATAACCTTCATGAATACAATACAAAATACAAGAAGTACAAAGGCTGCACAGTGGTGCAGTTGGTAGCAGTGTTGCCTGGGTTCGATTCCCGGCCCGGAGTCTTTGTGCATGGTGGATTCTCCAACTTCCTCCCACAGTCCAGAAACATGATGGGTGATGTGTAGCTCACCTTTGTTTCTCCTGGTCATCCTGTCTTTTCCTCACTTCCTCTGCAGCTGCTGAGGGTCCGGTCCGTGCCTTTAGTTGGTCGGCTCCCCCTAGAGGTCTGGAGGATTTCTGTTTAGTCAACAGGGTTTCATACTGGTGGATCATGTCATAGCCTGACCTCAGAACCAGCAGCTAGTTGGACCCAGCTGGTTCTGAGGTGATCCAAACTGGTTCTGGAATGAAACTGATCATCTGGAGCCGTGTAGAAACTCTGGTCTGATCCAGGAAACCAACCAGTTGAGATTAACTGCACCGCAAGCTGGCTAATGGCTACGTTAGCCATCTGAGTCTGTATGTAAATTTATGAGCTTGTGTGGATCGGAGTGAATGGAGACCCGGTTCCAACCTGCAGAACCCGATTACCCTCATCTGATGGAAACAGAAGCTCAGCCAACCAGTAGAAACAGAAACACGTTTATTCAGCAGCCAAAACAGGAAGTCGGGTGGAAACAGGACTGGGTTCTCTCCATGTCAGTCTGAAACAACAATAATCAGAGCTATTTACACATCAGGCGGCTGCAAATCATCGTCGTCGTCGTCTGAGCGGGGCGGGGTCATGGGATGAATCCGGGTGTCAGTCCATCAAGAGGAGCGGCGGCCTTTCCTCCGGCGGAACCAGGGGAGCCTTCAGTTCTCTAGGAACGCCACGTAGTCGGTGAGGCGGCCCAGCTGCTGCTCGTTAGGAACCAGCGACACTGGGGGCGGGTCTGGAGAGAGAGAGGGGCGAGCGAGTCAGGGGGTTTCCACCATCTATCTGAGCTCTATCTGCAGCCCCGCCCCCACCTGTTACTGCTCAGAGCAGGGGGGAGATAAATCCAGCATGATATGTTCGCCCTCTAGTGGCTGTTTTAGACACTGAATCCTAATAAACAAATGTGTGAAAAGGAGCCAGAGGAGAAGTGTGTGATTTAATGGGAACCGGCGCCCCCTACCTGGCTTCTTGGGCATTACCATCCTGGTTGCTGGGTCGGCCTGCCAGCCTTGACTCACTACACCTGAGAGAGACGAGGGACAGCAGGATGAGTCCACGAAAACCCCACAGATGCTACAGGAAGTAGCCTCACCCTTCACCGCCTCCTCCACCGTGTAGCCCACGAAGGCAGCGAAGTCTTCGGCTGTGATGGAGGTGTAGGCCTGCGCCACCAGGCTGTAGGCCCGCTGCCTGCTGCTCTCTGTGGACAACATCATGGTGAGGAGGAAGATACCATCATCTTCATCATGTCTGCTAAACGGGCAGCTGAGAAGCTCAGCTGCCCGTTTAGCAGACATGATGAAGATGATGTCTTTAGCTTCCTGTCGCTAAAGTTGCTAAAGTGAATCAGAAGAAACCAAGAAGTTTAAACTGAACTCAGGTCAGTTTTTGTTTGGCTAATATGTTAGCATCCAAGAAGCTCCTCCCATTTTTAAACCGGTTTGTGTTTTTAACCAAACTTCAGAGTTAAAGGGCCAGATCGCATTATTTAATCTCCTGAAGCCAAATTTCTTCATTTAAGGTCATTTTTATGCTACATTATTTCCAGAACGTGAAGCAACTCAAGCTGAACTGAATGTTTTTATCTTGATGATGTTGTTCAGTTGTGGCTTCATTCCTTCTGTTCTTTCAGAAAATGGTCTCCAGGTAAAGATGAATCATTTCAGGCTTAATCATAATGATTCTGAAAATGATCTTTTGACCCCAGTTGGAGTCTGGCGGCCCTCCAAAGAGTCCCTGCGCCCCATGTTGGGACTCTGGAGGCAGCAGGGGATTTTAGTCAGGGTTATAGGAGAAAAGAAGGATAAATATATGCCACACTTTTCAGATTTTGGAACAGAGCCTGAACCTCAGGAACGGGGTCACAGGGGTCACCTGGAGCCTCAGCTCTTTATCAGGTGAGCTTTGAGGCTCCTCATGTTCTGCTGTCACCGCGTCAACGCCGTGGCCTCTCAGGCTTTGTTGCCTAGCAACGGCTCTCTGTGTACCAACAGAGATCTGGGAGCCGGAAAGTTTTCCACCAGGACCCTCGATAAGAGCTGGCCGGAGCCGCACTGAGCATGCTCAGAACAGAAGGTCACTCTGCGTGTCACTTCCTGTCTCTGAGCTCAGCGACCAGCTGGACGACGATTTTAGCTCAGAGTCAGTCGGGTCAGAGCTGCTGAGCAAGAAGAACTCCATGAGAGGAACCGGACCGGCCCGGCTATTCCTGGACGCTATCACACGCACACACACACACACCTATCACAAACACTCTTCCTGAAATAGCTCAGACTGTTCTCCAGCAAAGGCAACGCTGCTGTGGCTTTTAATAACCTGCTTTGGTCCCAACAGAACCAGAACCGGGCCATGGATCAACTTCACACAGCTTTTATTTCCAGTACAGACTGACTGGGATTCCAGCAGCGCATCAACAACCAGAAGCTACAAACATTTCTAACCTTCAATACAAAAGTATAAAAAGAAATCAGAGTCTGTGTCTCAGTCCTGATGGACGCCTCCGTCCTCTTCTTCCTATTCTTCTTCCTCTTCCTCCTCTGCGTCCTCAAACTCCTCGTCTTCCCCGGTTCCAAAGTCCATCTTGGCCAGCACGGCCTCCACCGGCTCCGTGTTGAGGGTGAAGTGGTCCATCTTTTCGAAGCCGGGTTCCGGCCGCTCTTCGCCCAGCGAGGCCTTGGCGGCGTCCCGGGTCTGGCCGATCAGGCCCTTGGAGGCCAGCAGGAACTCGGCGGCGCCGCTCTGCTCCAGCGCGCGCACCGCCGTGTCCGTCAGCTCAGAGCTGGCCTGCAACCGCTCGCCGTAGCGTTGGGCCAGCGCCCGCAGCGCCGCCACCTTGTCGTCCTGCTCGCGGCCCAGCTGCTCCAGCAGCACCGCCTTGCGCTCCTCCAGCACGGCGTACAGCAGGTCAAAGCGCTCCGCCAGGCCCTGCTTGGCGCGCTGCGCATTCTCCTGCACGGCGCGCCCGGCGTCCTCCATCTGGTGCAGCAGCGCCTGCAGCCGGCCGTTGCTGGCCACCAGGGCGTCGATGGCGTTGCTGAGCTCGGCCTTCTGGCTCTGGTAGACGGCGGCCAGCGGCGCCACCTCGCAGTCCTTGTGCTGGCCGAACACCTTGCACATGGAGCAGGTGGGGCGCTGGCAGCTGACGCAGTAGATGTTGATATGCTCGTCCTCGTGCTCCGTGCAGCGCGGCTCCTTGGCCTCCTGCGCCTTCAGCGGCTCGGCCTCACCCTTCCCCTCCTGCTGCTGCTTGTAGATGTCGATGATGTTCTCCACCAGCAGGTTGCGCTGCAGGCCGTGCACGCCGTGGCGGTCCAGCACCACCTCGAAGCGGCAGGTGGGGCAGCGGAAGACGCCGCCGGAGAAGCGGTAGGGGTTGCGGGAGTCGTAGAGGTCGCTGGCACAGCCGCGGCACAGGTTGTGCTGGCAGGGCAGGATGACCACCGGCTTGGTGAACATGTCCAGGCAGATGGGGCAGCTCAGCTGCTTCTCCAGGCTGTCCATGGGGCTGGGCGGCCGTACCACCGAGCCCGTCCTCTGGAGGTCCATGTCCTTGGTGCTGGTTCTGGGAGAGACGAGACGCTGTGCTGCTGCGGCGCTCCGGATCTATTCTGGTCCGACGGCCGGCCGGCCTTTATAAGAGCCTCCAGACAGACACCCGATCCACCAGAGCGCATTCCTGCCTGGACATTTTCACAGAACTCCCCGCCCCCACCGTGTGTCGCCGTGGAGACGGACGGGGGGCCCGGGGGGGACCAAACAGCCAGCATGTGACCAGAGAGGCTCAGCAATAAACACAACATGATGTTTTCCAAAACAAAACACCTACAGGAAATGTTTTCAGTCTGAGCAACAAACAAGCTGAACCGCAGACTGAACAACCAACTACCAACTACTGAGTACTGACCAACCAAGCAACAACGTCCAACTACACAATTAAAACCAAAAACTGAATGGAGCTTCCACTGATCAGATATTTAACAACCCATCATCATCATCATCATCAGTGAACTAACTATTCAGTTAGATGCACTAACATTAAAGCTCCAATAATCAATATTAGCTTCACTAATGCTAAAGTGCAGTGCTAACACCACTTAGAAGCTAATACTAAAAGGTTATACCAAGACATAGCAGAAGCTAAAACTAAAGTGCTAATCGTTAATATTAGTTCTGCTAACATTAGTGTTAGCAGAACGCTATAGTGTTAGCACATTATTTAGCAAGAGCTAACGCGTTAAATTCAACCCACTGTGTGTCAATGACTCAACATGCTACAATGCAGTATATCGCCCTCAGCAGGCTCAAATGTGTCATTACACTCCTTCCTGTTTCAGTTTATAGTTGTTGAGTTTTGCTAACTGCTGCAGATTTAACCTGACTGACCCCAGTTAGAAACCACACAGAATATCATTTAAAAATGGTCCCAACAGAACTACAGCAATGCATCCTGGGTTCAGAATATACATCATTTGCTGTGCCGCATCGTGGCTGGAGAACGTAAGGAAACAAAGCTTCTGCGTAATCACACTTCACCCACTTCAAAATAAGAGCATGAGCAGAAAAGTCCTGAAGGATTTTAAACAGTCAATAAGCAAAACTTCCACACAAATGTTGAACTTTATTCATCTGAAAGCTTAAAAACATCCAGCTAAATTAGAGCTTCAGAATTTATTCAGAAAAATGTAGAGAGGAAGCTAAGATTACTAAGCGTTTTCAAAGTTAGCAAAAATGCTACACATAAATTAGCGCCACTGTCAGCAGATAAGCGGACGCGTGTCCACCGCTGCTGTGGCGTCAACAGGAGTTAGCACAACGCCAGGGCAGAAAGGCATCAGCAACGACCTCAGAGGAGCAACTGTTGCTGCTCAACAACCTGAGAGGCTTCAGTTTAGAGGAAGGTCGTCCTCCCAGACACAACGATGATCAACAAGTAAAATCCTTAAACGTCTGAAAGGAATCAAACTGTGGAATAAATTAAACTGTAACAGTAACAAATCCAAATGTTTACTTGAACAGTTTTATTCGAGCTGCCAGCTGTTACCAAACCATCTGATGAAACTTTGTTTATGACATCAACAGCAGATCAACATCCAGAGAAGTTATTTTAAACTGTTGCACAACCAACAGCAGCGCCACAATCACTCAGGATGCAATAAACTCCTGCTGACGTCTGTTGGAGAAAATCCCGAGATCACAGCGCCCAGGCAGGAGGCTAGCCTTGCAGCTAGCTGCTGTAGCTAACCCTGCAGCTAGCTGAGTAGCAGCTGCTCAGTGATGTGTCTGACACGCTCAAGTGTTTTACCTCTGAGGGCCTCCATGACAGGAAGGATATTCTCGGACCACTGGTGAGCTGCGATGGCCGTGTAGATCCCCGGGAAGTCTCTCTGCCAAATGCGCTGGCCGACGGCCCAGATAGCTGCTAGCTCAGAGTTAGCCTGCAGCCCAAAACAAGACAGAAGCCTTCAGCAACCACAGACACGTCTCCATGCAGCTGGGAGTATTTAGGATTTTCACTGCTGTGTCTGACAGCTGCTCTGCTCAGCCTCACAGGACACAGAGGATAAACATCAGCACTGCTGAGACACCTGCAGTTTCCATACAGCTGCTAACTTAGTTTGAAACTTACTTTCCAGGATTTGGGCTGAATATTCATGTTTTTAATTGCCTCCATTTCATAGTGAGTGGCTCTTCTAGCCTTTACGGTAATCCTGTTCAGTGGTTTTTCCTAATATGGTTCTCTGCCCAGGGTGGCACGTCACCAGGGTCAGCACGAGCTTTCTGCTGTTTCCACAAATGTCAATATTTATGCACAAAGTTACATTTTGTGCAGGTACTCAAAACCATATTTTAAGCAGGAAAATTTTTATTTTTCCTGCTTAAGTTTTATTTCTTCACATTCAGGATTTCCTGATTATTTGTAACAATTCATACTTTGTCACTATTGTTTTTAATGTGTCAATCTGTTTGTTAATAAACTGATTGTTGCAGCTAAACTGATTGTTGCAGCTACAATCTGCAGCAATCTATTGTTGCAGATTGTTGCAGCTACCAGTACTACTGCTTACCAGCAGTAGTACTGGTAAGCAGGATTTAGCACTAGTTAGCAGGAGCTAGCACTAGTTTAGCAAAACTTAGCACAAGTTAGCAGCACTTAGCACAAGTTAGCAGGACTTAGTACTAATTAGCACAAGTTAGCAGGACATAGCACAAGTTAGCAGGAGCTAGCACTAGTTTAGCAAAACTTAGCACAAGTTAGCAGGAGCTAGCACTAGTTTAGCAAAACTTAGCACAAGTTAGCAGCACTTAGCACAAGTTAGCAGGACTTAGTACTAATTAGCACAAGTTAGCAGGACATAGCACAAGTTAGCAGGAGCTAGCACTAGTTTAGCAAAACTTAGCACAAGTTAGCAGCACTTAGCACAAGTTAGCAGGACTTAGTACTAATTAGCACAAGTTAGCAGGACATAGCACAAGTTAGCAGGAGCTAGCACTAGTTTAGCAAAACTTAGCACAAGTTAGCAGGACATAGCACTAGTTTAGCAGGACTTAGCACGTGTTTAACAAGAGTTGGAAATGGACCAGGGTCGTGAGTATTACGACAGGTCCAGCAGAACTCTGACCAGATCCCGGTCCAACAGACGTCTGAGCAAACTTACTGATTTTATGGCCTGAGGAATCCTCTTCCACAGATAGCGGGCGTTGTTCCTAGAGGCCAGACACAACAGGACTCAGTCAACAGGAAGTGGAGCAGGAATCACAGGAAGTGCCACTGGTTGATGGGCGACGCTGCAATCCAGAGGCTTAAAGGTTTGGCTATCAGGAATATTCTGATTTGGACCCGATTCTCTCTACATGGAGAGAGCAGGTCACCATGGAAACGGTTTGATTTACACGCCCATTAGTCAGCGGGGCTAAATCCCAACATCACCAGCCAAAAGGAGATGTTTGCTTTACTTACATGTCGTTGTTGAGCAGATACAGCGCTAGCATCTGAGCGTAGACCTGGGGAGTTGCGATGCCCCCTGGAGCCTGGTGAAGGTAGTGCAGGTGGTTATTTCTATAGATCTTCACACATCAAGGATATTAGTGACCAAAAACGACGCATAAAAGACAACAGGTCTAAAACAAGATGGATAAGACAGGAAGTGACACGTTTTAGGCATTCAGCGCCTCCAAACTTAAAATATCACCGTTTCCATCCAATAAAAAGTCTTGAAGGAAGATCTGGTAAAACCTGATTCCTGATTCATATTAACTTATGAACCGTCATTAAAAACAGCTTTTGTATGTTACCGTGGGTTACAGGTTCCAGAAACCAGCTGAGAGAAAAACAAATAACAGTAAATTATTTTCTCCCCAACATAAAATGAGCTGAATCGACACCTTGAGTGGTTTCATATGAGATCAGATGCTCAAATGCTCATCAGGTTTCCATGGAAACCAGGAAAAAATGTCTGCCTTCATGGCTGGGACTCATCTGAAAATGAATCATTTAAGCTGCATGTCTTTCTGTTCAAAGCAAAATGTTCCGATAGCATAAAGTTACATCATTAACAGGACGATAGTTTGGCTAATGAAATAAAACCATTTTCTGTGATTTTGATCCAAACTTTGGGTTCCACGTAAACAAGGGAAAATAATTTAGTTCAGAATTTTTTAAACAGAAATAAAAACTTTATAAGGTCTTTATTACTTTAACCTGTATGTTTGTATCTCGTGTTGTTTTGTGAAGTTGTAAATCATTTTCTTTAAGATAAAAACAAACAGATTTGAAAAATGGTGGCAGAAAAACAGATTAAATGTGGATTAGAAATCAGATCAGGACAAAAACCTTCTGAAAGAAAAAACATTTTGAACTATTCTGATCCATTTTTACGGAGTAGCAGCGCCATCTGCTGGCAGCTGTAGTCAGTGTTGATGGTTTGACTGTTCAGTGAAGGACCTGCTGCTAGTTATTATTCTACCAACCAGTTTTACCCAGACAAGCATTAATAACCCAGTTAACTGTCTTAAATTCAATCAGTTTTCTGAAATGGTTTATTAGGAATAAATTAAGATGTTTTCACAGAGGATCTTTAGAAATTATGTGCAATTTTTATTTAGTTATTATTCATTAGTTATCAGTGAGAAGAGTCAGATCAGAGAATATTTGCAAACTCATTGTGAAGGAAGGGAGTAAGAAAAACATCACTTTGACCCTTAGGGGCCTCCGTAGTAATGCACCTGTTTTTTCTATTTATTAAATTAAAGAATAACAATGACAATCTCAAACAATATGTCAATAATGAACATTAAAGACAAAAATAAGATCACAACTCCTTCTATTAACAAGTCCAATGGAAAATAGAGACTAGAACAAGAAATTAAAAATTACAAAACAAAACAAAAAAAAGGTGAAAAATTGTAAGTTATTAAGAAGAGGGGGCTAACTGAAATTCTTCCATTAAATCACACAATTTATTTGCTTTTAAGTTCTGCATCTTTTTCAGACATCTGTTAAAGGAGGAAAGTTTGTTTTTCACAGGGAGCGTTTTGCATAACATATGGATATAATATTTGGTTATAATCATCAAAGCATTAACTAAGAATTCCACATATTTTTCTTTGATATATAAACCAAACTGAATTATTTATAAGGAATTAAAGTCCACATTTATAGATCTAGAGGATAAAAAGTTATGAAGTTGATCCCATAGGTTTCTTACTTCTTTACATTCATAAAACAAATGTTTAGTTGTTTCCAGTTGAGTTGTACAACAACCATAATTCCCAACATTGAATTTAAATCTGTCTCTTAACAACTCATTTGAAGGATATATGTTATTTATTATTTTAAATTGTAAATCTTTATATTTAGGAGGAATTGGGGATTTCAGATAATTAGTCCTGGTTTTGGTTATTATAGATTTGTTAAAATGCTGCAGGAGAAATGTATGTTTCGTTCGACCAGGAAACATTATGTATAGAATATTGATTCAAAAACCTATTGGTGCTTTTATTGTCTCTAATGACCTTATGAAGGCTTGGAATAGAGAAATTAGAAATACTGTTTTTAACTAACATAAAAAGGACATTAGATAAACGACGTAAAACATTCTGGTAACTTGTTAGAGAACAATCAGTTCCATAAATCCTGTTAAAATCCTCCAAACTTAAAATAACACAGTTTTCATCCATTAAATGACTAACTGACCAGATTAGTTTATTCCACCAATCACTTATAAATATAGATCTTCTACCACATAGAATGGCTCTGTTGTTCCACAGTGGGACATTATGAGGGCAGAAAATTAACTTCCACTGTAACAAACCTGTTGATGGAAATGTGAGAGTTATAGTTCAGATCATTTGAAATCACATTTTAGAAGCAACTCAAAACCTCCCACACTGTGAAACACAAACAACAGTATAAACAAACCAAATAAGATCTCGGTATTTTAAAGAAAGGACTGAAGCCATCTTATTTATAAAGTATCATTCATCATTTCAAAATCAATTGCTTTGATGCCACCTTCCTCCTAATTTTTTCCATAGTGTACCTGCAGACATGTTTGTGTTTTCCTCTACTTAGCATCCGATAGCATCACAGTCCTGTTAGCGTCACAGTCCTGTTAGCGTCACACAGTCCTTTTCTCGGCTTTATTTCGCCCTGTTAGTGTTCGAGTTAACCGGAACAAACCTCTAGGTCAGAACGGCCTCCAGAACCAGAGTAACCATGTAACTACAGGCAAATCGGATCCACTCCAGGCTCGTTTCTGACCAGCCGACTAAAGATAACTGACAAGCTAAGAAACAGCTGAAGCTGGTGTCCAAAGTGACACCGCAGCGCTATTTTATAGTTATCTTGCTCCGGTTTGCTCTAATTAGCTTCTAGTCATTTATGTATTCATCAGAGTGTTAAACAGTGCAGATATATTTAGCTCCGACTGCTGAGAGTTTCAGGTTTTAAACCGAAGCAGCTCCTTAAATCTGTTAAATAATTTCGCTGAGGCGACGAGGCGGAGGCCAACTTCACCCGCCCGACTCCCAGCTCTCAATTGGAGCCTCTAAATCTCATCTCAATGATTTTCAGCTCATTTCAGCGAGAACTCGGTTGGTTTAACCATCCTTCAGGCTTTGGATGCCAAGCCATCCAGAAACGGACTAAGTCGGGAACCACATGTTCGGTTCTACCTTCAAGCCGAGCCGTAAAACCCGGAACGACTGAAACCCGAAACGTTCAACCCGTCCAGCTGAAACCCGAACCGTTCAACCCGTCCAGCTCACCTCCAGCTCCTGAGCCTCACATTGATCCAATAACTGGTCAAAGTTCTCCTCCATGATCACAGCTACGGGCATGATGCTGCCCGGCCGGACTGCTTCCTGCTCTAATTATCTCGAGGGCGACTGGCTGCAACAGCGCCTCCCGGCGGCGCGGAGGGAAACAACACCCGGAATTACAGCATTACAAATATTTACTGTAATATTCTGAACAAAAACAAGTCATTGTTTTTTCAGACATTGTTTAACTATCTAAACTATTTACATAATTACTATTTAAATTATCTTTAAAATAAAGGTCTTTCATCCATAATTATGAAGTTTAGATTACAGATTTAAGTGTATTTTTTTTTATCTGAGGTTGATAAACTAGAAAAAAACCTTTGGACTCAGTGACTCCTGAGTTTAATGTCTGAAATTACCAATTTGTGTTGGTCAGCTGCTGCTGCTGCTGCTGCTGGAGCTGCTGCTGGAGATGCTGGTGCTGCTGGGGCTGCTGCAGCTGCTGGAGCTGCTGCTGGAGATGCTGCTGCTGGAGCTGCAGCTGCAGCTGCTGCAGCTGCTGCTGCTGGAGATGCTGCTGCTGCTGGAGATGCTGCTGCTGCTGGAGCTGCTGCTGGAGCTGCTGCAGCTTGCCCCCAAACTCTCTTCCATTTACAGTGAGTTCTGAGAAATCTGCATATTTAGGAGTGAACATAACCAGAAATTATAAAGATCTATTCAAGCACAACTTTCCTATTGTTGTGGAAAGTTGTGCTTGAACTTTCAGTCAGTTCAGCAGGTCGTTCCTCCCTCAGTTAAAATGGTTGTAATGCCTAAACTGCTATTCCTTTTTCAGACAATTCCAATATTTCTTCCTAAGTCATTTTTTAAAAAGCTGGAGAAGTTAGTAACCTCTATGTACATTTAGCAGGAAGACTCCTCGTATTGGAGAGGCGAAGGGAGGAGGGACGACTGGCCATGAGTAGTTATACGCACTTTTACTGCTAAAGTCTGTAAACTTTGTTTCTGGCTTAAACCTGCAGAAAATGAAACGACGCCCATTTGGTCACTGACGGAACAAAACTCTTGTAAATCTGGTTGTTTGCTCGCTGCTGCCATTGGACAAGCGACTGGGACCTGGGAACAGCTTAGGATCCATTTCATACCAAACTGTAGCAGGAGAAGTTTGCTGTAGCAGCATGACTACAGAAGTAGCTCTGGACGACCAGAACCGACAGAACCAGATTTAATCTGGTGAATCAGAAGGATTTTATTCTAACATAAACATTTTGAATCAAAAGTAAGATTCAAAATGTTAATCAGTTAATCTGAAACAAACTGGAACCAAACAACATTTTCTTATGGTTGTTTCTGTTCAACAGGCTGTAAATCTGAGGAATAATCTGCCAGATTAACACATGTAATCCTGTAATCTGACTCAGCTCAGGTTCATGTTTATTAGAGACAAATGATAAATCTGGATAAAGAGTTTTCACAGAGAGTTCATAAACATCATGATTTATTACCAGAGCACCAATAAAAACTGCTGCTGCTTTTATAAACAAAAGGACTTTCTTGATTTTTATCGACGTTTAATAAATAAAAGTCATATTTCAGTTTGTGGTCCGATCCGCTCCAGTTCTCCAGATCTGATCATATTTCCTGCTGTTGAAGAAACGATTCATGAAAAGTGAGCAGCAGCAAAAATACCCAAAGATTTTGATGTATTTGTTTGTTAAAAATGCAGAAGTTTCATGTTGTTTTTATTCTGTTTCTGATTAAACTTTATGATCCGGTTGGTTTCATCTGACGACACAACGCAGATCTTTACTTAGTTCTCCACAAACTAATCAGATCAAGTTTTCAGTCATGAAGCTGCTTTTAAATGATTCGATTTTGAGTTAATAAAAAAAGCTAAAATGTTTTCACTTTGTTTTAATTCAACAATTAAAACATTTATGAAAATGAAACTTTTCCTGCAGAATGACTTTTTTATCTCAGGAGACAAAAAACTTGTTCAGAGAATCTCAGAAATTCAATTTAACAGCAAACAGAAATATTCATCTGACAAAAGAAATCCAAAATAATAAACTAAAAAGTTTATTGATTCCATAAAGAAATGATGAAAGCAGAAGATAAATGTTGAGCTGGTTAGAGAGTAATCTGCCCGGCAACAGGAAGGGAAGGACAACGGAGATGCACAGAATAATTTATTAATGATCCTGCTGCTGAGTGTGAGGTCAGGGCAACGCAGCAATGCAACACGGCAACGCTCTGCAGCAACGCAGCAACCGATGGCAGATGAAGCAGGAGGAGAGCAGAGGCAGCGTGAAGCCAGAGATGAAACCGATCAGTCAGGTGGAACGGAGACGGCAGCTCAAATAATCTGTTACATCACTCCAGCTGCTCTCTGCTCCAGATTACCACAGGGATTATCCACTTAGCCAGGTTAGCCGCAGCTGCTAGCTGGCATGTTTCTGCCGCAGGAACCGCAGTCTGGATGCAGGTCCAGTTAGACAAACACCTCTCCACCATGTGAGCAACAAAACATGGCCGCCGCCGCAGGTTCTTTAGTTTGAACATGAAGGAAGGAAACATGGTTTCCAGATCCAACATGGCCGCTCTCTGTTTCTCCTCCATCGTTGGAGAGCTAACATGCTAACCAAAGCTAGCCTCCCAACGCTTCCAGCAGGAAGCAGGTGAAATTGTTTTGGAGAGTTGTGCAGCAGCTGTGAACTTTAACTAGGCCAGATGTTTGATACACGAGGTTCTGTTCAGTCCAGATCAAACTCACCAAGCAGAAGAAGAAAGTTCTGAGGAGCCCAGAAACACTTTTAGTACGTTAGTGAGATTCATCACAAATGAATGTCTGTGATATTCTTATGAACATTTGAGTTTTATGCAAATATATATTCAAGATAATTCAGTCAAAATACCAAATATGACAAATATTCCACAGAAAATACAAAATAAAAATGAACAACAAAAAGTTTATCAAATGAAATGTGTAAATATGGAGTTTATTCCAGCTGTTAGGATCTGCCCCGAACAGCATCATAAAGGTCAAAGTTCGCAGGATCCTGACCACTAGCCTCAAATGATTTTACACTAAATCATTTCTCATGTCTTTGTTTGTTAATTATCATGTTTTATGTATTTGTCAGAAGTTTCCTTACCAGTTCTTAAGTTAAGAACATCAGATTTAGTCAATACAAAACCAATAAACTGATAACTTTATTAATGATTTAGTTGAGAGACGCGTTAAAAAGTTTAATGATTTGTATGAAGGTGGAAATAAATCTTTGCTTTAACATATTAGCGACAGCTAATGGTAAACCAAACATTTGTTTTTGAAAGTGTCATGAAGCCAATATTTAATGTTTTGATCTTTTCCAGGTCAGATTAATTTTCCTGTGAGCTAACAGTTAGTCTCCTTCAGCAACTCAACATTTATAGAAAGTTCTTCATATAAACTATTTGTTTTACTCCTGATTAAAACATTTTCTCCTTTTATCATCTGTTTTATTGGATTTTCTGCTCATTTCTGTGAGAAACAAACAGAGACGAGCAAAGATCTTCTATTGGATGATGGTCTAACGGAGTTTTTTCTATGTATTTTTATAAAATATAATTTTTCTCTGAACCATTACCATTACTTATTATTATTATTGTTGTTGTTGTTGTTGTTGTTTGGTGGTTTCAGAGCTGAAGTCATTTGTAGTTTCAGATTATGTAATCTCTCTTTGTGGATTTAACAGATTTCTGTTGTTCTGGTTCTGATCCAACAAACAAACACAAACCTCTTAAACCTTTCCGTGTGATTTCATCTACAGCTGAGAGAACAGCTGGAACAGCGGCATCAACGGCCGCCTCGCCGCTTCACCGCCCCGCCGCCTCACCGCCCCGCCGCCTCGCCGCCTCACCGCCCCGCCGCCTCGCCGCTTCACCGCCCCGCCGCCTCGCCGCTTCACCGCCCCGCCGCCTCACCGCCCCGCCGCTTCACCGCCGCCCAGCCGCCTCGCCGCCCCGCATCATTGGCTGCGTGAGAGCGCGGGCGGAGGCGGAGCGTCCAGCAGTGGCTGCACTCTGAGCTGCATCCCGAACCCCGCAGCCGCATCCGGAGCAGCGCAGCAGCGGAACCGCGGAGCCATGAACCAGAGCGCCGGAGCCGCGCAGCAAACCCGGAGCTTCTCCCTGGACGAGAAGGTAAGCTGACCTCTGACCTTAAGGCGAGCTGCTGCAGAAGGCCGCTGCCTCAAGTCCCAGAAAGTTGCTCAAAGTTCGGCTGAAGGCGGTAAATGTGTCCGGTGGGTTCGGTTCGGGTTCTGCTGGCCCGGGTCGGGCTGAGAGGAGAACATGGAGAACTTCTGCTGACTGCATCAATAATTCATGGCTCTGCAAATATTCAGATTTAATATTTAATATTGACCTGCTGCAGCTCTGACCCGAACCGGACCGGACCGGACCGAACCGAACCGAGCCGCTGGAAGTTGGTTAGAGAGGAGGAGGATTTCAGACTAAAGTTCTGAGGATTCAAGGATTAAAACTAAACATCTTAAAGTCACTGGACCGGTTCTGATGGTTCTGACTCTAAAGGTTCTGGTTCTGGTTCTGATGGTTCTGACTCTAAAGGTTCTGATGGTTCTGACTCTAAAGGTTCTGATGGTTCTGATGGTTCTGACTCTAAAGGTTCTGGTTCTGATGGTTCTGACTCTAAAGGTTCTGATGGTTCTGATGGTTCTGACTCTAAAGGTTCTGGTTCTGATGGTTCTGACTCTAAAGGTTCTGATGGTTCTGACTCTAAAGGTTCTGGTTCTGATGGTTCTGACTCTAAAGGTTCTGATGGTTCTGATGGTTCTGACTCTAAAGGTTCTGGTTCTGATGGTTCTGACTCTAAAGGTTCTGATGGTTCTGACTCTAAAGGTTCTGGTTCTGATGGTTCTGACTCTAAAGGTTCTGATGGTTCTGATGGTTCTGACTCTAAAGGTTCTGGTTCTGATGGTTCTGACTCTAAAGGTTCTGATGGTTCTGATGGTTTTGACTCTAAAGGTTCTGATGGTTCTGACTCTAAAGGTTCTGATGGTTCTGGTTCTGACTGATGGTTCCTGAGGTTCTTTTGGGTTCCTGTCCGGACCGGCTCCGCCCCCGGCCTGCTGGCGCTCTGGGTGAAGAGCGTGACATCATTTCCTCCCTGATCATGTCTCTGGTTTCTGGTTTCAAAGTGAAAACTGTGAATATTTATCTGCGCTTTTAAAGGCCCGTCTTCATCATGTTTTATGTTTTGCTTTGATTCTTTCACATTTCCTCTGGCGGAAAATTTCAGAATAAAGCAGATAAACTTTTATCTTTTTTTACAATATGCAGCAGTGGGTCTTTGACCTTTGACCTGTGAGTGTTTTCTTTGTGCATAATTTGGATCAGTAAAGTTTCTCTGCTGAACCTGAGGAAAAACTCAATCAGTTCTACAGAAAAAGGTCCAAACCAGAGCGACACTCCGCACTGATCAGCAGTTCCTGCAGCAGGAAGTCGGTGTGCGCCTTATGCCTCCTGCAGGGGGCGCCAACACAAAGGCAGAAGAACAAAGGCTGGTTGAATCCAAAGAGGAGATTTTCTGTTTAGCAGATAAAACTTATTTTGCTCCAATTAAATCAATTAATCCTCATAATCAGAGTTCAGCTTTTTACTCGTGTTGGTTTGAAAAGTTTCTTTGGAGAATATTTGATGGAAACTTCATGAATAAAGTATTAAAACTTTATTTAACTGAACAACTACAATAAAATAATGAGATGAAATCATTTAACATCAAGGGAGAAATGCTCTTTAATGAACAAGTTATTTAACTTAAAACACTTTAAATGGAGTTAAATTCACTAAGGATCATGAACATGCTAGCAGCATTAGCCTCCCGCAGCCAAAGTCATCAATAATCTGCTGATGATCAACGATCAGCAGATAGAGGATCAACTCTGCAGCTCATATTCATGTGTTGCTGCATCATTAAAGTGATTCAGATCCTGAAGAAGACTGGGGACTCTGGGTCGGGCTCTCCGACCACTGGGGACTCTGGGTCGGGCTCTCCGACCTCTGGGGACTCTGGGTCGGGCTCTCCGACCTCTGGGGACTCTGGGTCGGGCTCTCCGACCTCTGGGGACTCTGGGTCGGGCTCTCCGACCTCTGGGGACTCTGGGTCGGGCTCTCCGACCTCTGGGGACTCTGGGTCGGGCTCTCCGACCACTGGGGACTCTGGGTCGGGCTCTCCGACCTCTGGGGACTCTGGGTCGGGCTCTCCGACCTCTGGGGACTCTGGGTCGGGCTCTCCGACCTCTGGGGACTCTGGGTCGGGCTCTCCGACCACTGGGGACTCTGGGTCGGGCTCTCCGACCCTGGGGACTCTGGGTCGGGCTCTCCGACCTCTGGGGACTCTGGGTCGGGCTCTCCGACCTCTGGGGACTCTGGGTCGGGCTCTCCGACCACTGGGGACTCTGGGTCGGGCTCTCCGACCTCTGGGGACTCTGGGTCGGGCTCTCCGACCTCTGGGGACTCTGGGTCGGGCTCTCCGACCACTGGGGACTCTGGGTCGGGCTCTCCGACCTCTGGGGACTCTGGGTCGGGCTCTCCGACCACTGGGGACTCTGGGTCGGGCTCTCCGACCTCTGGGGACTCTGGGTCGGGCTCTCCGACCACTGGGGACTCTGGGTCGGGCTCTCCGACCACTGGGGACTCTGGGTCGGGCTCTCCGACCTCTGGGGACTCTGGGTCGGGCTCTCCGACCTCTGGGGATGAGGTCACAGAGGACGCTGAGGTGGTTAAAAAGCTCCTCGGTGGCAGGGCCCTGGGGGTGGATGAGCCTCCCTGGCAAGGTCTATTCAGGGGTCCTGAATAGACCCCTGAATAGGTTCGAGGTTTGACTATCCGTCGGATAGTGGAACCTCGGATTCAGGAAGAGCAGTGTGGTTCTGGTTCTGGTCGTGGAACACTGGACCAGCTCTACACCCTCAGCAGGGTCCTGGAGGGTTCTGGGAGTTCGCCCAACCGGTCCACATGTGTTTTGTGGACTTGGAGAAGGCGTTCGACCGTGTCCCTCGGGGATCCCAGTGGGGGGTTCTCCGGGGGTATGGGGTACCGGGCCCTTTGATACGGGCTGTCAGGTCCCTGTATGACCGGTGTCGGAATCTGGTCCGTATTGCCGGCAATAAGTCGGGCTTGTTCCCGGTGAGGGTTGGACTCCGCCAGGGCTGCCCTTTGTCACCGATTCTGTTCATTACTTTCATGGACAGAATCTCTAGACCAGCCAAGGTGTTGAGAGGATCCGTTTTGGTGGCCTCAGGATCACATCTCTGCTGTTTGCGGATGATGTAGTCCTGTTGGCTCCATCGGGACGTGATCTGCAGCTCTCGCTGGAGCAGTTCGCAGCCGAGTGTGAAGCGGCCGGGATGAGGATCAGTGCCTCCAAATCCGAGGCCGTGGTCTGGAGCCGGAAAAGGGTAGAGTGCCTTCTCCGGGTCGGGGGGGATGTCCTGCCCCAAGTTCAAGTATCTCTGGGTTCACGAATGAGGGAAGAAGGGAGCGGGAGATCGACAGGCGGATTGGTGCAGCGTCTGCTGTGAAGTGGCGCTGTATCGGTCCGTCGTGGTGAAGAGAGAGCTGAGACAAACAGCGAAGCTCTCGATTTACCGGTTGATCTACGTTCCTACCCTCATCTATGGTCGTGAGCTTTGGGTCATGACCGAAAGAACGAGATCTCGGATACAAGCGGCCGAAATGGGTTTCCACCGTAGGATGGCTGGGCTCTCCCTTAGAGAGAGTAGCTCGGTCATCCAGGAGGGACTCAGAGTAGAGCCGCTGCTCCTCCACATCGAGAGGAGCCAGTTGAGGCTCGGGCATCTGGTCAGGTTGGACGCCTCCCTGGTGAGGAGTTCACGTCCCACTGGGAGGAGGGGAAGACCAGGACACACTGGAGGGACGATGTCTCCCGGCTGGCCTGGGAACGCCTTGGGATTCCCCCGGAGGAGCTAGAAGAGGCTGGGAGAGGGAGGTCTGGGCCTCCCTTCTTAGGCTGCTGACCCCGCGACCCGACCACGGATAAGCGGAAGAAGATGGATGGATGAAGAAGATCACCAAACCCCTTTATTCTTCTCCAATATTAGATTTAATCTCCACAAACTTTAACTGCAACATTGATTTTAATTCCTGTGATTTCGTTCAGCAGACGATGAATAATTCCCGATGTGGATGAACCGAAATGAAATGTTAGATTTTTCAGTAACTTTGGGTGTTTTCATGAAAATGTACCAGTAATTTAATTCAGTTTATTTCTAATAGTCTCACAGAATTTCCGGATTTGACCCGTTGGAGTTAATAATAGCAGCAATAACGTTCCTGCGGTTCTATAAATAGAACATCAGCGACTCTAATTATAGAAACTCTTTATTCCCGAATCAAACGCAGAAACAGAATCGTTTCATTTTCAAACTGCAGATATTTTTACCAGCTTCAGAAACTGAAATATGTTCATGAAGGAAGAAACTGTCACAGCGCAGCTCTGACCCAGACCAGAGCTGATCAGAACCGGGTCGGTTCTGGGCTGAACCAGGACTCTGAGCCTGGATGGGGGGATTCAGAACCGGCACCGACTGAAGATTTAATCAGAACCGATCATAGAAAATGAAATTGATCAAGAATATTTATTATTAATCAAATAATGAAAAAAATGAAAAACAAAAACATTAAAAACAGAAAAACTTGAAATTATCAAAGCAGAAGAACCAAAACAGAACCACCAGAACCAGCAGAACCACCAGAACTACAGAACCACCAGAACTATCAGAACCACCAGAACCAAAACAGAACCACCAGAACCACCAGAACCACCAGAACCATCAGAACCACCAGAACCATCAGAACCACCAGAACCAAAACAGAACCACCAGAACCATCAGAACCATCAGAACCACCAGAACCACCAGAACCATCAGAACCACCAGAACCATCAGAACCACCAGAACCAAAACAGAACCACCAGAACCATCAGAACCATCAGAACCACCAGAACCACCAGAACCATCAGAACCACCAGAACCAGCAGAACCACCAGAACCAGCATAACCACCAGAACTATCAGAACCACCAGAACCAAAACAGAACCACCAGAACCATCAGAACCACCAGAACTATCAGAACCACCAGAACCACCAGAACCAAAACAGAACCATCAGAACCACCAGAACCACCAGAACCAAAACAGAACCAAAACAGAACCACCAGAACCACCAGAACCACCAGAACCAGCAGAACCACCAGAACTATCAGAACCACCAGAACCATCAGAACCACCAGAACCACAAACCAAAACAGAACCACCAGAACCACCAGAACCACCAGAACCACCAGAACCACCAGAACCACAGAACCACCAGAACCACCAGAACCAAAACAGAACCACCAGAACCATCAGAACCATCAGAACCACCAGAACCATCAGAACCACCAGAACCAGCAGAACCACCAGAACCAGCAGAACCACCAGAACTATCAGAACCACCAGAACCAAAACAGAACCACCAGAACCATCAGAACCACCAGAACTATCAGAACCACCAGAACCACCAGAACCAAAACAGAACCATCAGAACCACCAGAACCACCAGAACCAAAACAGAACCACCAGAACCATCAGAACCACCAGAACCATCAGAACCACCAGAACCACCAGAACCAGCAGAACCAGCAGAACCACCAGAACTATCAGAACCACCAGAACCAAAACAGAACCACCAGAACCATCAGAACCACCAGAACTATCAGAACCACCAGAACCACCAGAACCAAAACAGAACCAACAGAACCATCAGAACCACCAGAACCAAAACAGAACCACCAGAACCAACAGAACCATCAGAACCACCAGAACCAAAACAGAACCGCCAGAACCGCCTCCCCCCTGCAGCATTTGGCCAGATGTAGTTCAGTGTAGCGGCGGTAATGACGTGGCGTCACCAGCAGGCGGCGGCGTAACTCGAATGCAGCTGAGGATCTGAACAGTTTATTAATGACATAATGTTGTTTTATTGGGTAATCAGCAGCTCTAAACGCTCATATTGTACCAGATGTTCATGTTCAGGTTCGTTATGTTAATCCAGATATGAATCAGAATCAGATGTAAACATACAGCAGCAGCTTTACAGACGGCTAATAAATTTGATTAATTCAGACATAAGCACTTTATAATTAATGCTCATTAAGCATTAATTAAGAGATGTTTGCTGACTGAGTCCCAGAGGTTCTACTGGACCAAGCACCAGTCCGGCACCGGTAACAGCCAACTGGACCATCTGCTGGACGAATTGGGTCGGCGTAAACAGAACCAAGCCCAGAGATTCTGGAACAAACCGAGAGCCTCTCAGAGTTTTGTTTAATTGCAGCTGAGCTGCATCGTTTCACAGCGTTAGCATCACTGTCAGGTTCTGCTTCAGGTTCTGGTGAGACTGAAGCTGCTACTGTATATGCTAACAAAGTTAGCTGTTACAGTGTATGCTAACAAAGTTAGCTGTTACAGTGTGTGCTAACATTAGAGTTAGGTGCTACCGTATATGCTAACAGAGTTAGGTGCTACCGTATATGCTAACAGAGTTAGCTGTTACAGTGTATGCTAACAAAGTTAGCTGTTACAGTGTGTGCTAACATTAGAGTTAGGTGCTACCGTATATGCTAACAGAGTTAGGTGCTACCGTATATGCTAACAGAGTTAGCTGTTACAGTGTATGCTAACAAAGTTAGCTGTTACAGTGTGTGCTAACATTAGAGTTAGGTGCTACCGTATATGCTAACAGAGTTAGCTGTTACAGTGTGTGCTAACATTAGAGTTAGGTGCTACCGTATATGCTAACAGAGTTAGCTGTTACAGTGGAAACTAACAGAGTTAGCTGTTACAGTGTATGCTAACAAAGTTAGCTGTTACAGTGTGTGCTAACATTAGAGTTAGGTGCTACCATATATGCTAACAGAGTTAGCTGTTACAGTGGATGCTAACAGAGTTAGCTGCTACCATGGTGCTAACATTAGAGTTAGTTGCTGTAGTGGATGTTACCTGCTACATGTTTACCATTGAGAAGCTGTTATAGATATAGACGCTTTCAGGCTAAATTATTGAAGAATCAAAATAATTTACACCAAAATCACAAATTCCACAGAAATATAAAAGTAGAATCACAAATAATCTTTTTAGACAATTTATCAAGAAACATTGATTTGGAGTGAATTCCTTTAAATCAGATGTTTTATTATTTAATGATCTGAAACATTTTGGTTTGACCAGTAGAGGGCGTCAATACTTTGTCACAGCTCTGAAGCTGTAAAGGAGACTGGGAGCAATTGGAGGCAGACTGGGAGCCACTGGGCCACGTTTTTGGTTTAAGAAGCAGTTTAAAGATGGCTGCCCTGCTGTGTTCCTGGTCAGCCTGACAGGAAGAGCAGCAGAGTGTGAAAGGCAGAAATGTTCTGGTCGGGTTCGGCCCGGGGCGATCGAGAGCGGGGAGAGAGAGAAGCCTCATGGTTGATGTGAGGATCTATTATTCATGTCTGAGCTGCAGACCAGCCTCAGGTTCTGCTGGGAGGAACCGGCCCGCTTCCTGCTGAAGCAGCAGATCAGCTGCCATGATGGTGATGCAGCAGAACCTTCAGAACCACAGCTTGGACTTTTATTCATATGAATTTGGTGAAATCTCGTCTTTATTGTCTGTTGTTCCAGATTCAGCTGGGAGTTATTTACTGGATCATTTCAGATCTGCCTTCAGAAGCTGCAGGTGGTCCAGTTCATCGGACCTGATCGGGTTCTGCTAGGTGGGCTCAGCCTCACCGAGCTGAAACAGAAGCTTTGGATAAAACGGCTGCCAAAGGAATTATTAACATGATTTCAGACTGAAGGTCTTATTGGTATGAAAATCTGCCTAAATAATAAACGATGGAAGAATTTCAGACCTGAAAAGAACAAAAATTTGGGTTATTTAGTCAGAAGAGAAATAAATGTCACAATTTCAAATTAAATATTAAGTTAGAATGTTAGCTTTAGCTTCAAGCTAAATAAAAAGCTCAAACTAAACAGCTAAACTAAATAATTATGCTATTTATAACTAGCTATTTAGTTCAGCTCTGAGCTAAATATATGGTCGTAACAAAACATGATTTTTCATGATCTTCCATATGAATAAAGTGAGGTTAGGATATGAAATATTTCTAAATATTTAGTTACAAGCTAAATCTGTCCAAGAAATAATATTCTGATTTGTAGCTCAGAAATAGTTAATTATTCCATAAAACTGCACTAAATTTATAGTTAGCCAATAACTTTTACAGTGGATGAAGGCTGCTCCCTGCTGACCCGTCTGACCTTAGCAGCGTGACCTCAGGGAGTGTGACCTCAGGGAGCTGGAGGTCACCAGACGGATGAAAGTCTCCTCTGCCCCATCAGATGCCTGAAGGTTTCATTCTCCAGGTTTCCTCAGTCGGTGATGATCCTGAACAGAATCAAGTCAAACACGTTTCTGTCAGTGGGAACCTGTGAGCAGAGCGCCCCCTGGAGGCCGGAGGCGGCAGAACAGATGAAGGAAACAGGAAGTAGAGTCATGCTGACGGAGGAAGAGGAGAACGATGAAGATGACATGTTTCCTGGTAGCTTAGCTGAGCGTTAGCTTAGCGCTGCCGGCCTCAGAGGATCCGACAGGAATAATCATGTTCACATTAACTGCAATCAATCAGTTCTTCCTCCAGGCTGTTTTCATAGAAACTGATGACTTTAATTGATTTGGTGAATTGATCGACGGGCTGTCGCCTGGAAACGAACCCCTGAGTGTTTGTGTCAGAAAATGATTAAATTATGGGATGTTTAAATGAAATGAGTGTCTTTCTAACAACCAGATGGCGAATTAACCAAATACCCTCCATCTTGTAAAAGCCATGAGATTACAGTTCACAACCAACCACTAGATGGAGACATTTTCAACTTTCCACTCAGAGAACATCGTGATGATAACTCAGTCTGTTTCCCTCCTGATGGTCCAGTCGACCCGGTTCTACTGGAACCAGAACTCCTCCAGCTGCGGTTCTGACCCAAACCAGCCTGTTCCCCTCCTGGCCTGTGGGGGCGCTGCACCAAGAACCACTGAAGGAAACGACACAAAAACCTCTGAAGACGCTGAGAGCAACTTCCTGCTTCACCAGATGGAAACAAGATGGAGGATTTCTCTTTAAGCTAAAGACCAGGAGCCATTTCTGCTGCTAGCGCTAGGCTAGCATGTTAGCTTTGGTTACCCAGAATGCCCTGCGCTGTAGTCCACTTGCTGTTTTGGCTCGGTCTCTGGCCCGCTTGGCGTTCACATTCAAACTGAACCCAGACCTGGAGGACCAGAGGTCAGAGGTCACCTAGCATCCACACCTCATCAACTGAACCGGACTTTGACTAGGCAGACTGGAATTGGACTGAAGCGGACTGGAGGGAACGATGCAGCTGGATTCATTTGATGAATTTAATATGCAAGATATTCAGCAAAATGAATGAATGATGAACGAATGAAGTGATGAATCATATTCAAAATTCAAATTCAGAAATACTTTATTGATTGTACTGATCGTTCAGCCATATCTGTCCTGAAATGAAATTTCTCTGCAGAAATCCTCCTTCAAATGTCTATTTGATTTCCAAATATAGTTTTTTTTCTCAATTAATGCTGCAGACTAATCAAATGATATCCGTCCTGGAAACTGATTTAACTTTCAGTTTCAGGGAAAGAGAAAAGCAGCTTTTAATCAAAAAGCTGGTTGAACAGGCGGCGGGCCGACAGTATCGCTGCATCTACTGACCTCAATCTGCGCCGCTCACCTTTGCAAATGAGTCTGGAGGCAGAAACTCACTTTGACAGGAACATCAGATTAATTCATTAAACCTGGACCCAACTTTTCCTCCCACTGATCCTCTGAGCTGTTCACATGTTCACAGACGGAGCAGCTAACAGAAGCAGCTAACAGAAGCAGCTAACAGAAGCAGCTAACAGAAGCAGCTAACAGAAGCAGCTAACAGAAGCAGCTAACAGCTAACGGTTCTCTGTTAGTTTGCTCTAAGAAAATCCTCAGCAGGACAACCAGACTAAGCCCCGCCTCCTCTTGAAGGGGCGGGGCTTAGTGTCACTGAGGCTTGTTACAGTTTAAGGTTATCAAAGAAAAAATCAGCAGAAAAGCCTTGAACTGGGCAGGATGGAGCCATTTTAAATAAATCCATGTATGAAAGGTATTTTTGATTTGTGACTCAATAACCGTGTTTTAGTAAAAGAACTGCTGTGGATCTGGTTCCCCTGCAGAACCACAGAAAGTTCCCTGGCTGGAAAACCTCAGATGCAGTCAGAGGTCAGCTGTTAGCATCGCTGCATCTGTTAGCATCAGGAATGAAACTGGTTTTGATGCATTCATTTAAAAAAAAAAAAAATTTCTAATATTCATATTTGTAGCAACGTTTGAACTTTTAATTTTTTATCCACCAAAGAATTTTAGCACTCAAAGTCTGACCAGAAGTGGCCAAACATGCTAATGCTAATGAAAATCCATCTGTTTTCTTCCACCCTGGTGGAGTCAGGAGCTGCTGCTGCCTGCGGGGTCACCTGGCCAGGCTGCAGGGCAACACACACACACACACACACCTAGGGAGAATTTAGAGACACCATTTAACCTGACAGTCATGTTTCTGAACTGTGGGAGGAAACTGGAGAACCGAAGAGAACTGAAGAGAACCCAGCAGGGAGAACATGCAGACTCCATGCAGAAAGACCCCGGGCCGGGAATCAAACCCAGGACCTTCTTGCTGCAAGGCAGCAGTGCTGCCCACTGCACCTAATGCTAATGTTCTTTTATACTAATGTTTTTATGCTAATGTTTTTATGCTAATGTTAGGGTCAACATCAACAAAAATGTCTTAGAAATTCGTCTGCTGCTTCTGTAAAAGTGAAGTTTAGATTTTGTACAAAACACTGACATCACAATGATCTGGACAGACCTAGCCAAACTGCTAATGCTAATGCTAATGTGTGGCAATGAAGATTAGCATTTTGTCAAAAGTGAATCATAAAACAGAATGTGACAATTTAGCGCCGTGTGATTAACGTTCACAGGTTTTTAAAATAAATCGCCATCTTCAGCCCGGCATGCTAACAGTGTTATGCTAATGATAACCATATCCTAGCTAAAATGGATACTAAAGGAGATTTAATTCCATACTTGGGGGGGGGTCTAATTGGTGAATATTTTTACACTAATAAATAAAAGACATAAATACTCCTGATTATCAGCATTCCAGCACAATAAGATGATAAATTATGAAATGACTCATCGTGATTTAAACACGCAGCATTTCATATTCATAGTCAAGACTCAATTAGCATAGAACAAACCAGTGTTTTCATTGTGGTTTCATTTAATGATTTTATGAAAATCCCTTCAGTTTATGAAGTCATAAAGAGCGAAATGATGAATATTCTGCCAGCAGGAGCCTCAGCACAGATGCGGCTGCAGCCTCAGCACAGATGCGGCTGCAGCCTCAGCACAGATGCGGCTGCAGCCTCAGCACAGATGCGGCTGCAGCCTCAGCACAGATGCGGCTGCAGCCTCAGCACAGATGCGGCTGCAGCCTCAGCACAGATGCGGCTGCAGCAGGTCGTTTCTAGAAAAGATTCTCTCTAAAGTGGATCCAAGATTTTAGCTTCAGGGTCTCAGGCTGCTGCTCCCGACCAGCGGCTCCAAACATCACAGACGAGCCGCAGGTCCGGTCAGACCGACCCGCTCTGGTTTGGACAGAACCAGAACCAGAGCGTTCTGGTTCTGTCAGAAGGAAAAGAGAACCTTTCCTTTTGCAGCCAGCACACATTTAATGAGAACTGAAGCATGAAAACCTCTGGAGAAACAGACGGGATGAATAAATGTATTTATTTATCCATTAAATAAATGGATACATTTATTTATCCATTTATAAATAAATTTATAAATGAATACATTTATCCATTAGCTTTAGTGTATCCATAAATTAATGTATTTATGGATACACTAATGTATCCATAAATACATGAATTTATTAATGTATTTATCCATTAATTTGTGTATTCATCCTGCCAGCTGCTAAACAAATGTAGTTCTGCATTTTCTGAAATGATGAAACATAAATATAGAAACTATTTTCAGCTCACTCTGTTTCTTCTCCATGGCGCCGTTTGTAAAATCAGAATAAAATTTGAAAAATAAACTGTTGTTTATCTTCTTTTTAAAACTGACTAAATGAGCAACTTACTGCTGTTATGTTTGGCAGCAATGTTTCCCCTCAGATCAATGTTTCCTGTAGTCACTGAAGCTCTTCATTCCTGTTCACCAGGACATCGGGCCGATCGGACCCGACAGGAACTGGAAGGGTATCGGCATCTCGCTGCTGGTCATCATGGCCGTCCTCTCCTGCATCGGCCTCTCCATAGTCCTGCTGTCTCAAGGTGAGTCGATGGCAGCAGCCGCTTCTCTCCTCCGCTCAGCGCTCATTTCTCCTTCCTGCCCTTAGAGGGGTCAGGTAAGCCGCTGGGCACGCCGCTGGCTCTGGATGACCTTTTCCAGAGGAGCTTCCAGATCCATGATCCGGAGGCAAAATGGATCAGTGGTAAGTTTTAATCAATCAGTCAATCGATCAGTCAGCAGATCAGGCAACAGCAAAGATGTTTTCCAAGAATTATCACCAAGTTTGGAACTTTAAATTTCAAATTATTAACAAATTAAAAGTTTAATGCAATTAATTGCCTTACTCTTATTTTTACACCCTGAGCTCCAGAACCGGAACCTTTGCACCGTGTTTCCAGTACGGCCATAAATCTGACGCACAGCTACCTCCGCTAACAGCAGCGATGGAAGCAACTTCCTTCGGTTAATTTCTGCTTCTGAATGATCTGACTGGATGCAACACTACTGTCAAGTTCAACTTGTGCTAAAAGTGTTAGCCTATCAGCAAAGCCATGCTAACCTTAATTAGCATCTCAATATAAACATGCAGGAGCTAACGCTAATGTCAGCATCCAGAACAGCAGCATATGCTAATGTTAGCTTCCACAGTAGCAACATAATGCTACTATTAGCTTCCACAGTTGCAACATATGCTAATGTTAGCTAACGCCGTGCCGTGGGGTTTCAGTGAGGTCCTTCAAACAACCAGCCAGCAGCTGGATAAACCAGTAATACATTTCAGCAGGCGATTTTGATGGACTCGGTGCAGCGCTGGGGTTCAGCTCCAACATGGCGGGAAATAATATTTAATAATGTTTTTAGTGTTTCTGTCGCTGCAGCGCAGGAAGTGGTCTACCGCAGCTGGAACGGAGATGTTTTCAAACTCAACGTCTCCAGCAACGAGACCGAGCTGCTGCTGAAAAACTCAACGTTTGTGAGTCAAACTAACAGATTCAGATAAAATAATAACAGTCAGCTCTTATTGTGGAGGGCCGGTGGCTCGAACTCTGCTGTTAAACTTCCTGTCTTCCACCAATCAGCTCTTTCCTGTAAACAATTAATTTGCTGTTTTATTTCTGGCTGATGTTTTTATGCACAGTAGAAAATATTTAATTTCTTTTTCTGTACAGGCAACATTTAAGGCTACCAAGTTTGCAGTTTCTCCAGACAAGAAGTTTGTTCTGCTGGGATACGACGTTCAGCCGGTGAGTCTCAGGTCGGGTTCATGTTGACGTGTTATGACATCATCAGTTGTTCCTGATCAGATATTAAAACTTTATTTATAGATTTAACTTTCCTTCAGGAGAAAAGAGACATTCTGCTGTTATAGTTTATACTTCAGAAATAAAACGGTTTGTTACTAAAAACACAATAATCTAACAAAACAACAGCTGCTGGTTTATTCTGGTTATTTGCAATATTTCTAGTTTGGGTTGGTCTGCATTAGCCTCCTCTGGACATTTTGGCAAATTATTATTATTATTTGTGTGTTTAGTTTAAATTTTATTCAATAAATGGCACATACTAAAGCATTTAATTGGTTATTTATTTAGACTTGGCACTCTTCGCCCTCCATACTCCTCATTATTATGTTTAACATAAAAATGATCAACAGGCTGTGACCAGGGCCGTTTCCGTCCTGCAGGATCAAAGTATCCAGCGATCTGCTTGCTATCAACAGTGTCTGTCATTCCTCAGACACTGGGAGGATGCAGGCAAAAAGTCTTTATCTGTAAAAAATGCAAATTCAAAAATAACAATAAATCAGTTTTACGATTCTTTTTTTTTTTTTTCCAAACAATGCACAGCTTACACGGTCAAAAACTGTAATTAATTACAGGTATGCACCACGTCGAAACAATCCGTCAATGGCTTTTCTAACACAATAAGACGGCCCGACGGGAAGTGAGCTTTTCAAAATAAAACTAAATTTCACAGTAAGAAGGCCTGAACAAATATCAATCTTAACTAAATGTGATAAAATCAAAACAAACCATCATATGAATAACTTAAACATTTCCTGTTTATTGCTCTAACAACCTGAAATTAGCCGTCTGTTTCCTGAAAACACCAACCGGGATTATTCACTTTAAACATAAGTTGGTCATACTTATCTTACCAACTTTACAGTTGGTTAATGACCTTAACCTCGTTAAGACAGTAACTCTCCCTCAGGTCATTTCTCCAGTGTTGTTCTTGTTTCTTTAGCTGGGATCAATGGAGCCATACCAGAATTGATCTGGGCAGGCAGGAAACATCAAATTAAAACTGAAGTCTTACGTTTTCCCGGCCTGCATGTGAAAACTGAACCATGTCTGTTTCACTGTGGGCTTCCCAAAAACACAATCACCTTTAAATCTGGACACTCCCAGTCACTGTCAAGGAAAACTTTCTAATTCCTAATGCTACCAAGACATGAGGCATTCTGAGGAAAATGTTTGGATGGAATCTGAATTTTTCATCTTTGACAAAGTTGGTAGAGAACCCGGATCTGACAGTAGAGGGCGCTGGTCCTGATCTGTGGTTCTGGCAAGAAGCCGGCATCACTAGGACACATGATCTATGGCGGTGGAGCCCACAGTGGCCCCTGGGGGCCGCGTCCTGCATGTTTTACTCTCCCTGCTTTAACACACCTGGATCCAATGACGGATCATTAGAGGCCGAAGGAGAACACTGACCTGCTGAAAGGTTGTTGGAGAGAATAATGCCGGCCCTGCAGGAGCCACGTTGGGACCACTGATCTACGGAGTAACAGAAAATTCAAGACATTTGAGGACTTAAAAACACAACATTGTTTCCAGGGACTTTTATAAATATCTTCAGCTACGGCGTAAAAGAAAATGGTTGTGGAAAATCAATTCTTGGGATATTTGTGTCCAGATTCTGCTGAGTTACAGCCGGAAAGAAAGAGTGTGGAGAATTTAACCTGGAACAACAGAACCTGCAGGGGAAGACATTTTGACTCGAGAACCTCAGAATGGAACCGATGTAAAGAAATATAATATTTTACACAATGTATGCATGGCTCCACATATATAGCAAGTTCACAGAAGGAAGCTCTGCTGGCTAACTGTTCTGCAATGCTAAGCTAGCATTAGCTAACAGTTAGTTAATGCACTAGCATAGTTAGCAGTTAGCTGTTGGTTGGTATGAGCTAAGAGTCAAAGAGTTAGCATATGCTCACTGTTAGCATTAGCCCGGCGCTGGGTCTCCTCAGGCTCGTACCCAGTCACATGGATACTCCACACTGTGCAGTTCCTGCTGATTTTGGCCAGAGTCTGGATGATGAAACGTTTCGTCGTGACGACCTTCGATCCAAATGGAAAAACTTAATTTCACATTATCTCTCTGTAGTAGAGATTGGGGTATTGTCTGAATAGGAAAGGTTTTGCTCTTAAAACAGTGGGAACGTGTTTGAGTTCCTCAAAATGAAAAGGCCAGTAATGTGAACCTGAATCATGAATATCTTTAAGTTTATATATAAATGGTTCTCTTTTCAAATTATTTACATGCTGCCTGTTTTTGCTTTAGTTTTCTATTTGTTCTGTCTTGTTGTTCCATTTCTGTATAAATTTTCAAAAATATCTAACAAACATAAAATTAAAAAGATAAATATATAAATTGTGCAGCAGACAGCAGTGATGGGATATTATAATAAACCAAAAATGAAAACAAAACCTCCTGACTGTCATGAAACAAACATCACCACCACTCACTGCAGATGTCTGCTAATGTTTATGACGAGTCGTGGTAAGATGATTACATTCTGACTCCTCATAATTAAAGATACTTTAAACGTATTTTTTATCAGAAATAAATCAGCACATTTTTCTGCAGACTCAGATAAATTAACTCATGATTCCTTTAAAGATTTATCCAAAACAATCACAGATATCTGGAGCATTTTTAATCTAAAGGGTTTTCATATTTCAAATATCTTGAATTAATATTCTGACTAGTCAGTCACTGGTATCTGCAATAATTTCTCTGTCAAAACATAGCAGATTTTGCATCTGGACACTTAAATTTAAAAAATGAAAAGGTTTTTGAAACTGCTCCACAGTGATCCTGTTAGTGTCGCTAGCAGCACCTTTTCTTTTTAAAGCCCTTTAAAATGTTTGTGTCTTGGAAGAGAACAAAAAGGAAATTCAGTTGTAAAGTTCAGGAAGTTCTCGTTCTGTTTTCTCCCAGATTGCTCAGCTGTTTGACAGGAAACCCAAAATAATCCTGCAGGCATCAGTTTGGACAGCTCAATCAGGGGCATTATGGGTCATTTCTTAATTCACAAATTTATAATAATGTAATTTTAACTCATCATAGTTACATTTGAGATGTGTGAGTCTTTAAATGATGAATCTGTGATATTATTTCAAATATCTTGAAAATGTTTTTGATTCGTCAAAATGTAACAGAACATTTCTTGAATTATTGTCAGAATGTAGAAGCAGAAATCTTATGGCTTCCGTATTTAACAGCTGTTGATAGAGCCGATAGCCTGCAGAGGAAAAACTCAGCTGGTTAGTTGCCAAGATGGCCGAAGGTCAGAGCAGCACGTCGCTTCACCTGAGATGGAAACGGGTTGATGACGTTGAAAACATGATGATGACGGCCAACGTTGTGTTTGGGTTCCAGGTCTACAAGCATTCCTTCCTGGCGTCCTTCCTGATCTACGACCTGTCCACCAGGTGAGCCGCCGACCTCATGTTGGGAACTGAAGCCGCTCTGGATGCTTCATGCGGTGTGTTCACTGTCCAGGGAAGTGTGGGAGCTCAACCCGCCGGAGGTGTCAGACTCCGTCCTGCAGTTCGCCTCGTGGGGCGTTCAGGGCCAGCAGCTGGTGAGACATTCAGGACCATCTGACACTTTTTATGTTTTCTCTGGGTTCGAGTTTTCTCTGTCAAGATGCGATGCTGAGTGTAACCCTGAGAAATAATCTAACCTTTAGATTTAGCAAATGGCTGCAATATATCCACCTCATTCCGAGCCCCCATGAGGCTTTGCGTGATTTATGGGCGCGCCTTCCGCTGCTAACCAGAACCGCCATTTGTTTACATGTTAGCAACTTGCTAAATTATTTTGTTTGCTTATCTGTCGGTAGGCGATGAAACTGCAGCTTTTGTTTTGGGAGCCGTTAAAAACACACCTGCTGCCACAAACTAAACTTGGTCTGATTATTAGAGAACAGCATAAAGTTACCTGAGCTCCACAAGGGCAGACACTCTCCAGTGGGACGTTGCTCTCTACAACAGGTTAATGTGCGGTTCGGTTCTGGTCCAGTGGGTCTGCAGCCCAGCAGCCGCGGTCATTTCTGCGCTGATTTGCAGCACATAAATTTGCAGACTACTAAATAATCCCAGATATTTTATTTTGTCTCATAATAAAATGTTCCTGGCCCAATCATAATGATAAAGACTCAGATCATTAATTTGATTATTTTTAAAATTAAAACAAAAAATCAAATTCCCATCACACCAAGCTGCACCAAGCTGATATTATGTACTTCTGGTGTTTTAAACTGCATCTCAGATCTCTGACCAGCTTCTCTGCTTTTCTCCCTGCATTCACACCCATGTAAATGTGAATGCAGGGAGAGCAGTGCTGAATGCATCGAAAATGGCGTGAAAACTGAAAGAAAATTAAGATACATTTGCTTAAGTGTTTTTGTTTGATATAAAACATGATTACATAAAACCGTTAACCATGTACCTATTGCAGCTCTACACATGTAACTAACATGTAACTAACGCAGCTCTAAACATGTAACTAATTCAATCAGAGGAGCAGATAAAAAAATTAGCAGAAAGCAGCATAAATCAATGTCTGATCCAGCTGCTGTTTGGTTTCATATTTACAGTGTGAGCTTCAGAAAACGATTCAGACGAGAGCAAAGGAAATGTCATTTCTCCAAAGTCAGACTGATTCTGTAATCCGTCTGCTGGTCTCACACAAAATTAAACATTAATAATAAGTTTAAAATCCTTAAAAACTGTTTAAAAAGTTTCAGCAGAAATGTAAACAGCTTTTATCACTTTAACCTGCCTGGAAGATGATAATGATGCGTCTCATAACCTCTCTGATCACCCTTAACCTCTGACCTTTACCAGAGGGCGTCTGCTGCATGAATCCTCCAAGTTTCTGAAACCAAAGAAACAGAAACTTTAAAACACAAGAGTCTGAAAGTCACTGCAGCCGCTGGTCAGTCTGTGTCTTCCTGTCTGATCAACTGATAGATATATGGCTGATAGATTTGTGATCGTCTCTGCTTCTCCAGCTCTACGTTTTTGAGAACAACATCTACTACCAAGCCACCAGCCGGAGTTTCTCCTGGAGGCTGACCTCGTCCGGACAGGAAGCCGCCATTTTCAACGGCATCACAGACTGGCTTTACGAGGGTAGGACTTAACGGCAGCTGATTGGCTGGGACTACAGCCGACCCGGCTCACCTGATTGGCTGAACCATTAGCAGCAGAAAAAGGGAAGCGAGTAGCACCAGAGCTGTTTCTATTAATGCATATTAAGGTAAATGTGTTATTAAAGTTCTGAATATTTTTACAGGAGGGATTCCAGTCATTACTGTAACTCCAGAAAAAGCTGAGATACAATGAAATCAGCTACCTGAGCTTCTACAGAGGGCTGAAGCTGACAAAATCATTAGATACTGTAGAAATATAGAAATATTTTTACACGAGTTCCCGTCAGAAAATGTAACAAAGATCACTTAAAAATCAATTCAGAAAAAGTTTGAAAGATTGTCTTTATTGCATTAAATCAAAATTTATACAAAGGTGTCTGTCTCAATTTATTTATGTTGACTTTTAATTTTCAATCAGATTAAATGCCTTTTCTTGCATCAATTTCCATAAAATTATTTGTTTTTAATTTAGGTTAAGCTAGGTTATGCTATGCTACGCCAGGCTATGCTAACTCTGCCCTGTATGTCCAGAGGAGGTGCTGGACTCCCCGGTGGCCCACTGGTGGTCCCCTGACGGCTCCAGGCTGGCCTACCTCACCATCAACGACTCGCTGGTCCCCAGCATGATGCTGCCTCGCTTCACTGGCTCGCTCTACCCTCGAGGGACAGAGTACCCCTACCCCAAGGTGGGCTCAGACCCAGTTGATGTGTTAGCTTACATCAGGCTGCAGCAACATTTAACATCCTGGAAACCAGTGCAGGAAGAAGATCTACAGAAGTTGGGAAAGTTTTGTAAACGTCTGCAGGAGGAGTCCAGAAGTTTGTTTGAGGTCTGACTTTCTGAGGCGTTTCATCAGAGCAGTGTGTTTATGTCTGAATGAGGATCAGAGAAAACAGTCAGAGCGGCTCTCAGGCAGTGATCAAGTTAATCGGCTCTTCTGTCTTCTACCAATAAAACTGCTTCATTAACATAGCTAGCATCAGCTTTACCTCCAGAAGAGCAGACGCTAGCAGGCAAAACGGATCAGCACTGGTAAACCAAAACATACATTTACAAAGCAGATTCTAATGTTTTTGATAAACAAGCATTTCCTCAGAACCCTTGGGCAGAAATAAACTCCCATCTTCCCCAGTCGGCCGTCTCATTAACTCATCTGCTGCCAATGCTAATGCTGCTCCTGTTTGTGTTTCCTGCAGATGGGGCAGATCAATCCCAGCGTCAGCCTCCACGTCGTCTCTTTAGACGGCAGCTCCTCCTCCACCCAGATCAGGCCTCCTGACAGCCTGGAGAACAGGTCTAACCTTTAACCCCTGCTCCAGACACACAGGACCACTCCAATTGCTACTGGGCTAGCTCCATTAGCATTAGCTTCGGAGAGGCTGCTGACTAGCTTTCGGAGGCTGGTCACATAGCATGGATAGGCTAGCGTTAGCTTTGAATAGCATTAACATTGGACTGATGAGTGTGTTAGCATGGATAGGCTAACTACCAGGCCATCTACCGAGTTGTCTACATATTCTGCTGTCTACTAACACAGATAGGCTAACTTTAGCTCTAGCTAGGCTGTTATTAGCCTCGGCTAGGCTAGCGTCAGCATTAGATATGCTAACAGCTGGCATTCTTCGGCTACCTGAGACTTGTACTTTATATTATCGGTAGCGTCATTCATCAGTGATGTTGACATGAACCCAAGCATAAACGTGCTTCATCATGGAGCTGAAGTTGGCTTCTGATTGAGCGATTCTATCTAATGTTTCACAACCTTTAGCATCTTTTATTACAAACTTCCACAGACATGAAGACGTAGACGCCTCATGGAGCCGTGCGTTGCTACTGTAGGTCAGTGTCCACCATATTGAGTGTGGCCTGTGTTCCAGTAAGTTAATACAAGTAACTGGACCAAACTTCACAAAGTGCAGTTCTACAAGGTATTTTAAGTTAATACCTGTCACTGACACATTCTCTCACACAAATATATTTGGTAATGAAATAAATGACTAAAGACAGTTTATAACTTTAGATGTGATTATTTAATTGTTTTGGGGGATTTCTGAATAAAGAGCACAATGTTTTTATTTGGCAGAAATGATTGATAATTTTTATATTTATATTGAGGAATAGACATTTTAACAGTGTCTTATTTAAGAATATATTTACATTATTCCATAATTTAATGTGCATTTAACATTTCAAGACAAGAAAATAAAAAATATTTCTTGTATTTTTTTATATATTATTTATAAGTGACTGATTTATTGACAATGACTTTGATAAATCAGTCATCGTCAAACATTACACTACATATTTTTCTATTTCCTGAAAAAACAAATAAATACTACAGTACATCAACTCTGCTATTGACAGGAGAGTGAAAATAATTCTAACAGAGTAAATTATTTTTATTTCATTACATAAGTTTCTCATCAGCTCTCAGTACAAAACACAGTCTGAAAACGTTAGCTACGCTAACAGTCAGTGGTTACTTCGGGCCAATTTAGCTACATAGGAAATATTTCTCGGGTGTTTAGAAGCGAGTTTCTGCCTGCAAAGTCAAATAATTGTGCTCTTTCATCCTTACCTGTGAAAGATAAAGCCAATGGATCCAGTTTGTGTTGTAAAACGATTGAAACAAGTCCAGATAGCACAGGACTTAGAGAGAACCTATCATTCTACTGCCACCCACAAGATGGCGGTGACGTAACGCAGGACTCAGCGCTCAATGAGGCGTCTACGTGTTCATGTCTATGACAAACTTCAAATACGAACTATGTTATTCTACTAACTACTAGCATGTAGTTTGATGTGTCCAGTGCCGAGTGTCTCCAGAGCCTGGGATCCAGTCTGCTTCTGTTTGCCTCTCTGTGCAGCGATTTCTACGTCACCATGGTGAAATGGGTGACCCGGCAGAACCTGAGCGTCCGTTGGGTCAATCGAGCTCAAAACATGTCGATTCTTTCTCTGTGTGACGCGTCGTCAGGCGCCTGCGTGACAGTAGGAAGCCTACCGCTTATCAGTCACCCAGGAAGGACAAACATGGAGCTCCAGTGACTCGACTTCTTCTCCTTTACCCAGAAACACGTGATGACATCAGAGGCGTGGCTGGACCGACAGGTCAGGGTTCTGGATGGTTCTTCTCCTCTTAGTCAGGTTTTAATGCTGCATGTAGATGAATCAGCAGCTGGATGGGGATCTTTCCTGTCCCTGAACAGATTCTTGCTTCAGAAAGGATCCAGTCTGAACATTATCTGGATCACCAAACTGGTTTCAAAACTGAACCAGGACCAGAACTTTCTGAACACCAGTAAAACCAGGCCTCAATGTTGGACAGCACTAACGAAAAGCTAGCAGTGCTAGCCCCAAAGTGCTAACTATAGTTAATGGTAATTAGGGGGAAAATGAGAGGAAGTTGAACTTCTGCATAAACAGATTTCAAAATAAGAGCATGAATATAAACATCTATCTGCACAGAATCCCAAAACCTCAACAAAGATGGCCGACTTTACTCAACGAAAACAAACTAAATAAGAGAGATTTACAATTTACCTGGAACCAGAACAGAGCCAAAACAGAACTAGGACAAGGAGCAAAACCAGAACAGAACCAGGCTGACGGCTGACTCTCTCTGACCTCCCAGCGCCAGGAGCCGCTGTTCTCCAGAGATTGCTCCACGTTCTTCATCAGTGCCGCCCGGCGTGACGGCGGCGATGGCGTCTTCAGTCACATCGTTATGATCTCCAGCCAGGTAGATGCAGAGCCCCCTGCTGGCCTGGAGGAGCTCTGCATGGTTAGCATGCGGTAGCTAGCCATGCTATGTGCTAACACTGCTCTCTCTGTTCTCAGTCTGACGGGGAAGAGGTCAAAGTTCAGCAGCTGACCTCTGGAAGCTGGGACGTCTCTGAGGTCCTGTCCTACGATGAGAACTCCAGATCAGTGTGAGGTTCTGGTTTCAAATTTAAATGACTTCAGATGAATTGTTCTGATTTATTTACAGCTGCAGCTTTTCTCTTATTAGTAATATCAGAAGTAAATATCTTATTTCATTATTCAACCATATGATTTCTTCTGTTTTCCAGATATTTCCTGAGTTCAGAAGAAGGATCAACTCAGCGGCACCTGTACAGGTTGGTACAGGATCCGGCCCTGGGTTTAACCTGATCCGGCCCTGGGTTTAACCTGATCCGGCCCTGGGTTTAACCTGATCCGGCCCGGGGTTTAACCTGATCCGGCCCTGGGTTTAACCTGATCCGGCCCAGGGTTTAACCTGATCCGGCCCTGGGTTTAACCTGATCCGGCCCTGGGTTTAACCTGATCCGGCCCTGGGTTTAACCTGATCCGGCCCAGGGTTTAACCTGATCCGGCCCTGGGTTTAACCTGATCCGGCCCAGGGTTTAATCTGATCCGGCCCGGGGTTTAACCTGATCCGGCCCAGGGTTTAACCTGATCCGGCCCTGGGTTTAACCTGATCCGGCCCTGGGTTTAACCTGATCCGGCCCTGGGTTTAACCTGATCCGGCCCTGGGTTTAACCTGATCCGGCCCTGGGTTTAACCTGATCCGGCCCGGGGTTTAACCTGATCCGGCCCTGGGTTTAACCTGATCCGGCCCTGGGTTTAACCTGATCCGGCCCGGGGTTTAACCTGATCCGGCCCGGGGTTTAACCTGATCCGGCCCTGGGTTTAACCTGATCCGGCCCTGGGTTTAACCTGATCCGGCCCTGGGTTTAACCTGATCCGGCCCAGGGTTTAACCTGATCCGGCCCTGGGTTTAACCTGAGGATTTCTTCTGATTTATCGACTTTTATCTACAGGAGCATTAAACTGAGGAGGATAAAACTGTAGATAAAACTACAGTTGTTTCGTGTGATTAGAGTAAACTTCACTGTGTGAAAAACAGCGAGGTGGATGTTGACCTTTGCTCTGTTCTCTCAGGCTCTCTGTGTTGAATGGTTTCCATAAAGAATGCCTGAGCTGCTCTCTGTTCAGACCCGAATGCAGCTCCTACCAGGCCGCCATCGCTCCGGACAACCAGCACGTTCTACTCAGCTGCACAGGTAAAACCTGGCAACCTGCTTCTGTCTCTCTGTAAGCCAGTAGGGCTGCTCATGTATAAAGGTTTTCTGGTTTTCCAGGTTTATTTCTCTTTAAATGTTTTTATTCTTTATTTACGCTAAATGTTTTCAGCAAGCTGAAATGCTAAATAAAAAGCTAGCTCTGCTGTTAGCACATTAGCATTATCCATAGAAAATCTGTTTAGTGTTATGTTCTTTAAATCTGTTTTTTGTTTTCAAACTGTCGACATGTACAAACTAGTATACAGGTATGAATAATGGTGATATCAGAGCAGCTTCATGGAAAGTCAATGGTCTCAATAATCCTGTTAAGAGGAGCAGAGTAATGTCTAAGATAAAACGGGAGAAAATTCAGATCCTATTTCTTCTCGAAACTCATTTATCCCCAATAGAGCATGAGAAACTACAAAAATTAAGATTCAGGAATGTTTTTTTACACTTCATTCAAGACATCTCATAAAAGAGGAGTAGCGGTGCTAAATACACAATTCTCTACATTTTGGACTTACAAAGCAAACAGAGATAATGAAGGCAGATATAAACTGGTTCAGGGTAAAACTGAGGGGAACTTGGTTACCCTCCTCTATATGTGCCCCAAATTATGACCTTCATTTTCTGAAAAAGTGCTACAAGTTATCATAGTCACAAGGTATTTTAATTTGTGCAGGCGACTTTAATACAGTCCTGAATAAAAATGACATCTAATAACAAAAGAAGAGGCACAGCACAAAGTAAATTATTACAGAGGGGAATGGATGATATTGGCTTACTGGATGCTTGGCAGGAGATGCCCTAACCCCTAACCCCTAACCCCAACCCTAACCTAACCCACGCAATATTTTCAGTAGATGTTTTCTTGGTTTTAAGAATGATCGACAGGATAAAAAGCTGTGATATCGCGACTAGAAACTTGTCAGACCATTCACCAGTTTACTTCACACTTAACCTGGATGAAAGACCAAAAAAAAAAAAAAAAACATATGGAGACTAAATACAAGCTAAATAATAAAAATGTCAAAAGAAATAAAAACAGAAATAAAAAGCTTTCTAGAATTGAATGACAACAGGGAGTCAACCCTAATATTTTATGGGACACATTGAAGGCAAATTTAAATCACTAAGTATTAAGAAAGAGAAGGAAAAAGAACTAAACAAACTGGAGACTAAATTAAAAGAATCGGAGATCATGCAAATCAAAAATCAACCTGATTATACCAAAGCACAAATCCAAGAGACAAGGAGTAAAATTGTGGATAAACATTAAAGAGAGGAAGAAAAAAATATATAAATTCCTGAAACAATCATTATGAAGCTGGGCCAAAGAAAACTAAGAATAATTCATAAAAACCAAATAATGCAGTTAATTTGTTCCATAACTGACCCACCGACAGGAATAGTAGGAAACAGATTGGATGGTATTGACAAAGCTTTCCAAACATATTATAAAGAATTGTACGCACAACAAGAACAAAGCAAAATACAAGATGTCACAATATTTTTCAATTCATTGGACTTAACAACTGGAGAATGTCAGAGCTAAAGTTTAACTGAGCAAATCACTGAAAAGGAGCTGAAAATGAAAATAAGACAGCCGGTACTGATGGGCTTCCAGGCGAATGGTAGAAGATATTTGAAGAAGAACTAAACCCTGTATTATTAAAGTCTTTAAATTGGACATTAGAGAAAATGACACCACCGCCATCATGGTCTGAAGCAATTATAACGGTAAAACCAAAAGACGGAAAAACTAAATATTATGCAGCTCATATAGACCGATTTCCATCCTTAACCAAGATTATAAGCTACATGCATCCATCTAACAGGTTGAACTCGTTTGTCTCAATCTGATTGACGGAACCAAACCGGGTTTCTCTCTGGCCGACAAACTCAGGATAATATAAGAGGCTCGCTTCACATAATTCACAATATTCAGACCAACAAGCATACAGCAGTAATGGGGAGCTGGACACAGAAAAGGAAAGCTGTGAACTAATGTGATCAGAACTCAGTGACGTGAAGGATGAATATCAGGAAAAATGAAAGATACTCAACTTTCGTCCTGCAGGGCCGGGGATTCCTCAGACGTCCGTCCACCGGCTGGACGACCTGAGCAGTGAGTTCCCTCAGGTCACATCTGGGATTAGAGACGTAGATCTGTAGGACTCAGACCCGCCTCACAGGAGATGAGTCTGACATCACTTCCTGTCGCCCCTCTCATCACTTCCTGCCGCCCCTCTCATCACTTCCTGCCGCCCCTCTCATCACTTCCTGCCGCCGCTCTCATCACTTCCTGCCGCCGCTCTCATCTCTTCCTGCCGCCCCTCTCATCACTTCCTGCCGCCCCTCTCATCACTTCCTGCCGCCCCTCTCATCACTTCCTGCCGCCGCTCTCATCACTTCCTGCCGCCGCTCTCATCACTTCCTGCCGCCCCTCTCATCACTTCCTGCCGCCGCTCTCATCACTTCCTGCCGCCCCTCTCATCACTTCCTGCCGCCCTTCTCATCACTTCCTGCCGCCCCTTCTCATCACTTCCTGCCGCCCGCTCTCATCACTTCCTGCCGCCCCTCTCATCACTTCCTGCCGCCGCTCTCATCACTTCCTGCCGCCGCTCTCATCACTTCCTGCCGCCCCTCTCATCACTTCCTGCCGCCCCTCTCATCACTTCCTGCCGCCCTCTCATCACTTCCTGCCGCCCCTCTCATCACTTCCTGCCGCCGCTCTCATCACTTCCTGCCGCCCCTCTCATCACTTCCTGCCGCCCCTCTCATCACTTCCTGCCGCCGCTCTCATCACTTCCTGCCGCCGCTCTCATCACTTCCATGCAGATAACATCCTGCGCTGCTGGAAGTTTTTTCCACTGATTTCGACTCTCTGATCCTCGGCAGGATTTACGACCCTGGACAGAAACGCAGAGCTGAGACGTGTTCTGACAAACAGAACGGTACCGAGGACGGACCGGAGAACCATACAGATAAATAACTCTGGTGAGAGAAATCCACTGCAAGGTCCAGCACCCAGCAGAACCGTCTTTAGGTGTACTTTGTTCAGCTGTAATGTCAGAGATCGTCTCACTGCTCCTTGTACAGGATTGGTTCTGGAGCTGCTGGTTCAGAAACGCAGACCTGAGACGTGATCTGACGGAGCAAACGCTGTTACTCTGCTGTACGGTCCGTCATCGTTCACACATTTACAGATAAATAACTCTAGGTGAGAGAAATCCACTGCAAGGTCCAGCACCCAGCTATGAATTTGCCGTCCTGCTGTGATGGTGCTCACTTCTGCTAATGCTGCTAATAGTCAGAGCTAATTTTAGCTTACTGCTCATTGTAACACGCTTAGGTTCTGCAGCTTAGCTGGTTCCGTCGGACCTGGACGAATCGACGGAGCATCCCTGAATCTACTAATCTGCTGTACTGTTCCGTAACTTTCAGTTCACACATTAAAGCTAAGTTAATAAAGTTGCTAGTTGAAACTCTTTTTAAAAGTTTGAAACCTAACTATGAATTTGCCTCCTGCTGTGATGGGCTCACTTCTGCTAATGCGCTAATAGCAGAGCTAATTTTAGCTTAGTGCTAATTTAAAACGCTTAGCGCACTTAGCTTTCTCTAAAGTAATCTTTGTGGATCATTTCTGAATCTCTAATCTTGCTGTCTGTTTTGTAAACTTTCAGTTGAAATAAAGCTAAGTTAATAAAGTTGCTGTTGAATTTTTCTGTTGAACATGTTTGTAGAGACAGCGCCCCTGGTGGCCGGGTGGTGAGCGAGCGTTTTTCTATGGGCTGGGAGTCGGTTCTGGTCAGCTCTGATCGGGTCGTGGTAGCCCGTGTGGACGGGCGGGGCAGCGCCGGCCGGGGCCAGGACGTCCTGCAGGCCGTCTACCAGAACCTGGGGGTGGTGGACGTTCGGGACCAGATCGGGGCGCTGCAGTAGGTTCTGCCGCCTGAACGGGCCGGAGCTCTGCTAGCTAAACACAGATAGCATGCTATGCTAATTATTTATCATCCATAGAGGAGTTTTTCAGCCTGATGATAAAATGACTTTGGTTTTTTTTTTTTTTGGATTTTACTGTAAAAAATTATCTTTAAGATCTTTAAGCCCTTCCTGTCTGAATTTATGATTATTTAGAAAATCAAATACTCAAATGTTTACTTGAACAAACAAGGCTTGTTCCTTTCAATACAGCTCAAATAAAACATAAATGATGGTATTTAGGATTCAAACGATGAAATTTGGCTCTAACTCTGACCACCAGATGGCAGCCAAGTGCTTCAGAATGAACCTTTGTCTGTGTAGAATATGCATCAACGGTCATTTGTGGTTCTACATAAACCAGCCTAGCTGTTTGGGATTTTAACTAAAGTTTACAGCATTAGTCTCCAAGAGTTTGATGAAACATAAATTAAAAAACAACATTCAGGAAGTAAAACCATGCTGGATGTTTCACAGACACAACGCAACGTTTCTGTCACACTTGAATAAAAATGTGTGAAAAGATTTTAAATCTATTCATTTTGCATTAATTTTCAGATCATCCGTCTGAAATTAGCCATTTGTGCAGGAGAGAAAGTTCATGGCTCCAATAAAGATCCCATTATATAAATGTGACTAGGAACTCTTAACGTCCTGTTTCCCTGGGGAATAAAGACAGTGTAACACCGAGGAATGTTGCTTCCAGCCACTCTTCAAAACTGGAAAGACAAGAGAACAAAGGAGTCGATGTGAATCGGGTTGTTTGTCTAACTGATCTCGTTCTAACCTGTCAGGCGTCTGACGAAGCTTCCCTACATCGACCGCAGCCGAGTGGGAGTTTATGGAAAGGTGACAAACCTGCTGCTGCTTCAGAACCATTTACTCATGTTTTAGGCCACATTCGTCTACATGTGATATTTCTGTGTCTCCAGGCGTATGGAGGGTTCCTGTCGTCTGTCCTTCTCCTGACCTTCAGCTCGGTGATTAAATGCGGCGTCGCTGTGGCTCCAATTACCAACTGGAAACTCTGTGGTGAGGAAACCATCAGTCCCAGTAACAGAACCAAAATAATCAAAAATAAACAATGAACTGAGCTCTCCTGGTTCTGGTGGACCATTCCAGGATCTGCCGGTTCTGAGCGCTTCTTTGGTTTTCCTGTGAAGGCGGATCTGAGCTACCAGGTAGGAAGAGCAGATGGCGCTTCCTGTTTGTCCTCCAGCTGCAGGTTAAAGGGATCTGGTGCTTCCTACAGGCTAACATGCTAACATGCTAACTGTTTGTCTCTGCCAGCTGTCCAGTCTGATCAGGGACTCCTCAGGGCCCGGTCCCCAGGACTTCCTGATTGTCCACGGCACGGCCGACGGTGAGCAAAACACAGTCCTGTTCACCTCTCTGAACAGTTCAGTTCAAGAACTGACTCATGAACATGAACAGTTCTTTTCAGTATTCTAATTCCATCAGAACTTTTGCTATCTGGGTTTTGGAGCAGCTGGAGGTTTTTAACTGGGTTTAATCCCAGTTCAGCGCTGTAGGATCAAATCCATGGATCGTTTCTAGGATCTCCTGTTGCTAGGAGACGACAGCAGGAGACCATAGAAACCTGTTTATTATGGGGTGGAAACAACGCTTCATCAGATATTCTCTCTTATTATGAATTTTATGCAGAGGCAGAAATTAAAAATGCTTTGATTTTTTCTCTATCATTCAGTGATTAATGTTTTTATATACCTGTTCAGCTACTAATGGAATCCTCTTGTGCACCATATTTTACAAAAATATTTTCTTTTAGAGTATTTATTATTTATTAGTTATTTATATTTATTTGGATATGTATTTATGTTCTGATTTTACATGTCGGACAGCAGAGAATGATGGGCCGGGTCACTTCCACTGTATCATATTTATTTAGAATAAACTCTAAGACAGCCAGCAGGTTGCAGCTGCTCATCATGTCTGTGGTACCGGCGCCAGACCAGGAGAATCTGAGCCGGGACTTAGTGGTCCACAGGCAGATGGACCCATCCAAGATCCATGGATCACAATGTTGATAAGTTACTCCGACAAGAGCTCGTTTAGTCCGACACACACTTTCAATTAAAGACAAACAAATAAAAAAAAACAGTACAATTCAAATTCAATCAATATCTGGAGTTTTCACAAAGAAATAAAACAAAATGCACAAATAAAATAACATAATAGGAAAAAATGAAGAAAATCCAATCCTAAATTAACTTAATCTGAACAAAACAGTCCATCTACAACACACAGTAAACACTAACGTTATAGTTATAACCGCGGTTACAAAGGAGATCAACCCCACCACAAATAAATACTTTTATGAGAAATAAAAATACTACGCTATCCAAATACAAACACAACATTGACTAATCAAGTGATTTAAATAAATCCAAAATCCCAAGGCTCCAACAACAAAAAGCCACATGCCGACACAGATCAACGCTAATATAAAACGCTCCAAATTACACATATATGTAGCCGGGCATCTTGTCCGCTGTGCTCTCTTCCTCTTGCCCATATGTGGAAGACGTTGTGACAGAGCGCAGCTGGTTGTTAGGGAGACAGGTAATCAGCATTTACATCTAAATGCAGGTAGATGGCTGAGGGGATCAGATCCCAGGCTGATGATTGGTGCAGAGGTAACATACTTATAGAGACAGATGTTGGAGCGCCGTGGACTGGTTCGCTGTAGAGAAGGTTGGCCTGCTACTGTTTTAGTTGTTTCAATTTCAGTTTTAGCTTAGAATTTCTTTTTGGGTAGTTATTATTGATTAATAGCATATTTGGTTTTGTCTAAGGAAGGGTAGTTTGTATTGCCCAGCCCTCTGGCGTGTTTAAACAGGACCTGTGCTGTCTGGGTGCCTGTGGTTTTATTTTAGATTGACTAGTGGAAGGGGAGTTTTTCTCCTCTTTGCTTTATTCACCAGGGATTTTTGTGTGAGTGTTTGTTGGGGAACACTGGGCTGCATTTAGTTATGTTTTTGTTTTCCTTATTATTATTCCTCCCCCAAGCAGTCTGACTTTTATTTGGGTTTTAACTGTTTTTTTCAGCTATAAGGTTTCCAGTTTTAGTGTGGTTATTTTGTACAATAAAATAAACTGACTATTTTTGCCCATAGGCTTTTGTGAACTCAATAAACTGTATCTAATTTGCAACAGTGCCTCTGGTCATTTTTACAAACTTATCTGCATGATCTGGTAAAAAGAGGATTTAAGGTTCTCCACACATAACAAAGGCTGTAGCCAAGGTCACATATAAGTTATACAACAGAGTACAAAACTAATCTTTATATATTTACAGAACATTTTAAATAAAAGTTGCCTTTTATCCTACCGGTGGATCACAGAGGAAACGAGTGGAAACAACGTTACTTTTGGTAACTTTTAGTTTTCGTTTATTCTGAGCTGCGCATGGCCAGAACCAGGAAACTCACAGCGGCACGACAGCGCCCCCACTGGCGAGAAGATACCTGCACACAACAAACACGTCTCTGTCCACAAGAAAAACAGACAAAAGACCAATTCTGATTCAAAAATAGGGGGTGTATTAGTAGGGTTAGTGAAGTGGGTTGAGAAACTGTAAAAAAATTTTAAATTAATACACCCCTATTTTTTAATCAGAATTGTTTTTTGTCTGTTTTTAACCGTTTCTCAACCCACTACACCTCTAACAGTTTACAGTTCTCATTATCACCACTCATAATACTGTCTGTATGTTCCTATGCATCTAACTTTCATTATCTGAACTTTAATAGAAAATATGGTCCAATTTTAACACGAGGAGAACATAGGCCCTCCTCTGTGTCTATGGCCGACCAACCGACCCGCACAAGAGCGCGAATCATTAGCTTAGCCTCCTGCTAGCTCCGGTTCAAGCACCTCCTTCATCCCACGAGGCACTTATCAGAGATTACTACCGTTAACATCCATATGTTATTTTTCACTCAACTTACCTGAAAGACAGATACACGCCGGATTTTGGCAGCAGCTCGTTACGTCCGTTCTAAGCTGCTTCAACTTCTTCTGCCAGCCAGAGCGTCACCCACTGGTGCACACGGCCCTGCGCGCCCTCTGCTGGCGAAACTCATGATACATTTTAAAAGTAATAGATTTTAATGACAGCTTCTCACTGCAAGTTACCTTGGATATAAAAATAAAATGGGGGGCTACTGTTTTGATTCATTTCACTTTCATAGTGCCACATATATGCATATTTATTTAGCTTGATTTTTTATTTCTTTATTATTATTTGTTTCATCTAATTATTTTCATACTTTTGATTTAATCACTCTCCTTATTGAGTGATTAAATATTCACTAAGTATTTAGTGAGTATTTAGAAAATAGTTGTATTTTCTAGCTGGATTTTAGTCTTTATAAGAGTGAATTTATTATAAGAGCTGAATACTATTTGTTATTGTTATTAACAACATTCTCTGTTTCAGCCTCTGTCCACTTCCAGCATTCAGCAGAGTTGATCCAGCTGCTTTCAGCCCAAAACTTTAACTACACCCTGCAGGTAGAAACCCGCCCAGCTGATTCCTGTCCTCCAGCAGAGCAGATACTAATAAACCTCTGACCCGTGTGTGTGTATGTGTGTGTGTGTGTGTGTGTCCGTCCAGATCTTCCCAGATGAAGGTCACCATCTCGTCAGAGGAAAGAGTCAGCGCTACTTGCTGACCTCACTTCTCAGCTTCTTCAGACGCTGTTTTAAGGAGGAGGCGGCTGTTGCCATGGAGACGTCTAAAGAGGACGACTGAAGGATCGCGACCTTTTCACATCACTTAAGATTTTAAGTCACATTTAACAGAAGAAAAAAACACCAGAAATGAAAAATAGCCACGTCCTAACAGCTGCAGCAGAACTTTAGCTCATTGATAGTTATTAATAATAATATTATTAGTTACTATTACTTTTCCTTATTATTGTCATCCAGTTGTATTACTTATTATTCATTGTTATTTATTATTGCTGGATCATCAGAACATTCTGATAGCATTAGCCTCCAGAGAGTGCAGCTGGACTCTGATGATGTCATCAAACTGCGACGCTGCTTCCTGCTGCAGAAATTCTTTTTGAAGAAAATTTATTTATTAACATCAACAAACATGGATTTCAGATGAAGTTAAATCTGAAAAATCTGAAAAAGTCGAGCCAGGCTGCCTCCATACACAGAACAGAACAAAAAGAACAAAACAAAAGAAGAATAAAAGAACAAAACAAAAGAAGAATAAAAGAACAAAACAAAAGAAGAATAAAAGAACAAAACAAAAGAAGAATAAAAGAACAAGCCATTCTGTGTTTTCAGAACTGTTAGAAAATGTCTAACTATGAAACAGTTTCTCGTTCCTAAACCAGGAAAAGATCCAACTCTTCTTGATCATTTAAGACCGATAACAATATTAAATAATGATTCTTACACACATTTTTCCTATCGGGTCAAATTATTTCTGACTCAGGATGCATTTTTAAAAGGGCGCTTTATGCATAACATTCACCTTATTTTGGACTTAATTGACTATAATAAGCCTTCCATATGATAGAACATAAATTTATGTTCAAAGCTTTAGATTTATTTGGTATGGAAATAGATGTATTAATGCAACAAAAACATTTTACAAAAGATTCAACAGTTCGGTGCGTCTTCCTCACAGAGCTATAACAACAAACTTGTCCCATCTCTCCTTTGAGCAGAAATACTTTCCATATCAATTAAAATGATCAATTTTTTAATTAGGCAAAGAGTTTTCCATCGGTCAGCCCGTCTCCTTAAATGTCCTGCTGCAGAAAATGAAGGAATTCTGGGATTTTTCTGTTTGTGGACCGAACCATCGGAACCAGAACGCGGCGCCACGGTGCCGGATGATGCGTTTAAGGACCCAGAGAGTGGTGGGAGTTTCTTGTTCTTTCCTGTAATCTGTTTTTATTTTCAGTCTAAAAGCCCAAAATGTGAAAAATGTTTACAATAAAAGATGGAAGTTATGATACAAACAGTTCTTCCTGCTGAGCAGAAATTAATCTGGATTACGGCTTCGGCTGCCAGTCAGGGACACCGTCAGGCTCCGGCTGATCGCACCAGAACACAGGAACAGAAAGTGTTTGGCTGACCTTTGACCCTGGGCTTTTGTTGCTCTTGTCAGGTTGCAACCATAAAAACCTGAAATAAACTGGAAAATCTTTCTGGTTTTGTCTGACTCCAGTTGTTTCCCAGTTGGTTTCTGCAGGTCGATGGTTCAAATCCATGGAAGTGTTTCTGAGCGAGTTGGGAAAGTATTCACACCCCAGGGAGTCGTTTAATAATCAATAAAATATTCAAACCGGACAGGAAAAGAAAACCTCAGGCGATGATTTAATCATTTTGGTTCCTGCACTTCGACATCCCCAAAATCCTCAGGTCAGACTTTGACTAGGCCACTCCCAATCCTTTGTTGGCTTTAAATCCAGGCTGTGGCCTTCTGCTTCGACAGGAAGTGTCAGTTTGTCATGAATGTAGAGAAAATTTTACTAATTGGAATATTTCCAAAGTGAATTCTGTTCTATCATCACAAGCAAGTGAAATTATTTTAGTAGAAATGTTGATTACAAGTAAAAGCTACTGAATCTCATCCAGTCACTAATAAACGGTGGATTAATTTAGAGAATCTGAGCCAGTTCTTCCTGCCGGCAAACTTTCTCAGGTTGACTCCAAGATGGCCGCCTGTGCAAACAGAATTCTGATGTCATGTCCTGGAGCTTTAATGTGACAGACAAACCAGAATGAAGCCTGGACCCACCGCAGCATCTCAGCTAACTCATGGTCTGGACTTTGAATAGGCCACAAGGACTGGAGGATCCTCCCAGTCTGCCCAATTTGGGTCAGCGTTCCCATACGGTGTGGAAACTGGTTCTGATCCGGGAGTAGAGCAGAACAGACCAGGTCCAAAGTTTTTAATTTTTTATTCATTTATAATCATCACCAGAGAACAATCACAATAATCCCGACCCGACCCAGTACAGCAAAAAGAACCGGAACAAGCAAAATTACAAAATCCGTCCTAGGAGGAAAATCAACCAACCGCCCAAAGGAAACAATAAGAAATATACAAGAATCCAGGAGAATCACGGACTGAATCTGGGAATCTGAAAATAGATTTCTGTCCTCTGGACTCCGCTGTACAAAACTACGGCTCCCCGCGAGGGACATGCAAACACCGGACCTGCTGCCGAAAGTCCATGGAGATGAGATTGAAGAACACCACAACCTGCTTCTACCGGCGGCCCGGACCGTCCAGAACCATCCAGAACCCAAACGGCTCCACACCAGATTCATCCGAACCTGCCATTCATATCGGGATAACAGACTGCAGCGCCACCTCTGGAGAGCCTGAGTAGGTGAAGATTAATCTGGGTCAACTGGACCAGAACCAGCAGCATCTGGACCAGAACCAGCAGCATCTGGACCTTAAAGTTTATTACAAAAACCACAAAGTGAACTGGCACCTTATAATTTATCCAGGAGGATTAGTGGAAGCTAAGTGTGCTAAATGTTTTCAAAGTTAGCTAAGAAGAGTAAGCTAAGCTAAAATTAAGCCGGTTCTGACCCAGCTCTTGAGTCCAGCTGCTGGGTCAGAACCAGCAGCTGGACCTACCGTATTCCAGGATACGGAGCGCCATCAGGGCCAAAATAAAAATATATATATATATTTACAGTTTTGTCTGAAACCAAAATATGTTTAACTCAGCAGGTGACTAGCCTACACATGCTAATCGTTACCTTCTCCAAAGCTAACAGGAAGTAGCTACAGTTGGGTGAGCTGTTGACTTAATTTTGGCCCAAATGTTGCCCCATACTTTACCTTTTATTTTTTATTACAAATATACAAAGAGTTGGAAGAGAAGTGATAAACTGAAGCTCCTTTCAGATCTGTTTGGACGGAACCTTTGACCTTGCAGCGGCAGCAGCTTGGTTCATGTCCGCTCAGGTGTTCAGGAGCTGGTGGTTGATTGGCTGTCAGTCCCATGAGCCGGACAGCTGGAGGCCTCCTGTTCCTGTCCACTGTCGCCGGGTGCTTGCTCACTGAAGCTAACGGCTGAGATGGAACCGGGACAGTCTGAAGGTTTAATTAGGCCAGATTTAAACCTCGCTGCTGTCCTCCAACATTATCCGTTACTTTAACTGGTCCAGTTCTAGAGCAGCAAGCCTGCGATCAAGGAAACTCTGCAGGCGTGTTTTATAATATGATGGAAAGATCAAAAAGGTGGAACTTACATGATGATTTTAAAAACATCTAAATCTTAGTTTTATTTTTTTATTGTTTTCTCTGCTGTCTAATTCCAATATATTGGTAGATAATTATATTTTCTATTTATGGTTTATTATGATTTCAAGACAGGACAAAATGAAGCTAATCGGCTAACAGTGGAGCTAACTTTCTATTTAGCATTTGAGCACTCTGAGCTTTTTCTGAATTAATTTTTTAAGATAAATTTATCTGGCTATTTTGGAAACTTTCAGCTGAAATTCAACATCTGTGTTGACATTTTGATTCTAACAATTTATCAAGTTTGGACATTTACATTCATGCTCTTATTTTGAAGGAGGTGACATCATTTCCACTTCTTGTCATGTTTTTTTAACAAAAAAAAAAGAAAAAAATCAACATACAGGAACAAAATAAAATGGACAAAAATATAAACAAATACAATATCAATAAGAGAATATTTAAATTATGTCCTAATTAAATTGGAAGGTTTTGATGTTTTAAGGGAAAATATTGACGTTAGCACTTTAGCGTTAGCAGAAACAATGACTGATTTGCTAGCTGCGTTAGAGTTAGCGCAGCTAGCTTTTTAGCTAGCAGAGTCCACCACTGATTATTATTATCATTATTATTAATATTATTTAGTCTGGTGTGTTTTCTGACAGAACTCTCTGCTGGTTTCTGTCGGCTGGACAACCACACTGGACCTTTGGTTCTGGAACCGGACTGTAACTACTGACTCAGTTCTGATTCGCTGCTTCACTGCAGGAAATGGACTGTGGGATGACTATTAGAATAATGAAGGTTAAAGGTCACATCGGCAGGTTGTCTGGAAACTCTTGAAGCTGAAGTTCTGATGTCATCAACTGATGGGTCCAGAATGAGAAAGTTCTGGTTTTGGTTCTGGTTCTGGAGCAGAACCTGCAGATGAAGCTTCGCTTCTTGATCCCGGACATCCAAGGTCAGCAGAAGGTCACAACTTGGACTGGTCAGTTTGTCAGGACTGTCCCTTTAAGGGCTGAAGCTAACAGGAGGTTAACTGGAGGCTAACAGCTGATGCTAATAGTTGACACTAACAGCTGATGCTAACTGGATGCTAACAGGACGTTGTTTCTTCATCAGTGCAGTGCGTTGCTCCCATCGGTTTATGGTGTTGGTGTCAGGTGGAGCTCCATCTTGTCGTGCGGTGATGGTGGTGTCGCCGTCTCCATGGAGACCAGTGTGGCGGTGGTGCACGTGTTTGGTGTGGAGGGCTGCAGTCTGAAGAACCTGGAACAAACGTAGGAAGTTCTCCGTGTGCTTAGTTGGGATCATGAGCGATCCAGAAGAAGAAGACGTTGATGCTAGAGGCGAGGACGCCCCCTGCTGTCCCCACGGCGTCCCGCTGTCCTTCATGTCCACATATTTATACATTCACACAACAAAGCGCTCGTTCAGGCCGGAGCAGCTCTGGCGGCTGAGTCCAGGCGGAGAACCGGCAGCTGTCACTCCTCCTCTTCCTCATCTTCGTCGGGCAGCGGCAGCAGCTCCTCCTTCAGACACTCCCTGTAGAAACCGCTCAGCGCCACGAAGAGGTGCTGGCGGCTTGGCGCCGACAGGAAGTGACCTTCATCAGGGTAGATCTGAGGAGACGAGGAGAATGCTCCTCATTAGCCTGTTAGCTCTACAGTGTTAGCAGCAGCCTGTTAGCATGTGGGGGTACCTGCATGGAGTAGTTGGCTCCGGCCTTCACCAGGCTCTTGACCAGCTCTGCTGAATGCTGGAAGTGAATGTTTGCTGGAAGGAAGACAGAAAGACAGGACGTCAGCAGGTCGCAGAACCCGGACGGACTCATCAGAACCCGGACGGACTCATCAGAACCGCTGTCCTCTCAGGTCCAGGCTGCATCAACAGGAATGATTTATTAACCCCTTCCCTCCCAGGACTCTCAGTCTTACCGTCTGCCGTGGCGTGCAGCAGCAGCAGCGTCTGCTCTCGGAGCGCCTGGACGCTCTGCAGCAGGCTGGACACCTGCAGGGAGACAGGCTGGTCAGAAACACACCGATACACATACACACACTGAAAACACTCCTCTCTGCACACACAGATCCATGAATATTTCAGTCATCAGATCAGCATCGCCTTGTTTTCCTCAGAGGAATCAACAGACAGGAAGAGCTGCAGCTCTGCTGAGGTCAAAGGTCGGGAAGCTCACCTGGTATCTGCTGTCGTCCCGTACCGGCAGACCCAGGTAGCGCTCTGAGAACGCTGAGGCTGTGAAAGGAACCACAGACGGTTAGCGGTTGCTAACTGGACAGGAAACAGGAGCTCAGGCTGAAACCTGCAGGTTGTTTCAAATCATTTCTGTTGTCAGAAAAACTTGAGCTGAGAGTTTCTCTTCAGTTCCAGTGTTTATTATTCTCCCCTGATGTGGAGCAACGTTTTGTTCATGATAGTGGCCGACAGCTGCTAACGTTCTGCTAACATGCAGCTGCTAACACAGTGGATACGCTGCTAGCGCGAAGCTAACATATGAATGAATTTTATTGTGCTCAAAATTTTAACCCAATAAATGTATTTGGTAACATATCATATTAAAAATGTAAAATATTGTTAGTGAGGAAGCTGACGTCCCACTCTGAAAGCTGCTGACTCACCGTAGAGCCTCCAGTCGGTGACGGGCGACATGGCGGCGGCGCATTTCACCAGGCTGTCTGTCGACTTCAGCATCATCAGCGCCAGGTAGCCGCCGTAGCCCTGAACACGACAAACTGGTGAGTCCAGGCTGAGAGGAAGTGATGTCAGCATCTACTGCTTCCTGTCTGCTCACCTGTCCAAACACGGCGATGCGCGAGCGATCAATGTAGGAGAACTTCATCATGAACCTGCAGGAAAACATCCAAACTTTTTGTCACTACAAGCTGCAGGACACTGAACTTTTATTTCAGTTTCAATTTCCATCAGTCTTAATAAACTCAAGAAGACAAACTATTTTAAGTGATTAAAATCTGATATGTAAGAAGTCAAACTGATGATTTTAACCAGTAAAGGTTAGTAAATGTCTGCAGACATGGTTGGGTTTTGGCGGCGCAGCAGCAGCAGCACTCACTCCAGCGCCGCGATCTGGTCCTGGACGTCCACCGTGCCCAGCCGCTGGTGCACCTCATGCAGGATCCGCTGGCCCTGGAAGCCGCTGCCCCGGCCGTCCAGCCGGGCCACGATGACGCCGTCCGAACTGACCAGCACCGAGTCCCAGCCCAGGGAGAAGCGCTCGCTCACCGCCTGGCCACCGGGGGCGCTGTCACTGCACACACCACACAGAACGTCAGGGTCAACCTTGGGGTCAACCAGAGTAATCATCTGATTGGTCAACCACATCTTCAGAATTAAACCTTTAAACTGTGAAGTACTTAAATTGTAAGATGAATTCATGAGAGAAAAGCAGTGATGCTGCGTCCTGATTGGTCGGTACTCACATGACCAGCAGCAGGCCGTACTGACGCAACGGAGAGAAATCTGGAGGGAAACAGATCTGCAGAGGGAAATCTGGGAACACAAAGGAGGCATCAGACTGGACTGCTGCTAGCACCCTGCTGTTAGCAACCTGCAGCTAGCACCTTGCTGCTAGCACCCTGCAGCTAGCACCCTGTAGCTAGCAACCTGCTGCTCGTAACCTGCTGCTAGCAACTTGCATCTAGCACCCTGAAGCTAGCACCCTGCTGCTAGCTTCCTGTTGCTAGCTTCCTGTTGCTAGCTTTCTGCAGTAACAAAGTACTCTGTCCTCACCAAAAGGCTCGACCCGGACAGTTTGGTACTCCTTCTTCTGGATCCGTTTGTACTTCAGAACCGCCTTCAGCACTGAGTTGTTCTCTAGGATATAGTAATCTGAGGAGGAATACGGCAGATTAAATTGACGGCAATCTGGAGCAGAGCTTATCTGGTGGAGAATAGAAACAAAATAAATTATATTCATGCATTTACTTCTGTCTTAAAGGGACAGTGCATATTGATCACATGCCAATGTTAGCTAGACGGTTAAAGGAAGAAAAGTAAAACCACATGATGAAAATAACGGCAGCTAGTAGAGCGTTAGCTTACTGGAGTTATTCAGGCTGTGGAGGATCACAGTGGGAGCTTCAGGACCTGCAGGACGAAAACAGCAGCAGGTTGAGAAATGCTGGCTGCTGATTGGCTGACAGGAGAACAAACAAAATACTGTTCATGGTTAACATCACAGTTACACTGCAGCTGCCTGTCTGACCAGAACCAGAACCGGTTCTTAACAACATGAGGGAGATCTTTGGACCAAGGAGGTACTGTCTGTCCAGATCACAGCGGATGGGTTCTGATGGGGAACCGTGATGGACCGGGTCGAACAGTGACCTAGAGAGGATCTACTGCAGGACCAGCTGTCTGTTCTGTTTGTGTACTGGAAGCAGAACCAGAACCACAGCTCTATCAGTTTGGGCCAAACCAACCCATCAGAACCCAGTCTGTCGCTCTAACTGCACCTCACTCCACCAGTACCGCTCCTGAAGTGGGCCTACCTTGGCAGTGCAGCAGCAGATTCTGGTTGGACGGGCTGAGGTCGGCGCTGAAGTACAGGCAGTTGGTTCTGTGAAGGTCACAGGTCAGGCATCGCCGTGGAAACAGACCCACCGTTTTAACGCTGAGCAGAGTAATGACAATAAAACAATCAGCCGGTCCAAACCGATTACCGGGTCAAACAGAACCGCTTCCTGGAAATGTTTAGAGAGGCCGACCTGTAGAGCTGCCGTTGCCGTGGCGACCCTTCAGTACTCAGGAAGTAACTGTAAAGAGACAGGAAGCAGTCAGTCCGGTTCTGATTTACTCTGTTCCAGAACCAGTGAGGTTCTAACCGGTTCTGGGTCAGAACCAACCTTGTGATACTCACAGGTTCTGGTTGGGCTCGTCGTAGGCCAGGATCTGGGTCACCTCCCAGTTCCCAGAGGTCAGGTGTCGGACCTCGTTCTGATCCGCCCTGAACTGGAGCGGACACAGCAGTGGTTGGGTTACCATGGGAACCGGAGGCCGTGGACGTGTCAGTGCGTGTGTGGGCGGAGCCTGACCTGCGTGGTGAACATGGCGATGTGGTGGAACTCGCCCCGTCCGCCCTGCTTCACCGGGACGGTCAGAAAGAATCGGGACCCGTCCCTGGAGAACACGGGCTGCTGGTTCTGGAGGGACGAGATGGAACCGGCTGTGGGTCAGAACCAGCTTTTAGCTTAGTACTCTAGTTAACTTTGAAAACGTTTAGCATTAGCATTAGCTTACGTGGATTCTAAAGAGCTAATTTTCTTGACCGTTTTGTAAAGTCTGATGTCTGTGTTGAAGTTTATTGACGGTTAATAATTTGTTAAGTAGTTAGGCATTTATATTCATGATCTTATTTTGAGCATAAGAGAGAACAAGTACAACCACTTTTGTACACCAAAACAGAGACCTGTATTTCAGTAATGCAGCGGACGTTTCCAGAGTTAAGTGTAAACCAGGCGTTTGCAAAAAACAAAACAGAACAAGAACCAAAAACAAACACTGAGATGATGGAAAGACAAGAGGAAAATATGAAAATGTCTCCATCTCCCAGTTCGGAGTTAACCAACCGGGCTAACCAGGCTAGCGTTGATGCTACGCATGGCTGTAGTGAACAGGAAGTAGAAGCTGCTAGCTAGCATGCAGCAGACAGTCCTGCCCAGCCGGAGGGTTTGAAATGTTTCAGGTTGGTTTCTCTGGTAATGCTCAGACCCACCAGTGGATGTCAGCGTTCGCTACATCTGGATTTATTCAATAAACAAGTTTACATCTTGTATTGCTATGCCTGTTGTCTTGAAATTACTTTCTTGTTGTATGAGATGACAAAACATGATTTTTGTAATTATTATGACTTCATGCATGTAATTAATTTTTTTCTTACTCTTGTATTTCAGCGTTAGCTGACTAATGTTTATGACTCGTGCTTGGAGTTAGCGCAGCTGCCCCCTAGTGTTGGTTCTCTGAAGGTGCGCTTATTGGACAGCGTTGGTTGTAATTTTCATTGCTACCACCAGGGGCAGGCTTCTGTTTTTAGACACTGTTCCTGCAGCCGTTTCCTCTGTGCTTCAGTTTCTACTATAAGTATGAATGATTGTCAGAAATAACAGAAAACTGAATCAGCTTTTTAAATGATGATGATGATGAAGATTTACCTGCTTAGACAGCCACAGCTCAGAGCTTTCCTCGTGTCTCTGCAATACAAAGAGCACAAGGTTAGCCCCTTCACAATAAAAGCCTCTCCTATTTGGGTTGTTTTATCAGTGTAGTCAAAGGCTTTCTCTTCTCTTTCTCTTCTCAGAAGCGGGTCGGTCCAACTCTGTTGCTAATTTTATCACTACATCCAGCAACTTTTCAGACAATAGAGAAAGTTTGTCCAAAAGCAGCTAACTACAAACCTGAACCTCTGGACTCTGGTTCTGATCAGGGCCTCTGAAGACTTCAGCACATTTTATTTGGAGGTGTCAGAGTACCGGGGCGTGCTACATTGTTAAACCAAGTCTCATCAGCTCTGCAGCAGTCTGCACTGGTTCTGGTCAGATACAGGGGGATCTGGAGGTTTGTCTACAGCGTGTGGCGTGAGGAGGGGACGCACCGTGACGCAGGCGCCGGTGGTGGTGTCACACACCGTCAGGATGGAGACGTTCTGGGCCCGGTTCAGCCAGCGCACCGCGGTCCGGGTCTTACTGATCCACTTCACCATGCTCACATAATGCTCCCTAGGAAAACAACACCATTACCGTCTGCTGCTGCTCAGCGGCCTAGTTAAAGTCTCTGCTCGGAGGACATTCGGCATGAGAAAGCAGTGATTTTCTGCTGCCGCCCCCTGCTGGTCAGGAGGAGTGCATTTTAAATGCAAAAATTAGAACATTTTAATCTGATGTGAATAATGAAGTTAGCTCACTGCGCTAACTAGCATCAGGCGAATGACTGAGTGACTGAAATGTGAAGTGATTATTTTTTAAATGCTTTTGTTGTGAATTGTTGATATATAAATAAACCAAACGGAGTCTAAAAGTACACAACAGAAAAATGCTGCAGCCTCAGAAATAGAAGCTAACGGAAAAACAAGAGGAAAGTCCTCCAGACCACCAGGGGCAGCAGGGAGTCTGCTCTATAGTATTATAAAAGACATGGAGTATAACGTAGCTCTTCTGTCTCCTGGACCACTGGCTCCTCCTGCTGGTTGGAGGTTTAGTGGAGCGGTTGCAGCGTTTTTCTGTTGGACTTTGTGTTTGTGTGTTTTGCAGTTTATGTTTGCAGCGTGCTTGTATGATGATTTGTCCCTGTTGGAGCCAGTGAGCTCCATCATCAGCCTGCTTGTCGGTCTGATCAGCAGAGAAACAGGAAGTCATCATCAACCTGAGGAGGTCGGTGGACCAGATGGAAACGCTGCCACTAAAACTCATTAATCCAGTTTATGCTTCAGTCTGCTGACTCTGTGACCTCAGGGTGAGTCTGTCTCGCCTGATGCTGGCAGCTGTTGCCATGACGACGGCTCCGCTCACCGCAGCCTGAGCGCCTCCGGAGGCATCAGCTCCAGCGTGTGGGTCGGCCCGTAGATGTTGACCACGAATAGCCTGACGGTCGGGTTGGGCTGGCCCGCCTGCACAGCCAATCAGAAACACCGCTGATCACACACAGGAAGTCCAACACATCGTCACCTCCATGAAATAACGCAGCACAAATCGACCATCACCTTCTTTTTATGGCATCATTTTTGGCCAAAGTCATATTTTGTTAATAAAAAGAGGTAAAATGATTTATGCCTTAAATTCAGGAAGCTGACGACATAAAAACGTCCAGATCAGCAACATTCACTCAGACCATGAAGTCCCTCCAGGCAAAACCAACACAAACACAAGACATGAACAAACTTCCTCCAAACAACAGAAGAAGAATCATGAGCGGAAAACATTTTTATCTAAATATCAGGTTACAAAATTAGAAGGAATAAAAAGCTTTATAGAACAAAAGTTCACCACCTTCCATCTGCATCTTTAACCCCAGCTGGCTTACAGATGACCTCTGACCCCTCCCAGGTTGACGGGCAGCAGCAGGTCGTTACTGACAGTTTTTGTTAAATTAATGCTGACTCAGCATAACATGATGAATTTTTGTTCCTTATTTTAACAGCTGGTGATGATCAGCCAGATTCTGGGAACTGAAGCAGGTGTGTTTATTTGTCCCAGACGGTGTGTGTGGAAGCGGTACCTTGGGGTAGGGGTACTGCTTCTGTTTGGGGTATGTGGCGCCGGTGAAGCGCGGCAGGACCATGTTGGGGACCAGAGAGTCGTTGAGCACCAGGAAGGCCAGCCGCTCCCCGTCTGGAGACCACCAGTGGGCCACGTGGCTCTCCAGGATCTCCTCTGTTGCCACACAAACTGCCAGTTATTATTCACAACCACAACCATATGTAGATATATATATATATATATGTAGATATATATATAGATATAGATATGTAGATATAGATATATATCAATTTTGGCAGTATTCGTCCTCCATATGTGTCTAGTTTTAAATGATTAATATTTATGCTGTTAAAATATTCCATGTCCTTTTATTATTGCCACGGACAGAAACTGAGGTAGAAAAACCAGCTGCTAATTGAAAACGGTTCAGCGCCAGCATCACTGATCGGAATCTAATTATACTAAAGAAAATAATTAACACTGAAAGCGTTACAGCAGCCGCTCTCATTTTTAGGTTTAAAGTAAAAACACAGATGAAATCCTCTCAGCCAGAGGGAAGAAATCTGCACTGAAACAATGAATATTTCATAACTCTTATGCTGAAATCTGCAGCTCCTTCACAGAATCGTTCCCCAACACAAATCATTGTAACCTGTAACAGAGGCCGACGTTTGATATAAAAATATTTATTTATACATTTCACCTTTGAATAATATCATTTTCTCGTAATGCCACTGCTAGCTAACAAGTTAGCCGGTATGTAGCGGGGCAACTAGCATGCTAGCCACAAAGCTAACATCGTTCCCGAAGCATAGTCTACATAAAGCTGGTTCATAAAATAACCAAACTTCATGAATCCTGTCCGTGTACTTAGAGGACGTTTCCAAAAATAAAACGGAAGCTATTTTCTTATTTTCTGCTTCTTTATGGAGCGGCGCCACCGTGTGTCAAACCTTATTTTATCAACGTGTCGCCGTGTTGAAGACTTCTGACCTAGAACATGGAACGTAGAAAACGGTTCTGGTTCTAGACGGAGAAGGAACGGGCCGAACCTTCATAGAGCCAGTCGGCGATTCCGTTGAAGATGATTCCTTCCTTTCCTGAAGACGTGAGCCGCAGAGAGTTGCTCTTCACATGAGATCTGTAGTAGATGTTGTTTTCAAATATGTAGATCTGCACACATAGAGGCAACAATAAGATCCTAGAACAGATCAGCACTTTATCTGTGGAGCATAAAGGCTGGAAGGAAACAGCAGCAGAGCTTCAACATCAATCCCTTCATGCATCAGCTGATATTCTGGTTCAGGTTGATTTTAATGTCTCAGGATAAAACAGAACCGGGTTTGGACCTCACCAGCTGCTGTCCGGAGACGCCCCACGCAGCGTACTGCAGCACCGAGTTCACCACCTCCGGAGGGTCCAGCTCCCAGACCTCCCTGAAACACACAGCCAGAGGTCAGCCTAGAGGTCAGCTGGAGGTCAGCTGGAGGCTGACCTCTAGGCTGACTGGAATAAGTTAGAATTAGCTCCAGAGGTTTCCATCAGCTCATCAAGCGCTCTGGAACATTTTCTGGAATTCTTTGAAAGTTTTTAAACTAAGTTTGTGTGGCCGCGACCGATCCCGGATCGACCGATCCCGGCCGCAGGTTGCCCAGAAGAAGGGAAGACGTCTCCAGTCTGACCCCCATCAGCTCAACATGCGCCGTGTTTCTAGTTACCAAAGAACTGAGTCAATCGAAATGTGAACATAAATTCTGCCAATTTTATTTTTTGATTAAAAGTTTATTATTTTGATTTAATTTCTTATGTAATGGAAACACCCCGTTGTGAAATTAAAATTTTGGATGTTAGCAGAACAAAGACAAAGGTTTAAATAGAAACACAGATTTATGGTCTGATCCTCCTCCGTCAGACCTAAAATAATGTTTTCTTTGTGTCAAACTCCTTTATTTTGGGGGTTTTCATTAACTTGGTTAAAGAAACAGAAGTTTTGTCTGTGACCAGCAGGGGGAACCAGTTGGACCAGGAAAATGTTTTCAGGTAGTTTCTGGTCCGGCCATCTGAACCGGACCTGAAGGTTCTTGTTGTTAGCTAGCAGGCCAACTGCTGCTGTAGCTCAGCCGCTCCAAGACTCCTCATGCTGTCACAGACATCCTGGATCCATCTAAACCCAGTGAACTGAGGTTAGTAGGAACTAACTGCTGCTCACCGTGTGTGGATGTTGTAGATGCTGTAGGACGCCATGTAGGAGTGGCGGTAAACCTGCAGACAAAGCAGAGAAGGACGACATCAGCAGGAAATATTCAGATGGAGCAGGAGCTTTCTGATTAAGGCTGGAACATCTCATCTGCATGCTGACAGCTGATGGCAAGACGTTTAATTTCACATCGTGGCAGAGAGCGTCTGCAGGGTGGAGACGAAGGCAGGACAAATATCTTTACATCAGATGAGTCCAAACACCTAAACACAACCCAAGGGAGGAGCGCTGGCTGCCAGGAAACACAGGAAACCACTGGAAATGTTGTAGCTGTACCTAATAAAGTGGCCAGTGTCCGGCCAGGTATTCAGAGCATCGAAGCAGCAGCTACTTTCTGGAACGTTCTCTGCAGAACCACAGGCTCTTCTGACCAGAACAATCAGCTAACTACAAGCCAGCTGTGTAGCACTACCCATAAAAATGAACTCCACTATCGCTGAAGCGCCAGACCGACATGCTGTTTAGCATATGCTAACATGCTATTTAATGTGCTAAGTGTGCTAAACCTGTTCAAGGTGAGATGCAGACGAGAAGAAACCAAGATGGCGGCTGCAGAGCATGAGATTGTCTCAACCAGACTCACCTGCTTCACTTCGTAGGCGAACAAAACGTACTTCATATCTGGAGACAAAGAAAACTTTGCCACGTTGAAATTCACCTGAAACAGCAGAAAAACAATAATTTACAGTAATTATTCCTCGATTACTTTTTATCATCATTTCACACATTCGCATGAAGAACTGCATAGTTAGCTAACACTCTGCGAGCTAGTTACCATGATGAGTTGCTACATGTAGCGTTAGCTCCAGATCAACACAGATGGAGGTGAATAAAATGAACGATTCCTGTTGGTGACACAATTTGAGGTCTGAGGTTCCCGGCTGAGGAGCTGTGACACGAAGAACGCACTGCTGCAGAAAGCTAACTCTGCCCTGCAGTGCTGCACTGACTTTTCAATTCAGTTTAAAATGTTTCTACATTTCTGATAGTTTCTGTTGTTTTCTGGGCATTTCATTCAGGTTCTTCACGTCTCCCTCCATAGCTAAAGCTAGCACTTAGCTTAGCATGTATGTGTCAATGGAGTTAGCAGAGGTGAGAAGGTTGTTGTTTAACACAAATAACCTTCCAGACCACAAATACCAGAACAGTTTAACAGTTTTTATTCTCACACTATTTAACAAAACATTTTTAGCAGATCATTTATGGGAGGAACCCGATTTCTGATCCGGGTCCAGAACCTCTGGAGAAATCCCAAGGCGCTCCCAGATGGGAACATCGTCTCTCCAGCATGTCCTGGTCTTCCACTAGGTCTCCTCATGGTGGGACATGAACCCGTAACCAGGGAGCCGTCCTTCCTGACCAGATCTCTACTGGCTCCTCTCAGTGTGAAGGAGCAGCAGCTCTACTCTGAGCTCTACTCCCGGATGACTGAGCTCTTATCTCTAAGGGAGAGACCAGACACCCTACAGAGGCCTCGTTCTTTCAGTCATGACCCAAAGCTCATGACCATAGATGAGGGTCAGAACGTAGATCGACCGGTAAATCAAGAGCTTTGCTTTTGGACTCAGCTCTCTTCACCACGTCGGACCGGTACAGCGCCGCTTCACGGCAGACGCTTAAAGTCCTCCCCTTGGGGCAGGATATGCCCCCTGATCCTCATCCCAGCTGCCTCAGTGGCGAACTGCTCCAGTGAAAGCTGTGGATCACGACCTCATGAAACCAGTAGAACCACATCATCCGCAAAAAGCAGAGATGGGATCCTAAAGAAACCAAAACGGATCCCCTCCACACCTTGGTTAATATACAAATCGATATTCAAGTTATGAACAGAATCAGTGACAAAGGTCAGCATTGGCAGAGTCCAAGTCTCACCAAAAACGAGCCTGACTTACTGCTGGCAGTCTGAACCAAGTACTGGTACCATTCAGGGACCCTGTATCAAAGGGCCCAGTACCTTCATGAATCACACAGGCCAACATCTTCCCCAGGTCTACAAAATGGACATGCAGACTGACAGGGTAAACTCCCAGAGCCCTCCTGGATGAAAACCACAGTGCTCAAAAACCTCAGGGTGAAGTATGTGAAGGTTTCTCCTTTCCAAAACCACTGGACTGACCAGACCAGGGAGGCCGAGCACTGAGACGTAGCTGGAACTATTGATAGATAGGAGCAACAACAACGCTCTGAACCAGGGGAACTGCCATGATGTCCACACAACGTTGCAGAGTCCATCAACCAACTCAACCAAAAACTCCAGAGGGATCTCACCCCCCTGATGTAGAGAACCAGAGGTAACAGCATGAAACACAGAGAAGTTAGTTTAATCTAGCAGGACTACTTACAAATGTTGTGTTTGGCAGGATAATCTCGGTCTCATTGGTGAGAAGGTTGAACTTGATGACATGGCCGTTGCTGTTCCTGTAGATGACTTCAGAATCTGGTAAGAGAAACACTGGGGTGAGGAAATGCTGCTAGGAACATCCAGACACCAACCAGAAACCATCAGCAACATCTGGAATCAGTCAGAACGAAGCAATCGTTGGGTTTTATCCAGCAGAGCAACACTGAAGGTAAAGAGATTTCAGTGATCCAGTCTGAGCGACGGAATCACAATCTGGCTCAGAAGAAAAATACCTTCACAAGGTGTGAAGATTTACTTGCCATCCATCCATCCATCCATCCATCCATCCATTGTTCTAGAACAAGCCAAACAGAGCTGGACCTAAACCAGAACCCTTCAATTCTCCACATGCCATGCTAGTCCCATTCCTGATCATGACTGTAAGGTGAGGAACGGTTTTCCATCGTGAATCTAGTTTATTGGGTCAGTCTAACCGGCAGTACTGGAGCGGAAGCCTAGCAGAACCAGAACTTTCAGGCCTTGAATCCGTCTGCAGTTTCAGGCTGAAGTTGAGCAGAAATCCATTTCTTTGCCTCCACATTTCCAACAGTTTGCCTGATGGTCCGGCGGTTCTGGCCACAGATAGAGCGACTCTTGAGATGAATAATCATGGTTTCCATGGAGACCAATTAGCGTTGGGCAGGGTCCAGCGGGCGGCGGATGCAGGTAGACAATCACTCCGCCTGCCAGGCATCTTTGTCAGATCCTACGCTCAGCGTTTCCCTCTTTGTGTCGGTTGATTCTCCGGCAAACTTCCACTTCCTCTTTCCATAATTACCTTAATGAGCCACCGCTTCCTGCTTTTAGCTGCGCTGGCCGCCCACAGGGACCGGTTCTGGCCCCAGAGTCAGGACCGCCGGGCCACTCCGCTGTGATTGGGCGCCAGGCTCAGGTAAACCTTCATCCCAGATTTTGGCTTCAGGTTGAACATTTGGACCTTCATCTGGTTTCCTCCAGAGCGGAAGGTACTGACTTGGCCCAAATGGACCAACTGTTCTGGACTACAAAGCCCCGAATGCTCAGCAGGACAGACAGGCAGAACTTTGTCGAACCTTTCAAACTGTGAGATAACTTCCTGTTTTTATGTCTCCAGAGACAGAGGCCTTCGTCCTCGCTGCTGAAACATGGAGGGATGTGAGCAGAGATCGGTTCTGATGGTTCTGAAGGAGATAACTGGGTCGACCATCACAGAACCATCAAGCTGTTCTGTCTGGACCGGTTCTGGAGACGATGCCACACTAAGGTGAGAACAGGACGCCAATCAATGTCCAGGTTTGGCTCCAGAATCTCTGTACTCCACCGACTAGACCTGGTTCTGGTGGAAAACTCCTAGTGTACCGTCTGGATCCTGACTGGATTTCTCTTCATCGACTCTCTGCTAATCCAGATTATAATCTCAGATTATCTCGTAATCAGAGAGCTGACCGGTTCAGATGTTGCTGACAGAACGTATCGGTACCAGACTGCAGGTTCTGCTGGAGGTTCCTTCGTGTTAAATGAGAGTTTTTCCTCTCCACTGTCGCCCCCTGCTGGTCAGGAGGAGTGATGCTGCCACGCTCTGCTGGGTTTCTTCAGATAGAAACTTTGGACTACCGTATTTTCTGGACTATAAGTCGCAGTTTTTTTCATAGTTTGGTCAGGGGTGCGACTTATACTCCGGAGCGACTTATGTGAAATTATTACCACATTATTACATCATATCACATGTTACTTTCACACTAAACTGCCAGAGGGCGCTCTAGGCCTGTGTTGATAATGTGTGTGGTAGAAGCTACCTCCGGAGTTAGCGGAGTTGTTTACAAGCGACACGGAAGATGAAGATTTAGTGATTTGGAGCGACATGGATAGTTTGGTAAACTTGTTAGCATGTTATTTCTGCTATAGTTATCTGAATAACTCTTAATATGGTATGCTAACATACCAGGCATGTTCTCAGTTCGTTGTTTTTCATGTAACATTAGCATACCGTACAATTATTTTTGCCTCTATTCTATTTTTATTGCCTTTCAAGATGACATGTCTGTCCTTGGTGTTGGATTTTATCAAATAAATTTTCCCCAAAAATGCGACTTATACTCTGGAAAATACGGTAATTAGAATCATGAACTGAACTTGATGCTCTGACTGATAACTAAGATCAATATGAATTAAGTATTCCAGACAAAACGACTCTAATAAACTGAACTGAACTGAACTGAACTGAACCGCTGCAATGGGAAGCGGGTCAGGATTTTCTCATCACTGTGAACTATGGATGGATTCACACCAGCTGCTTTAATCCGTCTCTAATCTGTTTGTCTAGAAAGTCTGATTCGTTTGGGGAGTGTTAATGCAAATTTGAATCCAAACCTCGGACTGAACTCCGATGCAGTTGGCAGGCAGTGAGAATGCAAACAGACCGGAGACCGCTCCACAAGCAGGAAGTTTGCTACAGTGCAGGGCATTCTGGGTAATATATTACTCTCTGTAGGTTAACGGAGATGTTGTGTCGGTTGCCATGGCAACGGGTCTGCGGCACAGAGCGCGAGAAAAAGCAGAATATAAATAGTTTAAAGTTGTTTTACTGCTTATTTTCCCGTTGTCGTGGCGAACTGCAGCTGCTGTCACGTTAAAATGACAAAAACTGAATTATAAAGCAAACAATTAAGATTGTTTGCTTTATCAAACAATCATCAGATAGTTTGATAAAGCATGAGTCATGATTTGTTACATCTGACAAACTAATTTTAACAGCAGCAATTAGTTTGCTTGGTCCTCACATCCATTGCAATTACTAGAATGTTTGAAATGTTGTGCACACAGAAATCATAACTTCACATTAAAATGAGACTTTTCAGAGGTTTTCCATCAACATGATTTGGCTGTGGACTGTGATTTATTTTAAAATAAGGTATTTTATCCATGATGTGCTAAACATTTGTTTTATAAGTTTCTATTTATTTAAGGTGTTTAGAAAGAAAGTTTTTAAATTTCTTTGTATTTTTCTGGCAATTATGACCCAAAAACTACCAAATTACATTAGTAATTGACTGTACTAATATTTTTCTTCATCAAACTGAGCTAATAAAAAAATAAATACCAATAAGTTGAGGACACTGTTTTAGTGATTAATATTTATGCTCCAGATACCAGATGTTCTGTTTTGAATTCAATACATTCACTTCTTTAATTGGTCGCACCACATGATTTATACATAAATTTAAAATGTCACCTCATTGCGCCTCTAGTGGCGTGGAGGTGGAAACACAACTAATATAATTACATTACTAAATCAGAATAGCACAAAGTCTTTATTATTTACTATTAATTTCAGCATTAGTGGAACCGTAAAATATAAATTCCCTCTCAAAAGAACATATCTTTTCATGTCCTGAAAATGAGATAAACAAAACCTGAAAGTGATTCCAGTTTCACTTGATGACCAACCTGTTGAGACTGAGGCTAATTTTAAATTCCTTGTGTCGTTCCTGGACAGTCAGCTCAACTTTGACTGTTCTGAGAGACTCCATCTGTAAGATCCAGTGATCTCGGGGTTACCCAACTAGAGGTTGTTGAGTTAAAATGTTAAGACATTTAACTTGAGTTTTAACTCAAGATAAAACAACATTTTAACTCCAGGTTTAACTTTTCATCTCCTCGGCTGGTTTGGTCTCAGGATCTGCAGACTAACAGACAATCTTTTAATAAAACCTTCACTGGCAGGTAGAACAGCAGGTAAATGGTGATGAAACCAAAAACAACCTTATTGTCTCAACTGTTTGCTGAAAGAGTATTTTATCAGAGAGCATCCATCCTCTGGGTTCATCAGCTTGACCCTCTGAGCTCATGAAGGCCTTACTGTTTTCCTCTGGCAACTAAGAATCTATTAGAAATCATTGATTGACAGGAAAATAATTATTCTTAACCAAACTAAATGATAACATTTACCTGTAGTTTGCTGAGTGTTTTTACTCAATGAATAAATGGTTGATATTGTGATTCTATGAATGTGTTTTATTTTATCACTTTAGAGTTGTTGGATGGAAAATAAAAAAATCTGTTGTTTTATTAGAGAATTTGTATTTTATGGTGCCAATAATACCGGAATAAATAATAAATAATAAAGACTTTGTGCTATTCTGATTTAGTAATGTAATTATATTAGTTGTGTTACCTCCCCCCGCCACTAGAGGCAGTATCAGGCCCAAAAAGATGTGATTTAGAAGAACACAGAAAGCTACAGAATCTGTTAAAAACTGTGATCTGCTCTGAAGTAAATAAAAGAGAGAAGTTTAAATATATGCTGAGAGTGAAAATCCTTCATAAAGGTGAAAATATATCACAGATTTAAAAAGAAAATAAAAACAAGAGGATAATAGAGGAAATAGCGCCCCCTTCACTTCCGGAGTGCAACGGTCCCATTTCCATATCAGGTCTGAGACTGACAGCGGTCCGTCCCCCTTCCTGTTAGCTGCAGCGACGTCCTTCTCGCCAGGTGTACTTGGTTTGCTGCAGCAGGTGGACTTGCAGAGAGTTGTGAAGAAGTTGCGTTGGTCGTCTTCAGAGGTTTTGTGTCGATTCTTTCAGTGGTTCTTGCGGCAGCACCCCCACAGGTGACAGGGGGAACAGGTTTTCAATTAGTTTGGGTCGTTTGACTCAGTGCAGAGTGAATACGAATCACAGCAGCTGGAAATGGAACAAATGTTGCAGTTTTGGTCCCCAATCGAACCGAATCCACCGGACTATCAGGAGTTATCCTGGCCAATAACCACCTTTCTGAGGCGGTGAGAAGAAATGACAATAAATACCAATTTATTTTCAGTTTGCTCCGGATTTACAGTTAAACTGTGTATTGTGTGCCGTTCCTGCAGAGCTAACGCGGCTCCTTGCTGGGAGACGGATGAAGATGATAACGGCTGCAGTGATCTTTAAAACATTGCTCTGGTTCTCTGCACTTGTCTCTTTAAATAATGGACCAATCAGAGCTAAAAAAGAACAGACTCGAATGTATAATTAATGCTGCACGTCTGCAGCGCCATGAATAATGAAACAGCCAGACTCAGAGGTGAAAGATGGCCGCTGCCACCCGCAGCGGCTCGGCTGCAGCTACTTAGCAGGGCTTCGTCCAAAATAAAGGTCAGCGTGGCTCGCTTTGAGATGACTAGATTCAGATTCATCTTCCTATGAGCTCTGGAAGTCACACAGTGATAGCATGCTACATGCTAACAGCTAAACCGCTAGGCTCACAGTGACAGCATGCTACATGCTAACAGCTAAACCGCTAGGCTCACAGTGACAGCATGCTACATGCTAACAGCTAAACCGCTAGGCTCACAGTGACAGCATGCTACATGCTAACAGCTAAATCGCTAGGCTCACAGTGACAGCATGCTACATGCTAACAGCTAAACCGCTAGGCTCACAGTGACAGCATGCTACATGCTAACAGCTAAATCGCTAGGCTCACAGTGACAGCATGCTACATGCTAACAGTTAAAATGCCAGGCTCACAGTGACAGCATGCTACATGCTAACAGCTAAATCGCTAGGCTCACAGTGACAGCATGCTACGTGCTAACAGTTAAAATGCCAGGCTCACAGTGACAGTTCTACACCACCCGTTTCTACAGTCCTGAACTAAGAGAAGATTCTTTAAACTGCTTCTCCTGCTAGACGGGTTCTGAACCGGACCTTAACAGAACCACAACCTGGAGGTTCTGCTGCTGCTTCCTGCTGGTCACTGACTGCACCTTCACCTGCTGCCTTGAAGGTGCAGCAGGGGATAGACTTTGGGGACAGACTTTGATTAGACCAAACATGCAGCTAATTAAATTAATGAAAGAATCTCCAGGTGGGGTGAAGCTGCAGAGCGACCCAGAAGACAAGAACAGCCAGTTCTGGTTCTGGAAGTCTGAGGAGCTCCATGACCCGGTCATCTTCAGATAAACATTAAATCCTGTTCACTGGGAGCAGCAGACACAGGGCGCCAACTCATTCATAACAATAATCAGGTTCAAACTGATCATTTTAAAAAAAATCAAATTGTCAATAATATTTGAATTTGGGCGACTTGGCAGAAAATAAAGCTTCTGATTAACGGATAGATTATGACAAGATGTTTGATCAGAAAACATCAAAAATCCTGAAAGAGTCGGAGGAGAATAAACCGGAATCCGGCTTTACAGGGAACCAGACCATCACTCACACCGTTTCCTGCTTCCTGTTGGCCGCCTCGCCACTTCCTCCTGGGAGACGCTAGCTGTTAGCTCATAGCCCTTAGCTGCTAGCTAGCACGCAAATAGTATTGATTGGTTATTGATTGGTGGAGGTTTACTGCAGATCAGAGGGGAACCAGGAGCTGAACGGAGGAAAAATGATTCTGAACAATAATCAGATAAAAAGTGAAAATATTCTGATTATTATTTTTTACAATATTAGAAAAACATTGAAAGATACAAATAAACAATTTAGCTCATTTTAAATGAGAAACTAAACATTTTATTGCCTAAAATGAACATCACATTAATTCAGTGAACTGCCACTACTGTAAGCAAGGGTGTTCAAAGTGAGGCGCAGGGGCCACTTATGGCCCAAAAGACGTAAAAATGTTTGATGCAACACAGAGGGATCACCTGGTTTCCTTGTGTTGCCATGGAAACCAGAAGCGTTTATGGTTAAGCAGGAAACACAACAAAAACAAGTTCAACAAATTTAGTTTTGAAATTGATGATGACTGAAACACCCCTGGTTTAACGGAGCCGTTTCTCATAATCCTGACATAAAGTGTATTTTATTATCTGTAGCTGATCATAATTCACAATGCTTTATTCAGAGTGGTGGAGTTTAAAACGTCACATCGCTGGATTCAGACTTTAACTACTAATCTTTTCCAAAACATGAAATAAACTGTTAACCTTCCTGTGAAAACATGAACTCAGGATGAACGGCTGAAGTCTCAGTCAGTCCTGCTTCTCTCTGCTCACACTTTGGCTTGACGCTGATTATAAAGTTCAGATTTTTCTACATATTTTCCATCGTTTTAAACATTTGCCACATTTTTTATTATAATGATGATCAATAACTGATGGATATTATCAATTATTTAGAAACATTTCCCCACATAAACCGAAAATAAACAGTCGATATTAAACAGTGCTGTTTAAAACGGCTCATCACTCGATTAATAAACTTAGCAGATAATTAATAAACTCCATCAGGTGATGAAAAAAGTTCATCAGTTTGACAGGCAAGATTTCAAAAACACTAAATAATTTAGTTTGTAGCCAAAAAACAAACTAGCTCTGTTTCTGTCTGAGCTCTGCACATCCATCCATAATGACTGCAGAGACAGCTGCACGGTCTCCCTGCTCTCAAGCTAAACGCTGGTTTCACCTCATGTTGTTTATTTACAGCCAAGGTCAGCGGCGGCTCCGCCTCCAGCAAATCAGGAATCAATACGGCTAAAACAAGCGCTGGGAGACTCAATGGCAACGTCTGGATTAGCATAAAGAGATTAAACATGGCCGCCTGTTCCTGTAGCTGTTCCTGCTACAGCTGCAGCTACTGTAGCTGCTGTAGCTGCAGCTGCAGGTATAATCCACCATTTCCTCCATCAAACAGAGCCAGCAGATTAAACCCAAACCCAGATTAGCTCTGCTCACCGTTGATCCATCGGGCCTCCGGGTTGTGGACCCTGAACTCTGGTCTGAACAGATCCTCCACGGTCAGCTTGGTGTCGCTGCCGGCTTGGCTATCGACTGAAAACACAAACACAAGCAGACAGGTTTCACTTTCCACTCTATATGCAGTTACATACAGTTAAATACAGTTTGTTTCAGATTAAACATCCATAAATTAGCTGCAGGTCACAGTCTGTGTGGCTGGCAAAGAGCAATCCAATCAGGAGCCTGAAAACAACCTGCAGGACTTCCTGCCATCGTCTTCTCTCAGGCCTCTGGTTGGTTTGAAAACATGTTTTCATCAGTAAATGAAGTCAAACTAACGCAGGTAAAGACCTTTAACCAGCTCCACTGGCAGCAGGGCCAGAAAACAGAACTAATAATATCGGAGAATTAAAGTGATTAACTATGGAATATATATATAAATCACTCACAGGACTGGGATTGCTCCCTGCTCAGGCCGAGCAGGAAGAGATTTCATTTTCAGCTCTTTTTATTGGGTTCATCTCTACTGCTGTGTGTTTGAACGTTTGGACCAATGGCATTGCTTCCCTTCCCTTGCTAGTAATTTGTACTCTTTGTGTTTTTAGCCTTGCAGGAATCGGGTTTGGACTTCCTGGAAATCAAACTCTGTTCCATCTCAGCGGCGTCGAATAACAAGTCAGTCAAGTTGTTGCTCTTTTCTGTCCAAACAGAAAATCCTTCTGACTCCAGTTGGTTCTGGAGGCCGGAGTGACCCGAGCCTGGGCCACTCAGCTCGGAAATATCATTCTCTCTAATAACCACCGATATTATCACAGCAATATCCGACGACAAGAAGTAAATCTGGACTTCTAGAATATTAGAAGTTCTAGTCTAATATGCCCTAATATATAAAACTAGGATTTTTGCCCATAATTACATTTGCTGGTCCATATTTATCAGAAAATATTCAAACAACAAAGACTTTTAATCATTTCTCCCTCAAATGGGCCGGCTGCCCAGAGGTCAACCAGAGGTCAGCCTGGAGGTCAACATGAAGGTCGGCCATGTTGGCTCTGCTTGCTAACGCTGCACAGCAGGTTTGTTTATGGCTCAATTAAAGTCCAATCAGACGAGACAAACCCAGCAGGGAACCGGGAGACAGGATCAATCATACCGATTGATCCTGAATCAATCTGATTGATCCTGAATCATACCGATTGATCCTGAATCAAACTGATTGATCCTGAATCATACCGATTGATCATAAAGCAGGAGGAAAACAGAGCTCAGCTATTTGACACTAAATAATCTCTGGGATTAAAACCTGATCCTCGGAAACCTGGAAACAAACTTACTGAAACTAAATCATTTTTTGGAGCCATTTCTGTTTCCTGGATCAATAAAACTGATCAACTCAATAAGTGATTTAAAGTCAATAAGTCTAGATGAAGCAGCTGTTTAACACTGCGGAGCTGTGATAAATTTATCTAACAGGTTTGATGTCTGAATCCATAAAACATTTTAAATGTCCTGACGATCTGAGCTGCCCCGTCAGATTATCCTACCGCAGCGCGGACAGACAGCCAGGCCTGTCAGTCCGCGCTGCCCGTCTAGAACAGTTTATGACAAACCCAGAGTCGGATCCCTTTCTCCATCTGAATGTCCTACCAGGTAAAACATTTTCATTATTTTACAAACAGCATCAGAGGAAACTTTGCTGCAGTGAATTGAGTCAAACTGTTCAGCTGCAACGTTCCTAAAGCTGAAGCTTTACTCGTGTTTCAGGGTCTAAAATGTTCTAAGAGCAGCTCGTCATGGCAACCAGCAGCTCGTCATGGCAACCAGGAGCCTGACGTCCCGGCCAGGTTTGTCCTCCAGAACCGCTGCGACCCAAACGGACCGTTGTCCTGGATCGGTCTGAGTCGTCCAGAGGGAGAAGCGACAGGAAAGACCGCGAGCTCCTGGTCTGATGACAGACGAACTGTTGATCAGGTCGGTAACCTCTGACCCCTAACCGCCTCACAGAGGCTCAGTGCTGCCAACGGCACCTCCACCTGGTGCCCCCACCTGGTGCCCCCACCTGGTGCCCAACAGAAATGTCTCTTTGCCTTCCTCCCGTTTATCCCGACCAACCAGGTGAGCCCAGGTGCTGCTGGGAGGCAGGTTCTCTACACCGACCTGCCGTGGCGAGCGACGGGATGATTCTGCCTCAGCTTCATGAAAAACTCTGGAATTAACCTGAAAAGTTCTACAGTGCGGTTCTGCAGCCGATCTGGACCCGACACGGAACCGCGAGATCTGCCGAGTCAGCAGAACGGGAGGCGACGCGCACGTCACGGACAGTTGGGACACCGGGTCAGAACCGGGTCAGAACCAGCTGTTACCTGGGCTGAGCAGGATGACGGACATGGTGATGAGGGAGCAGACCACCAGTATGACCAGTAGAGCGATGGCGATGCCTTTCCAGTTCCTCTGAGGAGGGCTGACGGCACCCAGGTCCTGGAACAGGAGAACCACAGTTAGGGAGCAGAACCGGACCGGAACCAGACCAGAACAGGACCGGAACCGGACAAGAACCGGAACGGAACCAGTACTGGAACCGGACAAGAACCGGACCGGAACCAGGACCGGAACTGGACCGGAACCAGTACTGGAACCGGACAAGAACCGGACCGGAACCAGTACTGGAACAGGAAAACCACAGTTAGGGAGCAGAACCAGACCGGAACCAGGACCGGAACCGGGTCCGGACCGGACCGGACCGGGTCCGGAGTCCAGTCGTCACATTCAGGATGTTTAATGACTGAGTCTTCCCTCTGCCTCGGTCGGAGCGCCGCGGCGGCCATCTTGGCTGCAGGTCCTCCCTCTCTGTTGGTCCTGATAAAATCAGATTTTCACTCTATTTTTCTGAGACATTAATGAAAAGATAAAGGCTTAACAATCAAATGTTGCTGATGTGCGGTGGGGCGGCTGCGTTGCCTAGCAACAGGGCCAGTTGGAAATGTAAATTTGACCAGCATCAACAACAAAATGTCATAAAGATAAATAAACAACAGAAAACAGCCACTGGAAGCAAAACATGAGCAGAAATGATGATAAACTGAACCAAAAAACAAATGATGGGAAAACGAACTGCGTCCTCTAAGAGCCTCCAGGATCCGATCAATACAGATCAATACTTCTCTGGATCTGATCAGCGATCAGAGACAAACTACTGAACGTTTCAGCAGCATATATTACCTCTAGAATTACATATTTCATAGAGAAAAGTGCATGTAGGAGCCATTGTTAGGATCTGCTGGATGTGCCGGTGTTACAGGCCCGTAGTTCCTCCTGCAACGCTCCTCAGATCTTTGGTTCCAGCTGCTCTGGGTTCATATTTCTCTCTGCCTTTATTCTGACGTTTCTTTAACATCTCTGATGTTTCCAGGACTGTAAAACTGAACCAGCTGATAAACCTGTAGCCATCCTCTGATATTTAGAAGGAAGCTTAGCTCCTCCCCCTGAGAAAGGCGAAACCATCAGCAAAGTGGGCGGAGCCTCGTGGCACTGAGGGGCGTGGCCAAGCGTGGTTCGCGGTGTTGTTAGCGTAGCGACTTTGCCGTCATATTTAGTAACTTTTCTGATCCTCTAAAGACTTTATTTAAAAACATGTAACTAGTGACAAATGAAGAGCTGGTGATTTCTGGGTATGTCTGCAGTACCGCCGCTCAGCCCAAAGAGGGCAGTACTGACATGTTTTAGGACAAATATCACAACTTTAACTAATAATCAGTTTACACAGTTTATCTGTTAAAGTTTGAGATTTGGTTTATTATTCTTTAACATATAGAAGCGACTTGACCTTCACATGTCTCTAGTCTAAAACAGAAAAAGAGTTTATGCAACTAATCAGAACCAATCAGAACCAAAAAGAACCTATCAGAACCAGAAGTCCATCTGCTGACCATCTCGTCTGTTTCTCTCTGTTTACTCTGTTTACCCTGCACTAGTTTGACCTTCGGTTCTGATGACCAGAACCAACATTCAGCGTCAGACTCTGGCGTCAGCGTCTGATCCAAACAGAACCAGGCGGACGGATCGGTCCAGTTAGCAACAATCTGAAGTGTGTAAAACATCCTGACTTTATTCACTCTTTATTATAATGTGGATGAAATCAGAACAAAAGCTGCAGCAGCAAATTCTCCAGTGCTTGTCTCAGAGATAATCTGTGACCTTTGACCTATCAGTTGGAGACACCAACTGGTCAACCAGGTTGATTGGAGATAGCGATCTGATCTACAGCTCAGGATGCTTCACCCACCACAGAGTCATTACACCAGCTGGCCTGCAGGAGGCGCAGCTCTCAGTATTGGCTCACATTTTCCAGGCTGTTTCATCTTCTCTATATTTCCCTCTGGATTATGAAGCTGCTCATTTGAAAATCCTTTTCTCCACAAAAACAGAAAAACAGCCGAAGCTGTAGAGCTGAATCCAGATCGATCCTTCAGCTGGAGTTGATGTGATATTCACTGAAACATCATCAGGGATCATCAGCAGATCCTGAAGCTTTCATTCATCCACACTGGGTCAACACTAGTGACACGTTATTCTAGAACATTATGCAATTAGACACAGAAAGCTAAAAATGTCTCATAAATAAAGTTTAGGAGCCAAAACTGAACAATGTCCTGCGTACAACTAAATATTATCAGGTCTTGTAAATAATATTAGAGTTTAGTGAATCATGTGTTTCCTGTAGTCATATTTCATTTGCAACATTTCCTTTATTGTTTATATGCAATTCTATGCAGGTGTTCAGGCTAACATTAGCACTGTGAGGCTAACATTAGCATAACAGTCTAACATTTTCAGTATTTCCACAGATTATCAGTAAATGTGAGCTGGAGCCATATTTTACCCTGCGTCAATCAAATGCTAATGTTAGCATGCTAACATCTTCTCCTAACTTTATTGTTTTTACTATAATTTAAATCATTTGTGTGCAGACACCTCCCAGTCTCTCCCTTAGAGAATCAAAAAATGTTTACCGAAGAAATATAACATTGTAAACATCAAACTTATAATTTGAGCTGCTTTTCTAGTTTATTTGCACACATGGTACAGATCCAAAGCTGAAAACAATCAGATTTATAATACTAATAATAATAATATTGCATTACTGTCTGAGCTAAACCTACCTGTCTGTGTTGACAAAAGTAACGGCTCAATTATATTACAGTTTATCTTTTAAAGACAAAATGTCTTGAAATCCATATTAATGATGATATTAGAGCATAAATCTGACAGATCAACACATCCAGTTGACTCAGAACAAAAATCTATTTATAATGAAAGTTTTTGTTAGAAATTGAACTGATTTCTTTTGAATGGGTCAATAAATATTAAAATAAATATTAATGAACGTTCAGTTCATACTGTTTTAGTAAATCCATTAATCTCATAATAAATTGTAATGAGAAAAATCTGCATGATTTATGTTTTTTTCTAAAAACTGGATGATGAAGTTTTTCTCCCAGTTTATTACAGAAACTTGATAATTCATTTTATTTGTTGTTTTGTTTATTTATTTTGGATATTTAAAATGTTTTCCGGCTCCAGATGATGTTGCATCGTTACCAGAAAGTATTATTGTTTATCGCAATAACATCTGTGACGATTTACTGTTAGATATCATCACTAATGATTAGCCAGATGATAACTTCCAGCACCAGGGGAAAGTAATCAGTTCAACTGATCCTGATTCTGATCTTGATCCTGATCCTGATTCTGATTCTGATTCTGATCTTGATCCTGATTCTGATCCTGACCCTGATCTTGATCCGGATCCTGATTCTGATCCTGATCTTGATCCTGATTCTAATCCTGATCTTGATCCTGATTCTGATCTTAATCCTGATTCTGATCCTGATCTTGATCCAGATTCTGATCCTGATTCTGATCTTGATCCTGATTCTGTTCCTGATTCTCTTCCTGATCTTGATTCTGATCTTGATTTTGATCTTGATCCTGATCTTGATCTGATTCTGATCCTGATCTTGATCCTGATTCTGATCCCAATCTTGATTCAGATCCTGATTCTCTTCCTGATCTTGATTCTGATCCTGATTTTGATCCTGATTCTGATCTTGATTCTAATCCTGATTCTCTTCCTGATCTTGATTCTGATTCTGATCCTGATCTTGATCCTGATTCTGATCCTGATCTTGATCCTGATTCTGATCTTGATTCTAATCCTGATCTTGATCCTGATTCTGATTCTGATCTTGATCCTGATTCTAATCCTGATCTTGATCCTGATTCTGATCTTAATCCTGATTCTGATCCTGATTCTGATCTTGATCCTGATTATGATCCTGATTCTGATCCTGATCTTGATCCTGATCCTGATCTTGATTTTGATCCTGATTCTGATCCTGATTCTGATCCTGATCTTGATCCTGATCCTGATCTTGATTTTGATCCTGATTCTGATCCTGATTCTCTTCCTGATCTTGATCCTGATTCTGATCCCGATCTTAATTCTGATCTTGATTCTTATCTTGATTCTGATCCTGATCTTGATCTTGATCCTGATTCTGATCCTGATCTTGATCCTGATTCTGATATTGATTCTGATCCTGATTGTAGTGGCTTTCAGAGGCAGTGAAGATGATTTATCTCTGTCTGGTTCATGTCAGTGTTCCCAGTTTGTCAGGTCTATCCATGCTGAAACCAGTAAAATCAAATTCAGCAGCATTGATTATCTCAATAAATATTAGCATTTATGGGGCCCCTGAAGCCCTTGGGGCCCGATGGAGCCACTAACTTAATTTGGATCAAACAGATATTCATTTTAATTGTGTTTTTCAGATTAGTTGTGGGTTTAAATATCGTTTCATTGGAAATATTTTCCATTAACATGTAATTAGCCAGTAATATTTTTAATTTTTCCGTCGTTTAGATTTTTAATGCCACCTGGCAACCCGACCGAGTGGGTTTACTGGGAAACCCTGGGTCCGTTTGGGTCGGCTGGTTCTGAAGAATGAACTGGAGGACAGAGAGACAGATCCAAACCAGGCTCTGGAAAACCAGTTGGACCTGAACGCCTGTGAGCAGATGACCAGATTAAACCAGATTAAAGCTTCTAGTGATAAAAATCCCGTTGGATTATTTTTTTCTCGTCATAAATTCCAATTAGCATTAAATTATCCTAAAACTGTTTTTTCTTCAAAATGTATCAAAAATATCAATAAATTTGAAATGTATTATCAGAGCAACTATCAGAGCAACTATCAGAGCAACCATCAGAGCAACTATCAGAGCAACTATCAGAGCAACCATCAGAGCAACCATCAGAGCAACCTTCAGGGCAACCATCAGAGCAACCATCAGGGCAACTATCAGGGCAACCATCAGAACAACCATCAGAGCAACTATCATCAACCATCAGAGCAACTATCAGGGCAACCATCAGAGCAACTATCAGGGCAACTATCAGAGCAACCATCACAGCAACCATCAGGGCAACTATCAGGACAACCATCAGAGCAACCATCAGGGCAACCATCAGAGCAACTATCAGGGCAACTATCAGAGCAACCATCAGAGCAACCATCAGAGCAACCTTCACGGCAACTATCAGAGCAACCATCAGAGCAACCATCAGAGCAACTACCAGAGCAACCATCAGAGCAACTATCAGGGCAACTACCAGAGCAACTATCAGAGCAACTATCAGAGCAACCATCAGAGCAACTATCAGGGCAACCATCATGGCAACCATCAGTGCAACCATCAGGGCAACCATCAGAGCAACCATCAGAGCAACCTTCACGGCAACTATCAGAGCAACCATCAGAGCAACCATCAGAGCAACTACCAGAGCAACCATCAGAGCAACCATCAGAGCAACTATCAGGGCAACCATCAGAGCAACCATCAGGGCAACCATCAGGGCAACCATCAGAGCAACCATCAGAGCAACTATCAGGGCAACCATCATGGCAACCATCAGAGCAACCATCAGGGCAACTATCAGGGCAACCATCAGAACAACCACCAGGGCAACCATCAGAGCAACCATCAGAGCAACTATCAGCAACCATCAGAGCAACCATCAGGGCAACTATCAGAGCAACTATCAGGGCAACCATCAGAACAACCATCAGAGCAACCTATCAGGGCAACTATCAGGGCAACCATCAGAACAACCATCAGAGCAACCATCAGGGCAACTATCAGGACAACCATCAGAGCAACCATCAGGGCAACCATCAGAGCAACCATCAGGGCAACCATCAGAGCAACTATCAGGGCAACCATCAGAACAACCATCAGGCAACCATCAGAGGCAACTATCAGGACAACCATCAGAGCAACCATCAGGGCAACCATCAGAGCAACCATCAGGGCAACTATCAGGACAACCATCAGAGCAACCATCAGGGCAACCATCAGAGCAACCATCAGAGCAACCATCAGGGCAACTATCAGAGCAACCATCAGAGCAACCATCAGGGCAACTATCAGAGCAACCATCAGAGCAACCATCAGGGCAACTATCAGGACAACCATCAGAGCAACCATCAGCAACCATCAGGGCAACTATCAGGACAACCATCAGAGCAACCATCAGGGCAACCATCAGAGCAACCATCAGAGCAACCATCAGGGCAACTATCAGAGCAACCATCAGAGCAACTATCAGGGCAACTATCAGGGCAACCATCAGGGCAACTACCAGGGCAACAATCTTCCATCTGTTTGCTCCATCAGCTGTTAGCTTCTTGCTAATTAGCATTAGCTGCAGCTGAGCGGAGCGGCGCCCCCTGCAGGTCTGGACTCTGCGCCCTGCTCTTCATCACTGCTCTTCATCACTGCTCTTCATCACTGCTCTTCATCACTCCTCAGCTGCTGCAACTTCACTCCGCTCCTCATCTTCATCACCGTCACCATCATCATCATCTGCACAGAAAACTGGACCCAAACGGCTCAGACCCGCCGGTTCTGTTGGACCCAAACGGCTCAGACCCGCCGGTTCTGTTGGACCCAAACGGCTCAGACCCGCCGGTTCTGTTGGACCGGTCGGGTTCTGGATGAAATCAGCAGCAGCGGCGGCTCACCTCATCCTGCTGCGGCTGGTTCGGTCTCTGGTTCTGCTGCTCCTTGGTGGCGGTCATGGTCCCCCTGCTGTCCACGGAACCCGGTCCAATTGCAAAGCGAACCCACTAGAACCGACGGAGAACCGGACCGGGTCGGTTCCGCTGCGGAATCCGAAACAGAAGCGTCACGACTGGAGATGATGCGTGCAGGAGAACCAGGATAGAACCGGAGCAGAACCGGGACGGAACCGGAGCAGAACCGGGCTGAGCGCCTCCTCCTCCTTTCAGACGCGCTGGTTCCGGACAAACAGAACCGAGGCGCTCTCAGAGAGCAGCGGAGGTTCTGCTGCTGATGTTCTGGAGGACGCAGCCTGAGAGGAGGAAGAGGAGGAGGTGATGAAGGGTCAGAGGGAGGGGCGGGCTGCAGCTCCTCAGGATGAGCGGTTCTGATGGAGTCGTGAAGAACCCGGCGGGTTTTGACAGGTTCGGTACCACCAATCCCAAACAATCCGCCAGTTAAACAGCTTTAAAAAGTCCGGGACTCCTCAGAACCGGAACCAGAACCTGAGGTGAGATCCAAAGACTTGAGTCAGGAATCCCAGACTGGAATCATAAATCAATAACCAAGTATCGATAAATGAGATTCTGTTCAGAATGACGTCATGAATGAGACAGACAAGAAATATACCGGTATTGATCTTTGACCTTTAATATTGATAATCAGATGATCAGGTGAAGGACAGAGAAGGAGATGAAATTAATTAGAACTTTCTACAGTAAAACTTTTTTTCTATATTTAACATCAAAATTTATTGATTTTAAACTGATTTTAAAAGTGTTTTTATATTTAAATTCACATGAAAATTTATTTTACTCTGTATACTGTTAGCAGCTGTAGCTACACCGTTAGCAGCTGTAGCTACACCGTTAGCACCTGTAGCTACAGCGTTAGCAGCTGTAGCTACACTGTTAGCAGCTGTAGCTACACTGTTAGCACCTGTAGCTACAGCGTTAGCAGCTGTAGCTACACCGTTAGCACATGTAGCTACACTGTTAGCAGCTGTAGCTACAACGTTAGCAGCTGTAGCTACACCGTTAGCACCTGTATCTAAACCGTTAGCAGCTGTAGCTACACCGTTAGCAGCTGTAGCTACATCGTTAGCAGCTGTAGCTACACTGTTAGCACCTGTAGCTACACCATTAGCAGCTATTGCTGCCCTATTATCATTAGATGTACTCTTCACCGGAGCATTCGGGCCAAACGGACTATTAAAACCCAAATGTTTTCAGCTCAGCTTCGTTAGCTGGAGGTTCTGAGCCGCTAGCAGCGAATCGCCTCTTGGACGGTGGCGGTTCTCCTCATCGGGCCTTCTGAGGGCCGGAGGCTGAGCGGAGCTTCAGCTCGTATCTTCAGCGGCTGGACACGGATCGATGGTTTCTATCTAATTCTGACTGCTGAATTACTGAGCTTGTTAGGATTATGGAGTGGAACGGCTCACACACAGTGAGGCGACGCAACAGCAAACGCTCTCTCTTTAGATTGCAGCAGGTCAACAAAAGTGGTTCTGAAACATTTTCATGATAATGGAGGACAGCAGAGAGAAAACAAAGCAGTGTTCATTCAAAGACTGAAGTATCTCTGCTGTCAGTTTCATCATCTCCATATTTCATGACAGAAAGCGTCCAACTCTCAAACCCCTGAAATTCATGATATCTATAGAGTCATGCTTATAACCAGAAATGGACTGCCAAAATAAAAGCTGTGTCTTCATAAACTCCTGCTTTGAATCTTCATGTTGCCTCTTTCTCATCATTTTTCCTTGTTGCTAAATACATCATGAGCCGTTTTACCAGCAATAATGTTTCCTATAAACTGAAGCAACAGTGAAGCAACTCACTCACACCAGAAAGAGTTCCAGCCCCGCTTTTATTTTGATAGTCCACTTCCACTTATGAGGAAGTGAATTTGTATTTTAGCTAAATATTTTGCTCTGAGGTAGTTAAATATTTAACTTCCAAACTAAATATGTAAATATGTAGTTCTGAGCTCAATATTTAGCTTCATTACTTAATATTAATTAAAACACCCCAATATGACTAAATCCCTGTTCTGACAGACTAAATAATCCAAATTATTTTTGTCAACAATTCACGTATAAATTTAAAAACACAGCCTATATAAACCATCAGAGTATAATTGCATGGAGGGGGGTTAGGGTTAGGGACAGAGCAGAAAATAAAACCACAACCAGAGAAATCATCATAAATCAGCTGAAGTCCAGATTTCTGTCTCTCTTCGGATCTCGATAGGCGTTTAAGAGGAACGCTGCAGCTGGAGAACCGTCAATAAAGACTAATTGATTTGTGTAAAGCCATTCAGAGGAGAGCAGCCATTTATCTGATAAGAAGGAAGAATTCATTTCATAGCAGCAGTCAGAGCTGCAGCTGCGTCTCTCCCTCAACTGTACCTGCAAATTACCTGCTAACATGCTAACAACCTGATAACATGCTAAAAACATGCTAACTACCTGCTAACATGCTAACAATCTGATAACATGCTAAAAACATGCTAACTACCTGCTAACATGCTAACAATCTGCAGCACAATGATCCTTCTCCCTGAAGAGTTCAGCTCAAATCAGGCTCCATTTGGCCAGATGACCTTCAACCCCTGGGACCAGGTTCTGTTTCCTCTCCCCTTCAGGTAATCTCAGATTACTCCCTGCTGGGATTGGGCAAAGACCTGAAGAGGACCACAGCTTGGACTCTGACCTGAACCAGAGAGCAGCAGAGAATAACTTGTTCCTGCTCTGCATGTCAGCTGGTAACAATGAGGCCTGAGAAGACTCAACAGAACCACATTCACATAATCATGTTGTTGCTCACTTTTGACTTTACAAACAGGAAAGGCAACATGGAAACTTTATGATCTGCATTCATCATCTGGGGAGTTGTCATCAGGTCCGTATGGATTCATTTGGACCCATTCAGAACCGAGCAGCAGCCCTGCTTCCCACCTGTCCAGACTCTAAATGGCCAACTGGATCCGTTTGGGCCAGACGAACGTCTGCCAGCCTGAGAAACTCAACCAGAACCACTGAGAGCAGGAGCAGCTGCTGCTTTCAGCACAAACATAGAAACCCACAGAGAAACAAACAGGAAGCAGGAAGCTCCAAATAGAAAGAAGACACAAAGAGGAAGCAGACCTCTGCCTTCATGCATGGACAGGTTTTTGTTGCGGTGAGGAACTGGAGCGTAGCAGGAAGCCAGCAGGATGAACATTAACTCATCAGCAGCAGGTGATGCAGCAGAGCCTCTTCCATGCTGCAGCCGCTGCAGCTCAGTCAGGACTGTTAGCTTAACCCCATTTGCTGCTGGCACCCTGGGGTGGCAATGAGCTCAACGAGACGATTCACCTAGAGGAGGCCAGCACCAGAACCAGAACCAGCTTCTGCCAGAAACCTGGTGAAGTGAGGAACATCCAGAGCCACATAAAGTGGGCCTTCTACCAGCTGTAGAACCAGAGGTCTAATGGCTGCCAGGATTATCTCCACTGATTACTGCTTCATGTTGTCATGATGTGAAACACACTGAAGACTTGGACTAGACTGCTGGACGGTGAACCAGTGAGAGGATGAAGACTGAGATCGCCTGAGTGTTCCTGCTGCTGATCGATTATTACTGACAATCAAACTACAGTCAGGACTTTTTCTGCAGCAGACTCCGGATCAACTGCTTCCTGCTCCAACTCTGAACCAGGTTGGTTTGGTTCAGCTGGACCTCTGGTTCTGATGGTTAGACTAACCCAAAGCTAACCTGGAGCTAGCATGAAACTCACCCAAAGCTAACTTAAAGCTAGCATGAAACTAGCCCAAAGCTAACCTGGAGCTAGCCTGAAGCTAACCAGAACCGGGTGTCTGCGTTAAACCAGGTTAATCTGACATGTTTTAGTTTGCAGCTTCACTCCGATCTTAAATCTTGTGAAATGAGACATAATTTATGTATCTGATGATGCGGCGAGTCGCGGCGGAGCGCCTTCAGGACGTTACAGTCTGATCTGAATGTGAATGCAGCTTTTTGTGTTTCTGCTGCTGGAAGGAAACGGAGACGCCGACCGGCCGACTGAATGCAGAACAGAAAGCCTGATAAAGCTGCCTTTGTCCGGCAGAACCTGGCCCAGCGCGGCCCGATACTGGTGCTGCTGACAGCTTAACCAATGAGAGTCGACTGCAGACTGAACCAGGAAGTTCTGCAGGAAAACTTGAACTTCATAAAGATGGAGGAGCTGAGCCGCTAGTTTCTGAGCAGAGCTGAATCTGATGACATCACAGGAAATCATCTGACTGATGAGGCTAAAGGCTCAGACTATGTCAACATGAATAGTCTCTCCAACATCAGAAAACCAAACAAAATGGCGGAAACATGAGGAGAAACTAAACGTTAGAGGTTCAGTTTCCTGGGAGGAATGAGTCTGAAAACTTAGTCAGAAAATAATTTGGGTTATTTAGCCAGTCATAGAATAAAACCAGGGGCTTCATTTCTCAAGTTCACTAAGGTATTCATTCATTAATTCATTCATTAATTAATTCATTCATTCATTCATAACTACCAGCTAAATAGTTATGAATAGGTATGTATTTCAGCAAGCTAAATACATACCTTCAAACGCAAAAGCTAGTTAGCTAATTGAAGCTGAAAGTTAAACTTTAAGCTAAATATTTAGCCAGTAAGCATACATACATATTGCTGTCATATTAAACATTGAGTTAACCAACTAAATATTTCACTGCAAACTTAACATTTAGCATGGAGCTACACATTTAGCTAGTTCAGGGAAAACCCTCCATGCAGCCTCTGCTTTGCCCTGACAGCTAGCTAGCATTAGCTCTATGTTCACTGACAGATCCACCAATCCAGCAGACTGAGGGAACAGATGCATCCTGTCTTCAACCAGGAGAGCTGCTTTAGGCCCCGCCCCCTTCACAGACAGGAAATGATGCTGACCCTGACTGGTCGGCCCAATTAACTGGACAGAGCAGAACCGGGTCAGAGGTTCTGTTTAATGATCAGTGCTGCTATTATTAACATAAACCCGCAGTTATGGAATGATAACTCTGTGTGACTTATCACATAAACCATATCATGGTTTTCTGTTTTTATTCTCAGTAAAATATTAAAACTTTGTAAATATTTGAATTTTAACTTTCAAACTAGATGATCCACCATAATCACTGAAACATAGTTTATTTAAATAAGGGAGTTCAATGAGAGAGAGGGGAACCAGAGCTTCTGATTTTTCTTTTGTATCTACGGATCAGAACATTTCCACTGACCTGCCTGTCACCCAACATGGCCGCTTCATCTGCATCCGGGGGTCAAAGATCAGAGCAGGATGACCTTTCACTGCTGGACTCAGAAACAAACCAGTTTGAATCTGGATGAACTTATAAAGCTTAAAGTTTGATTCAGTTTGGCCTGTTAGCTTTCTGTTAGCTTCCTGTTAGCTTCCTGTGAGCGATGGCCGATCAGGACGAACGTCTGAAGGTCGTCATAGCAGCTGCTGCTCAGAGCGACGCTGGTAAAAACATTGAAGGGTCAATAAAGGAGCCATGTTGGGGTGACTTCCTGGAGGCGGCGCTTCAGAAGAGCAGGAGCTTCTTAAAGAGACAGACGCCCAATTTCAAGGTGCTAAATCAGAAAATCAAATTCCATTGAAAGTCATATTTGATACTCGCAGCATCTACAACTGAAGATAACATAGGTACTGCGTTATGCTATAAATGATTCTATGTAAAACACAGACACTGTCCCTTTAAGGCCTCTGTCACATTAGCAGAGATGCTAATTATCAGGAAAGTTAATTAGTCAGCTGTGACTTTGACCACAGAGACACAATCCAGAGAGTTTCCTCCAGCTAATTCTGATGTTTCAGGATTTCACTTTGAGCTTAAAGCAGGAAACCATCAATAGGAGACCAGTTAAACCAGTTAAACTCCCAGTGAATCCTGAGTAATGGGCTCCTGCAGGCCAGATGGAAAGGTCTCTATCCCTGTCTCTCTGTTCCTGCAGCGTGCCGCGGCTCAATTAGCTCAGATTGCCCGTTGCCTGCAGGGAGCAACTGATAATTGCCAGAGCAGACCTGAGAGCCGGCGGCTAATGAGCGAGTTATTTAAATCACCTTCACTGGGGAGCAGGTTCACAAGCGCCGCCATCACATGACTGCAGCGGCCAAGTCAAAGTAAAACATCTTCAGGAAGCTTGTTTCAAACTTCAGAGACGAGTTGAATTGGAAGCGATCCGATTGGATGGCTGATTACTGGCCGATAAATTAGAAATCAATAAACGCTTCACTTGTCCCTGAATGAGGTCAAATATTTTCATGTTCATGTTGATGGACCATCAGACGGTCTGGGCAGCTCCAGCGCCCCCTACTGGATGAACTGTAATGTTACTCCATTTATATAAGGATCTAAATCAAAAGTTCAATAAACACATTTGAAATAAAGTAGATATTAATCAAATAGACATCATGCTGGATTATTATAGCAAATGTAATAATTCTGAGATACATTTGAATTTATTTTGTTTAATTTAATCTGAGTTCTGTCGGTTTGCTAGCTGGTTGGTTAGCCACCGTCATGCTAACCGCCCAGGTAAACCAGGTGTGATTTAATCTTCACATGAACTGATTCCTGGATCTGATCAGCTGCGCAGAATAATCAGAAACAAACAGCTGGAGTGTGGATCTGTGAGCCGGTTTTATGGATTAACTGGCGTTAGGGAGTGGGCGTGGCTTTTAGGACCCCTTTACCGAACCAGGAAGTAAGCGATGCAATAAGCTTAAAAACTACAAAGTTTTGCAAAAATACTATCAGATGCTGTAAGACACCCGTTAAGATCTCAGAAATAACTAATTAGAAAACTTTTATTGGTCTAACATGATATGTTGCTTTTTTTTTTTTCCATTAATCTGCAAATTTACCAAAACATGTGAATTAGTCAGAACTTGTCTGATTTGGCTGAAACTCATCAAAGGAAGATGGAAACTGATCTCAAAGATTAATCCCTGAAAGCCACATAAATGTTGAAGAGCTTTGGGATTAAAAATAAATGTTTAAAAAGATCCACTGGTTATGTTGTTTCACATCTCCCTCATATTGTCTGACATTTCAATTAGATATTTCAATTAGTTTTTCTCAGAAACTATAGAGAAATCTTTTTAAACACTATTCTTGTAACATGTTAAAGTTTATTTCCTAGTTTGTTTACAGAAGACGTGGCTGCTGCAGATCTATGTGGCATTTCTTCTTTATTGTTGATATTTTTCTCATAATTTATCTAAACATCTTGATTCTTTTCATCAAGTGACTCAAATAAGAGACAAAAACTATTGTCTTATTTACTTTTATATTAGAAACGGTTAAAATCTTCACTCAAACTGAGATTCTGAAAGTGTCACAAATGAATCCAGGTTTGCTTCTTAAAGCCAGAATCAGGATCAATAACAGGATAATATCCAGGTTTAGAACCTTTACCTGTCAGGATGATGTGAAATGAATAAACTGCACAGCTTTGCTTCTTAAAGAGCCTTAAAGTGCAAACTGAATAATGTGGCTCCAATAAATGATCAATAAATCAGTTTGCATGATATCAGAACTGTTTACATTTATTACATGTTTGCAGAAAATGTCGTCAATATAAAACCGATAAAATGTCAAACAATCGTCAGTCGTCTAAATGCTGGTGATCATTTATATTCTTACAGTTTAGCTCAGTCTGCTCCTGAACTCTGGTACAGTCTGGTTATATTTCAATATATTCTTGAATATTCCTTCACATAAAAGAATTATTATTGTTTTGAAGAGATCAAAGAGAAAGCAGAGACATTTCTTAATCCGTTTATTTACGTTTGTCGCGTTTTGATCAGGAAACGACACGGCCACCTAATGTTTACAAACATCTGCGTTGAGGACCCCGTTTGGCTGCCACTAGTTAATCTTAACGCGACTCGTTTTGTTTTTAAGTTTATTTCCAGTCTGCAAACTGGTTCCCAGTACAGAACAAATACTGCAGATATGGATCACGATCTGTTGGTATCTGACAGTTTAATGTTGGAACTTTTATTTTTATAACTTGTTCATTTGGATTCACCACCAACTACAACATCGGCTGTTAACTTTATATAATTTAGATGAGATTTTATTGCAGAATAACTTACGGACATTATTTGATATTCCTCTGTGTTTGTAAACACCACAGCAACACCATCAGGAATGTGATTATAGTTTTATTACATATGATGAGACCAACCTGGTAGTTTACTGTCGCTCTAGAATAAAGTTCAGACACAGTTTGGCTGCAGGATCTGAGCCAGAAACTCATGTAGGCTGGAAATGTTAATAACTCACAATACAGGAACCTGAGAGTCCGTTCCATGTTTTCTGATCAGTGCTGCTACAGGAAGCAGAAACTATCCACTCAGGTTTACAGAACAGCTGTTCATGACATGAAATTCATTTATTCTGGTAACCTGGATGGGATTGTCGTGTTACTTGTTGATCTGGTTCTGATCCAATGCGGGGGTTTTGAACGTTGCTCTGAGGAAACTAGTTTTGAAACATATTTTTCACATGTAACATTAAACATATTTGGTGAAAATGGGATTTATAGTAAAGTTTTGAAAACGATTTTGTCGCACAAGTAGCATTTTTCAGCAGGCATCAACACAGCCACCTACAATTTAGAAACATCTGCAGCGCACAGAGGTTTCAACCAGTTAATTTAGCCACCAGTTCATCCATAACACTGGTTGTCGCTAATGTCGGCTAGCGCAACATGCTCCTGGCCTTCATCCTCCTCTTCCTCCAGATAAAACCGACATGTTGGAAGAGCAGAGGGAAATGGACCGAGGCTAACAAATTTAGCTAATGAACAACATCTGGGCCTGCTCAGTGTTAAATTATGTCAGGATTTCCCACCCAGCCTATGAATACTAATCACGGTTCAGCCTTCAGGGACAAACCAACTCAAATGTTGCTTTGACTGGAAATAAACAGTTTCCAGAAGAATTTGCAACAACTCTGGAATATTGCAGAAATTAGAAACTTTCTGTTAAAACTCGCCATGCGTCTTTAAAACTGGAAACTGTAAAGCTTTGCAACCAGGACGTCCACAAAATACACATTTACAACCTTCAGCTGAGTTCAAACCCTTCCTGTTGGTCGCTAACCAGCTGGAGAAACAGCAGCAGCCATGACCCCAGTCGTCATGGTTACCATACAGACAGAATGCACAGGAAGTCCAGAGGAATGGACAGGAAGTGGAGAGGAGGAAGGGCCTGAAGCAGAGATGCTGCAGCGTGTTGGGAGGACTATTTCAGGAGGCGCACCTCTGGGAGCGGGTCCAGTAAGACTTGTCTAATTAACAGAACCAGAACCACTTTGTCCTTCTGCTCTTCATCATCTAAAAGCAGAAATAAAATCCATCCAGCCTCACACAGCAACATCTGAACTAATCAGTAATCATTTTATATGTTAATATTCTGAAATTTTCACAGCAGAAAAGCAAAGCATCATAATTCACAACACAAAACGGCTTCAGTTAAGATTCAGTTTAAAATCCAGCAGATTAAATCCTGGTTTCCTCAGAGCGAAGCTGAAGATGTTCAATGTTCTGCACAGATTAACGACCTGCAACCAAAACTTGATTCATGCTGATGTCAAAATAATCAGATTGTTGGATAACAGAACTGCTGACTCTGCTGACATGTTTGGGTTTTTAAAGCTCTGAAGATTAATGCTACCATCAAGCTAACAGCTAATCAAAGCAGGAGAAATATCTTTAATCTATAACCAATTTAGCAAACATTTTATTAATATTTATTCTGCCTGGTTCTTTTTGGTGTTTGCTCATCTATAAACCCTAGACACTAAGTGTTGTCAGTTTCTGGGATCAGTGTTAAAGGCCTGAATGTGACAGCAAAATATGTTAGCATGAAGCTAACAGTAGAAAAACCTCCACCATCTCTCCAGCAAACCAAACCAAGACTCTGATCATAACAACATAATAATGAACATGATTTGATTTGATTATGATTTGAAATAATGGTGTTAAATAAGCGCTTCAGTAATGAAGATGTGTTGTAACTGAGTTAGCTTGGAGGTTAGCTTTACCACTAGCATGATGATAAAAGCATTGCAGTAGCAGAACTCACATTAGTGTAAAGACAGAAAGTAAAACTAATACTAAATGAAAATAAACACGATGTTAATTATTTTTATAGCCCGCCTCTTCATCAAGTGTTTAGAAATTAGCTTTAATAGCAGAAACTGGAAAGCTAACAGCTAATCAGACGTTGATGGCGGCAGGTCAGGATGTTTACATTCTCTAATTTAGTTCTCATCTGAACAACGATTTAGTCGCTAAGCTAACAGAGTTCACAGAGCATCTTAAATTGCTCTGTTTGTTTTTAATGGGAGCAAACAGAAAATTGTATTTGTTGCTAATTTCACTTCATTTGTCTTGTCAGGAGTGAAAAGTTAATATTTTGATCTTTACAGATAAAAAATGTTTAATTCAAGTCTGAACAAATATTTCAGTCGAGTTGTGATAAATTTAAATCCAGATTATTTATCATCACTCCAAAGTAAAAGCTCACAAATTTCAGAATTTGTCATGATCTGTGTTTTTCTGTTGTGTTTATCTGAGTTTCCTGTGTCCTGAGTCTCCTTGATTGCTCCCAGGTGTGTCTTGTTCCCCTGATTAGCCTCTGTGTATTTAGTCCTGGGTCCTTGTCGTCGGCTAATGTCATTGTTGTGTTTCCGCCTGTATGACCAGTTGCTACCGGGGTGAGCCCTGGCTTCCGCTCAGCTGTGCTGCCTGGCCGCGGACTTCGTGTTTGTCAACTGTTTGTTCTGGACATTTATCAATTAAACATCCTCCATTCACTTTACCTGGGTCTCCAGCGTCTGCCTCACCGCCTCCACCACACCAATACATGACAGAATTGAGTTTCTGTATTTTAAAAAGTCTTCCTCTCCACTGTCACCCTGTGCTTGGTCATTACAAAGGATTGAAATCAAAGTGAAGATCTGTGGAACCTTTTAGCCTCCTCTCAAATCCATAAAGAAACATACAGATTGAAGCCATCAAGAATTATCCTTGATCTTTTACATATGATTCTGTAATAACCTGGATTAAAACGGGGCATTTCAAAACCAGATTGAGATGCCTCTTGTTTGAATTATTGATTAATTAAACAGACATTTTAATTGATCATTTTCTGACTTTGTGTAATTAAAATAATTGGTTCATTTTGCTCCCATCTTCTAACGAAAGGAAAACTTTTAACTAATAAGAAAAAATCTGAAAATGAAAAAATTATTTCCAGACAACTAAAGAAGAAAGATGGTTTTTGGACTGAAGAGAATCTGATTTGATTGGTTGGGGAAAATTACATGTTAAAGGATAAATACTAAATAAATATTGTCTGCATTTAACTGTAGGTTGAAATATTTTGATTCCAACAATCTCACTGAGGAGGAACTTGAAGAATTTCAAGGATTATCATCAGATTAGCATCAGATTAGCATTCAGAGCATTACAAGAAAATTACCACCAGACCAGCTCTGGCATTGTTTGCATCAATAGCCGAGCTTGATTTGTGGGCAGAGGATTTTACTACCAAACTGATTAAACATTGTCCAGTTTTAGTAAAACCTAAAGACTTTTCATTTCATTCAGATTTTCTGAATCCTGGGAGATTCTTGATTTCTCCCCAGATTAAAGAGCTGCTGAGTTTCTGCTTCCTGTCCTCAGCCTGAACGCAGAGCAACACTGCCCCCTGCTGTCTGTAGGCAGTACTGCAGCCTCCTCCATCAAAACTTGAGCTGCTGCGCTGTCTGTCAGCGGCCACGCACGCGCGCGCGCACACACACACACACACACACACACACCAGGTCCGGAACCAGAACCTTCAGAACCCTCAGGGCCATCGGAACCTGCTCCAAGTTCTGCTCTGCGGACGGACTTTCTCTGACCGATCCGAGCGGGAGCCGAACCAACACAACCAGAGCCGAACCGAACCAGACCCGGGACGTGCCATGAATGAGAACTGTCCGCCTGCAGGTCCGTGGAACCCGCCGCGGCTCCACGCAGCGTGGGTTAGGGTGAGGGTCCGCAGCGCGCCAGCAGAACCGAAACAGAACCTCAGCAGAACTTTCCTCCATGCCAGCCCCGCCCCCCCCGTGGCGGAAAGCTCACCTTGATGCTCTTCGTGGACTGACATTTCACCTGGTGGGACACGGTGGCCGTTTGGTTCATGTTCCGGTCCAAAGCGTCCAGCGAACCGAGCCTGGAGGAGAACAGCCAGCTGAACTCCTGTGACCCGAACCGCTCAGTCCGCTGCTGCGTGCGCAACCAGCAGCCGTAACCAGGGGCGACCGCAGGAAGCCGGGTGGGGCAGAAGATAACAGTAAAGTTTTCATTGCATGGACAGAACCAGAACCAGAGGTGGTACCAGCCCTGAGAGGAGGGGAAGGGGAACTCTGGAGGACATCCAGAACCAGAACCTGGTTCCAGGTTCGGGCAGAACTTTCACACTTCATTTGAATAAACTTTCAAACTTTTTCTGCCTTTGTTGTTTTTATCAATCTTCATCATCATCATCATCTTCATAAGTTTTGCAGGTGAGGCTGAACAAACAAAATGGCTGATGTCAGTGAAGCTATTGAAGCCTATAATAGCGTCTCAGTGCTAAACTTGTAGCAGCTAATGCTAATGTCAGTGTTCACCGTATGAGCTAATGCTAATGTTAGCATCCACAGTTCAGATTTGTAAAGCATGATCCCAGAAACTCTGGAAAGTCGACTGGATAGAAAAACTCTTTGCTCCAAATTGATGGAGAACCTGAAGATGAAATCTGTAAATATCTCTGATGGATGATTATTCAGTAAATTTGCAGTAAAATGGGTTTAAATTGAAGATGCTGAAGATGTAGTTAAAAAATATTAATAAATTACTGACCCGGAATGGATAACACACTTTATCCTCCACCAAAATGCTCCAGTTGCTATAGAGGCTGTTTTTGGAGCTTCTATAGTTGGTGTTTGGTTTTATTAGCGGTGCGATGACGAAGACCGTCTACCGTCAGAACGGATCCAGAGGAGATTGTCCAGCTCTCCGGTTAATCGAAGTAATTAATCAGCAGCTTTTCCGGGTCAGAATGCTCCGGGGGGGGGTCTAGAGCCTAATTAAGTTTTAGGGATTTAATTACCTCGGCCTCCACCGGGACCGGATCACTGCGGAACGTTCTTCTGAAATAGAAACTGATTTATAGGAGACAATCGAGAGACTTTATTCCTGATCATCATCATTGATGATCTCAGAAACACGGAATAATAATAATAAAGCAGAAATATTATTATTCATTATTAATACAGGCAGAGATTATTTAGCTGCTAATGTTTCACTGATTAATGAAAAAATCCATGAAACATAAAGTCCTTTTGTGAACAGATTCATAAAACAGTTAAAGTTTTATTTTCAGAATAAAATCTGGAGACTTTCTGGATCAGAAATTCCCAAAGAAACTCTGAGACATTCAATAAAACAAAAATCCATTTTAGGGCGACAGCCTGTCAGTGTCACTTTGACCTTTGACCTGTCAGCAACCAGCCCAACTTGGAGCCCAACTTGGAGTCCAAACATTGCTGTGAGGGAGCAGCAGCTGCTGGTTGTTGGATAAATCTGATTCTTGGCACAAACTGTTTGCGGAGGAAACAGACAGAAGCTCACTGCAGCCCACAGCTCTCTTCTTTCTCTCTCGGATGATAAACTGGTGCAGAAATAATTACTGGGGGACTCGAGGCGGCCATAAAAACCAGCAGGAGAACCAACAAGTCCAGTTCATTTATTGGGGCCTGCAAACGGCTCATCAGACAGGAAGGAAGCCGCTGCAGAACGGCTGATCGATAAAAGCCTTTCCTCCAGCCTGGACAATCTTCCAGGGATTTATGATTTTAGCATAAATAATTTTAAATGTCAGGGTTTTTCATTTTAAAGTTTATTTTCTCCTGAAAGATGGCCGACTCCCTTCCTGTCAGAAACTGGAGAATCTACTGGGGTGTGAATACTTTTGGTCTTCATTAAGCATTATTATGAATGTTTTACAGTGTATTGAACATCTGTCAGAACCAGAACCTGAATTATTGATGTGTAACCGAGCCGTCAGCGGCGCTGATGAACTTTCAACAAGATTAGCTTTCAGCAGATCCATCTAGAAACAACACATCCATCGCTACGGCAACCGTCCTGCTGCTGCCGCCTCTCTCATCAGCCGATTAATAGTCCTGATTCCCAACCGGGTCTCTGGTGACCCATCAGAACCAGCAGGGCGGGCTCCATCATCTGTCCTTTGGTCCAGTCAGAACCCGTTAAGAGTTCTGTCCGGTTCCTCACTTTGTACATCAGGCGGCGGCTCACTAACAACCGAAAACATCCAAACACCTGAGAGGAAGAATTTCCAGACAGAAGCTCTTAGACAGAACGGGTCGGCTTTATTGGAAAGTTGCATTAATACACAAACTGATCAGAACGTCACGTCTGAATTTATTAAAAGCTGCTGCAGGTTCTCTTGGTACTGATACTGGCATCAATTCACGGACTGAAACATAAAAAACTATAAGAAGCAAAAATAGACTAAGCAGATCAACGGAACCAGTTAGAACCGAGTTGGAGCAGAAAAAAAAAAGTTGGACAAAAACTCAACAATCTGTTGTACCTGGAGGGGAACTGAGCCTGAAGTCCAGATTATTATTTATAAATATTGTTCCCAAAGGTCCGAAGAACCAGGAATACTCTTGGCTTTTCCCATATTTCAGAAGAAAATACAAAAGAAACAACGAAAATTCTGGATAAATTTCCTGGCTGATCCATTTGGTCTCGTCTGAAAATTGTGGAACCGGGCCTGACGGCGCCACTCAGACCGTCACTGTCAGAGCGCAGCGGGTCCAGCAGGTTAGGACATGACCCCAAACACGGGGTTATGGCGGCAGATGCTCGGCCCAATCTCCTCGTAGTCCTTCTTGGTGTGGCAGACCTGGTAGAACTCGGGCTGAAGAGCAAAAGAAGAAGAAGTCAGCTGACCAGAAACTGATACAGCTAATGTTAATGTTAGCAGCCACGATAGCAGCTAATGTTAATGGTAGTAGCCACGGTAGCAGCTAGTGTTAATGTTAGCCTCCACGGTAGCAGCTAATGTTAATGCTAGCAAGCATGTAGCAGCCGATGTTAATGTTAGCCTCCAAGGTAGCAGCTAATGCTAATGTTAGCCTCCACTGCAGCAGCTAATGCTAATGGTAGTAGCCACGGTAGCAGCTAGTGTTAATGTTAGCCTCCACGGTAGCAGCTAATGTTAATGCTAGCAGCCACGGTAGCAGCTAGCGTTAATGTTAGCCTCCACGGTAGCAGCTAATGCTAATGATAGCAGCCACGGTAGCAGCTAATGTTAATGTTAGCCTCCACGGTAGCAGCTAATGCTAATGATAGCAGCCACGGTAGCAGCTAGTGTTAATGTTAGCCTCCACGGTAGCAGCTAATGTTAATGCTAGCAGCCACGGTAGCAGCTAATGTTAATGTTAGCCTCCACGGTAGCAGCTAATGCTAATGGTAGTAGCCACGGTAGCAGCTAGTGTTAATGTTAGCCTCCACGGTAGCAGCTAATGTTAATGCTAGCAGCCACGGTAGCAGCTAGTGTTAATGTTAGCCTCCACGGTAGCAGCTAATGTTAATGCTAGCAGCCACGGTAGCAGCTAATGTTAATGTTAGCCTCCACGGTAGCAGCTAATGCTAATGATAGCAGCCACGGTAGCAGCTAGTGTTAATGTTAGCCTCCACAGTAGCAGCTAATGTTAATGCTAGCAGCCACGGTAGTAGTTAGTGTTAATGTTAGCCTCGACGGTAGCAGCTAATGTTAATGCTAGCAGCCACGGTAGCAGCTAATGTTAATGTTAGCCTCCACGGTAGCAGCTAATGCTAATGGTAGTAGCCACGGTAGCAGCTAGTGTTAATGTTAGCCTCCACGGTAGCAGCTAATGTTAATGCTAGCAAGCATGTAGCAGCCGATGTTAATGTTAGCCTCCACGGTAGCAGCTAATGCTAATGTTAGCCTCCACTGCAGCAGCTAATGCTAATGGTAGTAGCCACGGTAGCAGCTAGTGTTAATGTTAGCCTCCACGGTAGCAGCTAATGTTAATGCTAGCAGCCACGGTAGCAGCTAATGTTAATGTTAGCCTCCACGGTAGCAGCTAATGCTAATGATAGCAGCCACGGTAGTAGCTAGTGTTAATGTTAGCCTCCACGGTAGCAGCTAATGTTAATGCTAGCAGCCACGGTAGCAGCTAATGTTAATGTTAGCCTCCACGATAGCAGCTAATGTTAATGCTAGCAGCCACGGTAGCAGCTAATGTTAATGTTAGCCTCCACTGTAGCAGCTAATGCTAATGATAGCAGCCACGGTAGCAGCTAGTGTTAATGTTAGCCTCCACGATAGCAGCTAATGTAAATGCTAGCAGCCACGGTAGCAGCTAATGTTAATGTTAGCCTTTCTCACCAAATACACAAGAGTTCAAACTTAGAGCAAAGCCCAAGAACAGCTGCAGGGACTAATTGACTCGACAAATACGGGACAAGAACTGAATCAAAAGAGGATGTAGAAGAATGTAACAGTTGAATCCCCTCAGACACACAGAGCTTCATGGTGGAGGCTTTGGGGTCTGCTGTGGTTACACTGCCTGTACAGGAACTGTGTGGTGAAAAATGGCAGATTATGTAAGTGGGCTGCCTCAAAGAGAATGAAGAAAGATTAAAGATGAAAAGAGAGCAAGACCTGTCCTGTTTGGGGATGGAAAACTTGTGCTTGTGCAAAACTTGTGCAATCCACAACAAAGGATTTTCCATTCCTGCAACAAGAGGAGAAACTAAAGGCCAAATGGAGACACAAGTGGTTCCAGCAGGTGCATCGATGATTTTGAGCAAAACATCACTGAAGAGAGCGAGTGCTGTTCTGGACGTTGCTCAAGACAAAGCAATGATGTCTGACTAACCTATAAAACTTCTGGACATTATTGTGTAAACTTAAGAAGGCAAAGGATCAATAATGAAAGGCAGTTTGAAAAAAGGGAGACACCAAATGATGAAGATGAAATTCTCATTGTGACAGAAAAAGGCAGAACTGCTAAAGCTACATTGACAATTTGGACATGCCTGAGCTGACAGGCTACAAAAACTCTTGTCTTGCTCAGGCAACACTGATGATGAAAGCATTAAAATCCTGAATGAAACTGTAAAAACCTAAACCTGCAGTGGATTGACAGCTCCGTGAGCTGGAGCCAGGACTGTGGTAGCTACATACTACGACCATCTTACAAGACTCAGCGTAAGATGGTCTTGGTGCAGATCGTTGAGTGAATATGGATTTTAACATTGGGGTTAAAATCGCTGCTGGATGCCGCCATGGAGCAACGGCCTGCTGGAAAGACACAATCAGATTCTCACTGAAATGCTGCTCCAGGAAAGGGTCACATGTGACTGGAGCATGAACAACCCAGACCTGCCTTCAGTTCTACTTGGTAGACCTCAAGCACTGGAAACTGATGTCAGTGATGGTCACCACACTGCAACACTGCAACACTGCATGGCATGAGAAAAGCCTTTGCAGAGGCTGAATGTAGTGAGGATGGATGGATGATGGATGGATGGATGGATGGATGGATGGATGATGGATGGATGGATGATGATGGATGGATGGATGGATGGATGGATGGATGGATGGATGGATGGATGGATGAGATGGATGGATGGATGGATGGATGGGATGGATGGATGGATGGATGGATGGATGGATGGATGGATGATGGATGGATGGATGGATGGATGGATGGATGGATGGATGGATGGATGGATGGATGGATGGATGATGGATGGATGGATGGATGGATGGATGGATGGATGGATGGATGGATGGATGGATGGATGGATGATGGTGGATGGATGGATGGATGGATGGATGATGGATGGATGGATGATGGATGGATGGATGAGGGGATGGATGGATGGATGGATGGATGGATGGATGGATGGATGGATGATGATGGATGGATGGATGATGGATGAGGATGGATGGATGATGGATGGGGATGGATGGATGATGGATGGATGGATGAGGATGGGATGGATGGATGGATGGGGATGATGGATGGATGGATGGATGGATGGATGATGGATGGATGATGGATGGATGGATGGATGAGGGATGGATGGATGGATGGATGGATGGATGGATGGATGGATGGATGGATGATGAGATGGATGGATGGATGATGGATGGATGGATGGATGGATGGATGATGATGATGGATGGATGGATGGATGGATGATGATGGATGGATGATGGATGGATGGATGAGGATGGATGGATGGATGGATGGATGATGGATGGTGGATGATGGATGGATGATGGATGGAATGGATGGATGGATGGATGGATGATGGATGGATGATGGATGGATGGATGGATGGATGGATGATGGATGATGATGGATGGATGGATGATGGATGGATGGATGATGGATGGATGGATGATGATGGATGGATGGATGGATGGATGGATGATGGATGTGATGGATGGATGGATGGATGGATGGATGGATGATGATGAGATGGATGGATGATGGATGGGATGGATGGATGGATGGATGATGGATGGGATGGATGGAGATGGATGGATGGATGGATGGATGGATGGATGGATGGATGATGGATGGATGGATGGATGGATGGATGGATGGATGGATGGATGGATGGATGGATGGATGGATGGATGATGGATGGATGGATGATGGATGATGGATGGATGGATGATGGATGATGGATGATGGATGGATGGATGGATGGATGATGGATGAATGGATGATCTTGACCTTCTGGGTTTTGGACGAACCAGGAAGTCTAATCTAGCAAAGAGCAACTTGCTCAGTAACTAAAGTTGTGCGTCTGCCCTTGGACTGCTGGGAGCCCGAAGTGAAGCAAAATGTCAATTTAAAGATTAAAACAACAAACAAAAACACGACAGTTCCTTGTTTAAGTGAAGTTCAAGTCACTGGAGCTGAAATCAGTAAAGCTAAAATGCTACAACTGAATGTTGTTCTAATCCGTTGTGTATTCTTTACAGACGGAGGGCAGATTGTTCAGCTTACTGCTCATGTGTTGGATGTGTGGTAATGGGAGGCCAGAACTGTTCATGCATGTTGCTAGCTATGCTAATGGCCACCATTAAAGTGTGGATGCTAACATCAGTAGTGTGATTATTGAGCCAACAGCTAACACTAATGTTAGCGTCTGCAGATGCTTACCGTCGATGCCAGCATGGATCCTCCGAACCACACGGCGTATCTCTGCATGTGATGAGTGACGACCTGAACATCGATTGGTTTGGGCTGCAGTGAAGAGAACCAGGCTGATTAATGGAAACAGAACCGGAAAGCGAAGCCTGGAAGGTTTACGAGAGATCTACTGTAAACGAGGCCTGGGAACTTTGCGGCGGCGGTTCCCACCTTGAGCTTTCCTCCGCTCAGCTCCTCACTCAGCTTCAGCCGGGCGTCCACCGTCCTCTTCAGGTCTCTCTGCAGCCGCCGCCCAAAGTCCCTGAACATGGTGGAGCCTCCGGACAGAACCACATTCTGAGGAAGGAGGAACATTTGGGTTATGGACTCGCAGAACCAGACCAGGCCAGGCCATACCGGGACGCCGCGGTTACCTTGTAGAGCGGACGGCGAACGTCGATGGGACAGTTCTGGATGACCTCATCCACGACCTCTGAGATGGGCTGAGTGAAGTCCGGGTTGGCGAACTGGGACCAGAGACAGCGGGTCAAAAGGTTCCGACAGTCGGGTCGGGTCGCCCTAATGCGGCCAGCCGGACCCGCTGCGTCGCTGTGCAATAATCACCAGACTGACCTCTGGGTGGAAGAAGATCTCCGGGCCCAGGAAGCGCTCGTAGCCCACATCGATGGTGAACTCCTTCTTGCTGATGGCGTTGACCCCGGTGTATTGCTTGATCCATTTGGACCCGTCCGAGTCGTACTTACTGAACTCTTTGACCAGGTCCGGACACACGTAGCTGAACCGTTCCTGAAAGGGAACGAGAGGGGGAACATCAGAGGGAACATGGAGCTGAATGAGGGGAACCGGAGCTCTGGTGGATCTAAAGTCTTTAACCGGCTTCAGTGAAGCTTCAAGTTTTAAATTTCTACCTGAAGCTGCTTAGTTTCCTATCAGCTGATGTCCAACTAAAACCTTTTACAGGCCAACAGCACCACCTGGTGGCCACATGAAGAACAGCAGAGCCTGATGTCTTGATGCCAAACAGCCAGACTGATCTTATCAACCATTAGGTTAATATTCAGGGTGACATTAACATTCCTCTTCGTCCAGCTGAGGACTCACCTTGACCGCCTTGGCTGTCTCCAGGGACTGCTCCGGGGGCACGCCCACCTCCCTGTCCCTCAGCAGCTGCTGGGTGAAGTAGGTGATGTCTCTGCCTGCGATGGGAATGTGCTTAATGCAGCTGCCGATCACGTAGCCTTCAGCCTGGGGCAGAGGGGGACGGAGAGAAAAGAGAGGACAAATGATCAGGAAATCGGCTCTTAAATATCAGGTTCTTGTTCGTTCATCTTTCAAGTTTCCATCTGGACTGTTTTCATGGTTTAATAAAAATGCCATTACAGCAGAGGCAGCAGATTTAAAAACATCTCTGATGCTGAACGGGAGATTCCTCACAAAAACTGAGGAACCCAACTAAGCTGGTTTAACGTTTAGAAAACTGTTAAACCAGGTCAGTAAAGCAGAGCTGGGCTTTAAATGAGCCATCAGGTGGACCTGCAGTGAGCCACAGCGACCACCAGGTGGCGGCAGCAAGCCACCACACATACAGGAGAATCAGAAGCAGCTTCCAGAGTCTGCAGCAGGTTTGGACCTCCAGGCCACCAGGCGTACAGAAACAGCTGCAGTGTCCAACAAGGCCTCCCCAAGGAGGACAGGGCGTCCCCAGGGAGGACAGCAGGGACAGGCCGTCCCAGGGAGGACAGCAGGGACAGGGCGTCCCCAGGGAGGACAGCAGGGACAGGGCGTCCCCAGGGAGGACAGGCCGTCACAGGGAGGACAGCAGGGACAGGGCGTCCCCAGGGAGGACAGGCCGTCCCAGGGAGGACAGCAGGGACAGGGCGTCCCCAGGGAGGACAGGCCGTCCAGGAGGACAGCAGGACAGGGCGTCCAGGGACAGGCCGTCCAAGGGAGGACAGCAGGGACAGAGGACAGCAGGGACAGGGCGTCCCCAGGGAGGACAGGCCGTCCCAGGGAGGACTCACCACAGGAATGACGTGTGTGACGCCATCTCCGCTGTCGATGACGGTTCCGGTCAGGGTCCGCTCTCCAACCTGCCTGGAAGTCCAGGAAGCTGCCAGCGCCAAAACCGCCTGCAGTACACACAGAGGGGATCAGAACCATGAAAAAGAACCAGGAGCAGCTGGATCAGAACCAGAACCTCTGACCTGCACGGCAATGTAGAGCCCTGGGACGTTGAAGGACTCGAACATGATCTCGGCCGTGTATTCCCGGTTCTCCGGCGTGTTCAGAGGAGGTTCCGTCTGCAAACAGGAGACCGAGTCAGACCCACTGGGCCGGCCGTGAAACGGGCCGGGTCTGGTGGCCCTTCCAGAACTCACCAGCAGGAAGTAGTGGTCCTCCGGCTCGGCCCGCAGGTACTTGAAAATGACCTGCTCCATGAAGCGCTCCATCAGGTCCCAGTCCTCCACGATCCCGTGGCGGATTGGCCACTGGGGCAGGAGAGGTCAGAGGTCAGCAACAGACAGCACGGTCCAGAACCCAGCAGAACCTCCCAGCCCAGAGACCAGCTGAACCGACCAGGAGGTCCAACAGAACTGATTTAGCTCACAGCATGAGAGGAGCTCTGGATGGAGGATTGGACCCTAACCAAATTGATGACCCTCGCTCTGTTTGGACCTCCAGAACCCGTCCTGTCCACCAGAACCACCACTCAACGTGAACATGGACCACAGACAGCTGAAACAGTCCATTTGGGTAAAGTAGTTTGGTTGCCCTGGTTGGCCGCTAAGTGTGGATAAATACATCAAACCGTCCAGAAGGTTCCTCATGGTTCTCTGCTGAGTCACGATGGCGTGACCCCTGAGGTTCTGCTCAAACCTGACTCCTGACCTCTTACCTTGGTGGAGTACGTGGGTTTGTCCACTGCTTCATCACCAATGTAGAAGTCCAGGTCGTCCACTCCCTTCATCATCCTCCGCTGGGCCTGATCGCCCACCTTAGCCGACTCCTTGATGGCGATGCCTGAAGAAACAAGAAGTGTTAGGAGGAGGACTTCCTGTCCACAGATGGAGGACTTCCTGTCTACTCACATGAGGGAACGATGAACTGCGGTTCGGTGTTTCCTGCGTAGCCCAGCTTGGTGTAACTAAGAGAAGAAAACAGCCCAATTACTGCTAGGCCATTCCGTTGAAGTTCTGCTATGTTCAGCCCAAGCTTCACCACAACTCCACCACTTTCCTTTTGGGTCCAAAAGACCACTGGTCTGTCTAACCCAACAGAATCCGTCCAGGTCCAAACAGCAGCTCTAACAATACAGGATGTGATCCAATACCCTGATCAAAGCACTTCCTGTTTACAGACAAACTTCTGGAGCCTGACGAAGGGCTCCTGAACCGGGCCAGAACAGAACCCAACATGCTGCTGGTTTATTCTACTGGTGCCCTTCATCACCATCATCACCACCAGAGCGCCGCCTCTACCTGTCAGAACATTTCCCTGGTCCTGCTGCGACCCGTCTGACCTGGCTCATTTCAAACAACAGTCCCAGCATGTCGGCCGCAACCTGCCGCGACACGCCGCAAATATGCAGCGCACGCAGCCGGGGAGCCCAACCCGCGGCGCGGTTCTGATCCGGGTCGGTACCGCACAGAGGTCCTCTCTGTTGCGGCGTCACCATGACGACCCGTCCGGCTGAACCCAGAACCACTGCAGAACAGAAAGTGAAATTCTCACCTTGTGGACCACAAACCCCGCAGAGCAGACAGTGCTCTGTTTCCCGGCCCCGTCTTGGGCCGCCCCCCAAGAGGAGTTCGGCCGCCCTGTTGGTCTTGGAGCGGCGGTCTCTCCTACTTGGCTCAACCAAACAGCAGCAGAAGCTTCGGACTATTGACATGAGATCTCAGGGGATATCGTTTCACAAGTAAGATGGACATATTACAGTTTATATTTTGTGAATAAAATATTACTAACTGTATTATATCCAGCAGCAAAAAGCAGATAATATTAGACATTGTTTGGTGTAACACCGGGTTCAGCTGTGAAGGCCAACAGAGATTTAGGAAACCTGAAAAAGTTTGAATTATTCCCTGACAAGGAGGCAAAGACTGTTATTTATGTGTAATTGTTTCAATGTGTCTGCAGTAAGATGGCTCCTGTTTTAGTTTGAATGTTTCATAAAGACGATGTGAGGAAGAGGAGGGAGAGACGACTCTCTGCACTGATGAAGGTCTGAAGCTCTTCGGCTGGAAAACATGAATAAAATCTATATAGACATTATGTATATAACCATGTTCATCATTTTTTAATCATCTTTGTTTCTCTGTGATTGTATATTTATATAAATATGTATTGATATTACTAAATAATATATTTAAGAAATGATGACTAGTTTTGTGTTCTGTAAAAAAGTCATCATACCTCAATATCAAAATGTTCTAATCTCAATCTATTCTGTTTTCTCACTAAGAATATTTAAATATCCTGAACGATGTATCAGTTTATTCAAGAATAACTTTCTTGTCAATGGAGCTTTGATAGATGTTTCAATGAGGTTTACAGCAAAACAACTGTGAACATCTGTTTAGTATTTAGCGAGTTATGATCGATTAACTGTGCTGGTCCTTCACTGCGCCTGTCAGACATATAAGGCTGAGTGGAGCAGCTGACCGCTCCAAGATGGCCGCCCTAAATCCTGTTCTTTATTTATGTTTATGTTGTGGACAGCAACAGCTGATGACATCATCAGAACCTCCTGGTACCGAGCCCATCAACAGAAACCGGTCCTGTGCCGGGTCTCACAGGAGGACGGGCCTCGGTCAGTCCGTCTCCTAGGAGACGCCTTCGCTCCTCCAGGTTTCTTTGGCCTCTGGCACTTTCCTCTGTTTGCTGCACGAACCGAAACATTTCAGAACCGGCTGAACATCAGGTCCACTGACAGAGTCCGGCCAAATGCTTAGGAGGCCGCTGGCCCATAAGGTTCTGCTGGACCGGACCGCAAGTCATCCACAATGCAAAGTCCAGAAAAATAACTGAAAATCACCCAGAAACCCAACTGATCAGAACCAACTTAAAAACCCAACAGATCTACTATCCAGGACCACCGTAAAGGAGAACAAGGATGACCTTTTTGCACAGTACTACTCTAACAGAACCAGAACTCCTTTTTTGTTTTTGCAGAACCGGTTTGCAGTCAGAGGGAAGTGTCTCCACAAGAATCGGATCCAAACGTCCAGAACCAGAACCATCCCGTCCGCAGAGCAGCAGGATGAACCCATTGTCAGAACCATAACCTGTTCTGGCCCGGTGTAATAACGGGGTTCTGGTCCCGAGTTACAACCATATATGGACTAAAAAGGCTGAATGAGGAAGTGTCGGCTGAGTGTAGGAAGTAACACCGCGCATGCGTAGCTGAACAGATTCATAATGTTTGGTTTAACATTAGAGCAGCCATCGCGGCAACCCGGAGGAAACCCGTAATAATCAAACCGGTTCTAGTTGGTTCCGTTTGTTCACCAGGTTAGAACCAGCGTACAGAACCAGCGCTGTCAGTCAAAGTTTGGTAAACAGAAGCCCCGGACCGAGCCCCGGACCGAGCCCCGGACCGAGCCCCGGACCGAGCCCCGGACCGAGCCCCGGACCGAGCCCCGGACCGAGCCCCGGACCGAGCCCCGCCGCCCCGCTCCCCGGCTCCAGATGCTTACCCCGTCCCGCAGTCCACCACACACGCCGGTAGCCGTCCAGCCATCTCTGCCCGGGTCTCTGCTGAAGCGCTGCTTTCTGCTGGAGGCTGGAGGACAGGCGGAACCTGCTCAGCCCGCACACAACCGTTTCCTCTTCCGCGCTCGGCTTCTGGCAGCCAGGGAGAGGCAAGATGGCGGAAGCCGGGCGGAGCGGCGGAGGCGGGGCGGCTGTCACTCAGCGGGGTCCGCTCCTCTGCAGCCAGCCGGCAGCTCGGGCGGCCCGAGGCCAGGCGGCGTTACCCAAACGATTAAAGTTCGCTAATTGGTTCAAATCCGGGAGGTTCCCAGAAAAGAAGCCCTTAAGCTTTTAAACAAACCCAAATAGTTTCTGAGTTTTCTTAAATGTTGAAGAATTATTGTTTGGATGTAATGTCATGTTTGAGTTAATTGACTAAGTCTGGTGTAGAGGAAGGCCCTGAAGCAGTTAGTTCCTGACCTTTGACCTTTGCTGCATGTCTTCCCCGTCTCTTTGTCACCTCAGTTTCTATTTTATTATTGTGAATAAAGCCACTTTAGTGTCACTAAATTTTATTCATTAACAGAACAAACTTACCACAGAGGATGCCAAGTTGTAAATAAGTTGGAAGGTTTTTTGTTAACTTGTTTGAAATCAGGTTAAATACATCCAGTGAAACAAGGGAAGGTGTCTTGTGCCTTTTTTCAGCATGAATTTTGATAAAACTGGAGAAACTGAACATATCTGATGCAGGAATGAAGCCGCACCCAAACGGGGCTCACCAGCGTTTCCATGTTTCATCCTGCTGGATCCCAGTGGGAGGAGTTAGTGCAGCTCCTCTAAAATCAGGACATTTTCTGTATTATGAAGCTCTTCTGTCTCCTCCTCTGTCCTGAGGGATACCGTAAGGCTCTGTCTGGGGGCGCTTATATTTTATGTTGTAGAAACAAATTTGACTCACTGAGTAAAGCTGTTTGGGTTTTTTTGTTTTGTTTAATGTCTTGTGAAGGAACAAGTTAATGCCAGTACGCTGTCCTCAATGCTGCTGATTTAAGAGGAAACAGAAAGTGGAAAGTGCAAATAAACCTGCACTTTATGTTTTACATGTCACCAATATTAAACTGGACTTCGGTTTGGTGATTTGTTGTTTTCTGTGTCAGAACTTTGGGGACATTCCAGCTGGGATTTGTTTTTTGTTTAGTTTTTTTCATATTTTCCCCCATGACATCATTAACATAAATGAGCAATAAGGATAAATAAAATGCTCATTACTGCAAATCATGAATATCATTTTCAGTTGGTTTTGTGACTTCATTGTATTATGAATTTTCACATTTATTTTAATTTTAGCAGTTACATCGCAACATGATTGTTTTAACTTAGAACATTAAGGAACTCCGCCCACCGGCACAACTCCTGCTGCGCTAGCATGCTGATGGTGCAGACGTAGTGGGGAAAAAATCACAGAATAAGAAATGCGCCTCTGTCTTTAAACCAAAAGTATCAGAATAACATAAGTAAACACTTTAAGTGTGTATGGAATTAATCTATATCTTAACTGAGTTTCACTTGTTCAAAAACAAATGCTGGTGTTTCACCTCAGCAGCTTCAGCTGTCAACGACATGAACGAACCAACAGGTGTGTTAAAGTAAGCAGGTAAATGCAGCAGCAGCCTGGAAACGTTTGGACGTTCAGATTCTGCTGAGATAAAGTCCTGAAGAGGCGCCGTTAAAATGTCATGTTTAAATTCATTGTTCCATATTCTGAGGCAACCAAAACCAGGAAGAGGTGAAGTGATGATGACTTCATCATGAGGAAGAGGAACCAGTGTCGGTTCCAGGTTTAACATTCGGTCAGAGTTTACGTATAAGGAACCAGCAATATTCAGAGAAAATAGGTAGAATTTAAATCTGCAAACATTTAGGAGCAAAATGAAACCACATGTTCACAAGTCAGTACAGATAAAACATGTATATATATATATATATATATATATATATATTATATATATATATATATATATATATATATATATATGCGTGTTTATGATTTTATACATTTGTTAACAGATGACCTAAAAGATTTGTGCCACTTTTGTGGAGAGATGGAAAGCAACACAGATGTGAACTGGGTAGAAAATGTTTTACAATTATTCAAAGACTTAGTGTTAGTAAGTTAAAGAAAGAGGACAGGTTTTATCTAATTTTATCTTGGGTAAACAGGCTTTGATAGGATCCTCCAGCGGTTGGAATATAAGGAAATCTAAAATGATTGATTGTATGTTGTACTTGTAAAAACACATTTTACTAAAAATAGCCTAATATTTTTGGTTTCTTTCCTAGATCCAGTGTGTGCCTGAGGTGGTTCCATCAGGGATGTGCGGGAAGCCCACCTGTTGAAGCAACATATCACTGCGTTGCATGTTTGCCTTAAGTTTCTGAGTTTAATGTGGTGTGCTACTTCATGTATATTGTAAAATGGTGAATAAATTACATTTTGAATATCAAAAATAAAGATTTTTGATATTTATCCTTACAAGACTTTAATATAAGGCAGCTATGGAAAGATAGTTTAAATCCCAAGGTCCCTTACCTTTGAGAAATGAAGAGCAAATGTTTTCAAAGCACAGTTAAAGACTTTCTGGTAAATTAATTTGTTCCCATTTTATTTAGGGGGAACAGATTATTTCAGGCAGCTGAAATATCCATTCTCTCCTCTCCACCCCCTATAACTTTGAGGAATAAAGAGCAACTGTTTCCTAATTCTCAAAAATTGTTATGTGTGATAGCAAGTAGTATAATAGAAATGTCCTTAATCCAGTAAACTGTCAGATTTTTACATTAGAACAGGATTTACCAGAAAATCTACTCTCATCTTTTCAGGAAGTCTTCATTTGTGTACCCTGCTATCAGCAGCTTTTATCCTCTTATATCAGCAATGAACAATTATTAATACACACTACGTGTTGGAAAACTGTGTTTGGTGACTGACTTTTATTTCTGTCGGGCTTAAGTGACAAAAGTTGGAGAAGACAGATTCTCTTGGCGTTTAAAATAACACAGAACAGCGTAAAAAGATCTCGTTTATTTTATTATTTTACAATTTTGTAAACAACAGCTGCAGACTAAACTGAATGTTACAACCTTGACATGATTATATGACTTGTTTTTACCGAAAAATCGATCAGAAGCGCCGTGAAAATGACCAGATCCTCTCTGGCTGCAATGCGCGCTCCCGACACAAGGGGGAGCAAGTTTTCACAGGGGAACCGAATTTCGCACAAGACATCTTCCGTTCAGCACTTTGGACTGAACCATTGTCTAACAATGGGGGGACCTAAAAATATATATTTTTTTAGATAAATTGTGTATTTATTTTGTTCTTTGTGTCTTTTGCCTTTTCATATTGATATTATTTAAATGTAAATGTTTCTTCAATGATTTTTTTCCCCCTGGATTTACGCCTATGCTTACAGTGACTAAACAATAGCTTAATATACCAAGAAGTAAGAAAACCCCAAAAGTAATCAGAATAAAAAATAAGAAATATAATCGAAAAAAGAAGGTGGAAACTCTTAAACAGTACTGCGGGATTAATCGCTAAAACTCTTCCGCTTTTTACACGTCAACTTCTGCAAGTATGTTTGCTGCAGCGAGGTCCTTCTCAACTTCTGCGCCCATTTTTATTCAGGCACAGCAACGGCTGTCCCGAGGGGTCCTGCTCGTCACATTTTTACACACGTGTTGAGGAACCATGGCGGACCTTCAGATGAAGCTGCTCCGAAAGAAAATCCAGAAAAGGACCGAAAAGAACCGGGAGAGGAAACAGAAGAGGAGACAGCCGGGAGAAGAGGAGGCAGGTGAGTGATCCGGAACCGACTGACGGCTCCGAACCGGGACCGGGAAAGTACCACAGGTTCAGGTCTGACTCGAAAACTGGCTGAGAATCATAAGAACCTACGTTAAACTGGCTGATTACAAAGTAAAACTAAAAGCGAGCTGTTTCAATCAGTTTATCAGCCTTACTGTGTTTGATTCAGAAATATTCTGGCTGCGGGCGGGTCCCGGTGGTTCCGGGGGTCCATTAGGTCCAGGTTCTTCCTGGACTCTTCAGGATGCTGTTTTTATGGTTCCGTCATAAGGTTTTGTAGAGGAAACTGCGTCCCGTCAGAACCCATCCGAACCTCACGGTCCGCTTCAGACTTGTTTTCATGTAGACCTGGATCAGGACGATCCTCCGCATCTCAGATTAACTTAATCCCGAATCTAATCTGATGGGATTATCTGTGACGGAAACCACTGACCGTTAATCTACTGAAACTTTTGACAGTTTAAATCAGGAGAATCAAATGTTTGTTCAGTCTGGCAACTAAAACTGATGTAAATAAATATTGATCATTTACGTTGGGGGCCAAACTCCGGGCCTGGGGGCCAAACTCCGGGCCTGGGGGCCAAACTCCGGGCCTGGGGGCCAAACTCCGGGCCTGGGGGCCAAACTCCGGGCCTGGGGGCCAAACTCCGGGCCTGGGGTCCGCCGTCCTGCAGGCTTTAGATGAGCCTCAGGTACCAAGGGGTTAGGGTCGGGACCCAAATGGCTCCATGACCTCCTGCTGATGACCTGATTATTCAGTTTGATAATATGACCAACATTTTTATTTCAAACAGCTGTGAGCTCTAACCTGCCTGCCTTGAACAATCTGATATTTTGCACAAAATGCTGAATTTGAAATATAAGGAGCTGAACGTTTCTGGCTAACATACTTTATATTTTATAACGTTGCTATGACAACATTTCTCTGTCATTTTCAGAATAAAGTCTTAATGATGCGACAAGCTGTAAGAGAATAAAATGTATTTATTTCAGTTTATTTGACATAGACAGACTGAACAGTTAATTCACAGCATTTGTCCCCAGATGTGCTTTTAAAAAGTTCCTTTAAAAATCAAAGTGATGGTTTCAAATAGAACAACGTAAAGCTGACAGCATCCACAAACCAACAGGGAATCAGAAAACATTACAAATGGACACAGTTCTGTTTCTGACATAACCAGAGTTTAGTTTGTGTTTGAACGTATTAAACTGGTTCTGGACTTTAGATCCACAGGAAGTGAGTTCCAGACTGCAGATCCTCTCAGAGCATTTTGAGCTAAAGCGGCTCTTTGAAAGGGAACCTTACGGTTTCCATCTGAAGCTCTAGCAGATCTGCTGCTGCCCTGCAGTCACTTACTGGATGCAGATCCATTTTAACACTTAAAAATCTATTTTAAAAGATCATCATTTATAAAATTAGGAAAGTCTAAAATGCTGAATTTGGCCAAAATGTGACAAAGATGAAATCTGATTGGCTTTTGGTGTAAAACCTCTGAAGCCTGATGATAGAGACTTGCTGAAGGTTTGAGTTTGGCTGGTCTGAGACCAGCAGATCAATAGGAGGATCGGGAGACGATCATTGATTCAGAATCATCTCTGCACAGCGATGTGTTCAACAATTTCTAATAATTTATAACAGTTTAGATTTCATCAACATGGCTCCTAAAATTTAACTGAATTATTCCTAGATATTTTCTACATGTTCAATAGGATCCATTGATCTGGATAATCAGACTCTGAGTTGGAGAATAAAGTTGTGATTTTGGTAGAATCATGTAGTCATTTTCTCATAACTCCATAAAGAATAACAAAGTTAACGTTCAGCATCCTGTGGAGTTATAAATAATGTTTCAACACATCAGCATCAAACTATCAGCAGGATTTTATTTTATTCATTTACATGTTGATGTTTTACAAATAAAACATAAAATCGTTTCATCTACGATGGATCTCACCCACACACATGAACCCATGCTAACCTGCTGGTAGGTTCTGGTTCTGGTGCAGGGAGGTCCAACAGGCCGGATGAGGAAGGCTGGGAGGAACCAGCTGCTGCTGCTGGTCCAACAGAACCAGAGCAGAACCAGCAGAACCCGGCCGAGGAAGAGGAGGCTCAGGAAACTCCTCTGAAGAAACAGAAGAAGAAGAAGAAGAGGAAGCTAACAGACGGAGCCGCAGGTAGAGTCAGCACCAGGAAACAGACTGGGTTTACTGGGATCACTGGTTTCACTGGGTTACTGGTTTCACTGGGTTTACTGGTTTCATGCTTCAGTTTCAGCTGAGAAGAAGATCAGGACTGAGGAAGAGGATGGATTAGACATGAATGATGAAGGCGTAGAGGAAGAGGAGCCTGAACTGCCCACAGGTCTGACAGGTAAACGCTCAGCTGGTCCCTGAAGGCGCCAGCAGGTGGCGTGGCGTTGACCTGCAGCAGAAGAAGAGCTGTAGTCTTCATCAGGATGAAGCTGACCTGCCGCTTTCTGTTCAGGCGCATTCGAGGACACCTCGTTCGCCTCTCTCACCGGCCTGGTCGGCGACCACATCCTGAGGGCGATCAAGGAGATGGGCTTCGAACACATGACCGAGATCCAGCACAAAACCATCCGCCCCCTGCTGGAGGGAAGGTGAACTGCACTGCTTCACTCACCGGCACCGTGGCAGGCTTCCTCCCGGTGGCGTCATCAGGCCCTCCTGATGACGCCACCGGGTCCTAATGATGACATCATCAGCTCATCCCCTGGTTCTCCTCAGAGACATCCTGGCTGCTGCTAAAACCGGCAGCGGGAAAACGTTGGCCTTCCTCATCCCGTCCATCGAGCTCATCAACAAGCTCAAGTTCATGCCCAGGAACGGTGAGTCTTCCTCCTGAGGCTCCGCCTCCTTGCTTTGCGTCCCTACGCTGAGGCTCCGCCCCCTCCGCCCTCCCTCAGGTACCGGCGTGGTGATCCTGTCTCCGACGCGGGAGCTGGCCATGCAGACGTACGGCGTGATGAAGGAGCTGATGGCGCACGACGTCCACACCTTCGGCCTCATCATGGGCGGCAGCAACCGCTCCGCCGAGGCCCAGCGGCTCGCCAACGGCGTCAACATCCTGGTGGCCACGCCCGGCCGCCTGCTGGACCACCTGCAGGTGAGACGGTGGAACTGCAGGCTAGTTCTGCACCAGAGGCTCGGTTCTGCTTTCGGTTGCCTCCCAGTTCGTCTCCCAGTTTACCTGCTGTCTCCTCCCAGAACACGCCGGGCTTCATGTTTAAGAACCTGCAGTGTCTGATCATCGACGAGGCCGATCGGATCCTCGAGGTCGGCTTCGAGGAGGAGCTGAAGCAGATCATCAAGCTGCTGCCCAGTACGTCCCACCGCAGCGCTGCGCTCTGACCCCCAGGTGCCCGCGGTGACCCCCGTTTTACCCCTTTTGCCCCGTCTCTGCAGAGAAGAGGCAGACGATGCTGTTCTCAGCCACCCAGACGCGCAGGGTGGAAGACCTGGCCCGGATCTCCCTGAAGAAGGAGCCGCTGTACGTTGGCGTGGACGACCACAAGGACAGCGCCACCGTGGACGGCCTGGAGCAGGTAGGCCTCTGACCGACGGAGCCCCTGTGACCCCTCTGGCCCCGGCTGACCTGCTGACCCCTGCAGGGCTACGTGGTGTGTCCGTCGGAGAAGCGCTTCCTGCTGCTGTTCACCTTCTTGAAGAAGAACCGCAGGAAGAAGCTGATGGTGTTCTTCTCCTCCTGCATGTCGGTCAAGTTCCACTACGAGCTTCTCAACTACATCGACCTCCCGGTCATGGCCATCCACGTGAGCTCCTGACCCAAACCGACCCGGCTGATCGGTTCCACTGGGTTCTGACCGGCCCGTTTCTCCCCGCAGGGCAAGCAGAAGCAGACCAAGCGGACCACCACCTTCTTCCAGTTCTGCAACGCCGACTCCGGCATCCTGCTGTGCACCGACGTGGCGGCGCGCGGCCTGGACATCCCCGAGGTCGACTGGATCGTCCAGTACGACCCGCCGGACGACCCCAAGGTCAGCGCCGGGCAGGGTGGGCGGCACCGGGTGGCTAGAACTCCGACCTCTGACCTCTCTCTTCGTCCCCGTCTGCAGGAGTACATCCACCGGGTCGGCAGAACCGCCAGAGGCATCGACGGCCGCGGCCACGCCCTGCTCATCCTGCGGCCCCAGGAGCTGGGCTTCCTGCGCTTTCTGAAGCAGGCCAAGGTGATCTCTGACCCCAGCATGAACTCTGTCTGACCTCTGACCCCCAGGTGACCCCCAGCTCTGCTCTCTCTGCTTCAGGTCCCGCTGAGCGAGTTTGAGTTCTCCTGGAGCAAGATCTCCGACATCCAGTCTCAGGTAAGAACCCGAACCGGTTCTGTTCTGGGTTCTGACCCGGTTCTGACCCGCTTTCAACCGGTTGTGCCTCTGTCCATCCAGCTGGAGAAACTGATAGAAAAGAACTACTACCTGCACAAGTCGGCCCAGGAGGCCTACAAGTCGTACGTCCGGGCCTACGACTCTCACTCTCTGAAGCAGATCTACAGCGTCAGTACCCTGAACCTCCCCATGGTGGCGCTGTCCTTTGGATTCACCGTGCCGCCCTACGTTGACCTCAGTATCCTTTTCTCTGCTGCTCAGGTCTAGTCAAAACCTCAATGAAGCTGATCATCTCCGGTCCGGTTCATTTGTGGAGGTGTGCCCGGGCTTCCCCTCCTGGCCTGTGGGGGCGCTGCAGCAACAACCACTGAAGGAAACGACACTAAAACCTCTCAAGACACTGAGAGCAACTTCCTGTTTCACCAGATGGAAACAAGATGGAGGCGTCAGATTTTAGTGTTGGAGGATTTCTCTTTATTTCTGCTGCTAGCGCTAGGCTAACATGTTAGCTTTGGTTGGATTTACCCAGAATGCCCTGCACTGTAGTCCACTTCCTGCTTTTGGAGCGGTCTCTGTTCCGCTCGGCGTTCACATTCAAACTGAATCCAGCCCTGGAGGACCAGAGGGTCAAAGTTCAACCAGCAAGGGGACTGGATTAGGGTCGGACCGGACCGGACCGGTGGCCGTAGTAAAGGCAGATGCTCTAACTGGGATCTCTATTTATTTTTTTAAAAAAAATTTAATCAGATTTTTTGTCCTGCTGCTCCAAATGTCGAATCCTGAACCATTTCAGTCTGAACAGAAAATCTGGTTGTAGATCAGAATAATTAAAGCTTCATGGTTTCCATGGTTCCTCCTTGACTCCGCCTCCTCCAGACGTTCACAGCAGCAAAGGCCCGAAGCTGCAGAAGCGCGGCGGCGGCGGCGGCTTCGGCTACCAGAAGGCCAAGAACGTCAGGAAGTCCCGGATCTTCAAACACGTCAGCAGGGGGCCGAGCGACCGGCGGCAGTTCTCCCGCTGAGCGGGGCGGAGCGCCCCCTGCTGTAAATGTCCTGTAAAACTCCACATTTCTAATAAAGGAAACAAAGTTCTTTGTGTTTCTAAGCTTTATTTCACTTCAGACTTTGACTAGGACTCTAATGATATGAAAACAAAGTCTTTATTTTGATCTGAAATCAAACTATTCAAGTATCACAGGATGACAATTTATCACAAAGTTAGAAACTGAATCGATTCTAGATTTTATTTTCTTTGAATATAAAAATGTTCACAGTGGGTCAAAACCGGGTCAGAACCAGGTACCTGGCTGAGATTCTGCTGCCAGAGCGAAGTTGGACCGAACCTTCACCTGACCCAGTCGGACCGGTTCTGTCAGCTGGACAGTTGAACTGGGATCAACTGGGAGTGATCCCAATCGGATCCAAACTGGTTCTGGGAAGGCTGGCCAACATGGAGGTTCTGGAACAAATGAGGTCCGAGACAAAAGGTTCTGGTTGGGTTGAAAACGGTTCTGGTGGTACCGCTCTGACATCACCGGTTTAAATGAGCAGAACTTTAACTAGACCGCTTCTTTCAGAAGCTCCAGGGTCGGTTTCATCTCCAGAACCAGCCTGGTACCTGGTACCGCCATGTGGACTCAGTTGGATCCCTGCTGCCGACCTGTGAGGAGAAACGGAGCGGGTTCAGAACCTCAGCCCGGTTCTGCTGGAAGAACAACGGCTGTCTGAACCAGGTTGCTATGGCGATTCACAACGCGTCGCCTGTAGGAATGGTTCCGATCGATTAGTTCCAACTGATCCTATTTATCAATCAGCTCAAAGCTCAGTCTGTCAGTCAGAAGATTTAAAAGGCTTGTATCCAAGGAAACCAGCAGAACCTTTGACCTGCAGCATCACTCCGGGACCAGCAGGGGGCGACAGTGGAGAGGACCCCGATCAGAACCCGGTCAGAACCTGATCAGAACCCAGGGACGCTCCAATGAGGATAAAACAATCAATAAACTGCGACCTAAATTAGATGATCGTCCAGGAGAAAGAACAGAGTTTTATTCAGTAACACAGAAACAGGAATATTAAGCAGTTAACAGTCTAATAATGGAGTTCTGAGACTAACAGAACAAGCATTTTTTCTATAGTAATCTTTATAAATCTTCACATACGGAACAAATTACTTCATTTTTGATAAAGTCAGAAATGTGATTCCTGTTATTGATGAAAACTTTGAGGAAATCTGTGATGAGGAGCAAAAAATCTGAATTTGACGTCAGAAGAAATATGTCGTCAGACGACCTGTAGAAACATTTGTGGGAGGATTTAAAACTTTGCTGTTTCAGGCTGCAGAAGAAGGAAGGAAGTCATGGAGACGATGAAACGAGGCGTAATTAACTTAATCCCAGAACCTGGTAAAGATGAGAAAAATGTCAATAATTTAAGGCCTATCACGCTGTTCAACACAGACTGTAAGATCCTAACTAAAGGATTAAAAACTGGTTTATCTAATCTAATTAGTCAAACACAATCCGGCTTTTTAACGGGCAGATCCATCAGAACCTCCGCCTGGTTCTGGACCTTATTGATTACAGGCACTTAGTAAGAGATGATGGTTTCTGTTGTTTTTAGATTTCCACAAAGCTTTTGATTCGGTGGAGCATCATTATATTGTTAACACGTTGAGACACTTTGGATGTGGAAACAGTTTCCTGAACATGATTATCATGTTAAACAGCTGCGTGTCTCTGTCACATGATCCAATGTAGAAACAGGAATCAGACGAGGCTGCAGGATCTCACTGCCTCTTATTAATTATAGTCACAGAATTACTCAAAAACTCTCATATTAAAGGTTTGGAAATAATAATAGTCAATTGCAGATGACACAACCTCTTCCTAAGAAACAAAGAACAAATTCCTCCAGATCTAAAGGAAATAGATTTGTTCTCTCAGGCTTCAGGGCTGCAGCTTAATATAAATAAATGTGAGATTATGAGTATTAGTAACTTGTGATTCTTCAGTTTCCAATATTCCAGTTAAAATGAAATTAAGTACTTGTGGATTACTAAATGCAAAGCTGCCAGCGTGAGGAAATATTTATTATATTTATTTATATATTTATATATATTGATAAATGTGGCAAAACCTTAAATAATTGTCTTCAAAGAGACTTGATGTTATTGGTAGAACATTATTAACAGAAACTGAATCTGTTTATTCCTCAGCCGTCCCTCCAAACCTCATAAAACAGATTAACAGAATAAATTTTAACTTTATTTGGAAAAACAAACACCATAAAAAGAGATTTGCTAAAACATGACGAGGAAGGTGGCATCAAAACAATTGATTTAGAAATGATGAGTGATACTTTATAAATAAGATGGCTTCAACCAATCTTATTTGGTTTGTTCAAACGTTGGAGTTATTGTTCCTGAAATGTGATTTTAAATGATCTAAACTCTGGAATTTCCATCAGCAGGTTTTGTTACAGTGGAAGTTAAAACTTGAGCCAATCTATGTGGCAGAAAATCTAAAGATTGGTGGAATAAACTAATCTGGCCAGTTCCTCATTTACTGGATGGAAATGAAGATATTCTCAGTTTGGAGGATTTTAACAGGATTTATGGGCCTGATTGTTCTCGAACAAATTATAAGAACGTTTTAGTTAAAAACTATTTACCTAATTTCTCTGTTCCAAAACTCCATGAGATTAAATTGAGCAGGTGGACATTAGAGGTAATAAATGCAGCAACAGGTTTTTGAATCAATATTGTATAATTAATATAAACCCAAAAATCACATTTCTCTCACGAAATTTTAACAAATCTATGATAGTCAAAATTAGGACAAATTATTTGAAATTTCCAATTTCTCCTAAATATAAAGAATTACATTTAAAATAATAAATAACATATATCCTTCAAATCAGTTCTTAAGAGACAGATTTTATTTTAATGTTGAGACTTGTGGGTTTTGTACAACTAAACATTTATTTTACGAATGTAAAGACGTTTTGAACTTATGAGGTCAACTTCGTAACTTTCTGTCTTCTAAAACAATAAATGTGGATTTTATTTCTTTACAAAGCATTCAGTTCGGTTTATCTATCAAAGACAAAATATGGAATAGTTAGTCAATGTTGTAATTATTGTAACTAAATATTATAAATGTTGCGATAAAAAATGCTTCCTGTCAAAAATGTCTGAGAAAGATGCAGAATTTAAACGCAGTTAAATTGTTTGACTTAATGGAAGATATTCAGTTAGTAGCCCCCTAACTTGTCTCTTATTAATTTAATGTAACTTATTTTATTTTACTTTATTTTTTTATCTATTTCACTTATTTTAGTACCTTATTGGAGTGATTTGTGTGATTCATTACAGCAGGAGTTGTGATAGTTTTTGTAATGTTTGGTATGAAGTTTGGTAAAAAGTTAACTGTAAAACTAAAGCTGTCTTTGTTGCGCCTGACAGAAATTACATGTTCTTTTATAAAAAACAGCCCAGAGACGCTTTGATCCTAATCACCTGCTTTTCTGTTCATGTTTCTTTAGGTAGAAATGCTACGATGTGATCTGCCAAAAAATTCACCTAATTTAGACATAAAACATGCAAAATACTTGCACAAAACAGAAGCTATTCAGTCAAAATGACTGAAAAACCTGCAATCAGTGAAATAATATCTAACAGTATTGTTAGATATTAATAATGGCTTTCAGCCATAAATTACACTTCAGTCAAATAAATCTCAAGACTGGCTGAGTAATGCTGGTTCTGATTGGTTCTGATTGGTTCTGATTGGTTCTGATTGGTTCTGATTGGTTGGTTCTGACTGAGCGCAGTAATTCTGCAGCTGGCCAGGAGGAGGCAGATCAATGATTTTTTCAGAGATTATCTGCCTCATGTTGCGACAGCGAAAGTTTAAATAAATGCAGCTGCAGCTCTTGGGGTCAGAGTTCACCGTCTGGAGGTTCAGCGGCTCCGTCTGTGAAATATTCCCACCAGTAGCGGTGGCCCAACAGAACCAGCGTCTCAGTCTGCAGCTGGACTCACTGTTGGGTTCTGAGTTGGGCTTCCTGACCGGATGCTGATCCAGGTGAGTGTTGGCAGCTTTGAGCTGCTGTCTGCTGTCTTTGGCGTTGAGCCTCCATGGATCAAATCCATCAACTGTTTGTTTATTAAATATCACATTAGATTCATTTTGACAGCTTCACCATTTGTTAAAGTTCCTCACGACACGATTTGATGCTGCGCGGCGAGACCAGCTGCACATGCAGGCTGAGATGAAGGTGATCGGTTTGTGATCGGCATCAAGAGACAATGATCGATCACCAATCATACACTTTTTCACGGAAATCGGCCGATCGATCGGCACACCTCTATCAGAACCAGAACCGCTCTCAGTGTCTGCTAGAGGTTAGAGAAGACGAGCAGAAGAACAGAACCAGGAGACAAAGACAAGATAAGAGCTTCAGGCTTCAGGCGCCTTTCTGACGCTCAAACTCGTTTACAGCGGCGATGAAACATCGACATGTCAGCGGAACCATCCAACCCGAACCAGACGGAGGAACCAGAACACGGCGGGTTCCCATGAACCCGATGTCAGTTCAGGTGGGTCGGTCCACCTAAAAACACTGAAAGGCAGAACCAAACTGGTTCTGAACCCAGCAGAACCCTGTATTAGAACCAGCAACATGCAGCAGGCTACGGCCGGACCTTAGGGGTCCACTGATGGGGGCGAGGGACCCAGCAGGGGGCGCCGTTCACCTGTGTTCAGCCAATGAGAGAGCATCCAGCTGGCCCAGTGAGACTCCAGTTCTGGTTTCAGGTGGTCCATCAAGCTGTGGCGGCGGCTTACCGTTACTGGTGCAACTGGTCTCTGGTGTCTCCCAGTTCATGGATTTCTGGACGGCCTTCTTCCAGCGAGCGAAGCGCAACTCGCTCTCTGGGGGAGGACAGACAGTGGAGTTGGAGCAGAAACAGCCACTAGATGGCAGCAGATCACCTTTCATTATGCAAAGCAGGATTCTGGTGTCTCTGACCAAAGTCTTCACTCAGAAGCGTCTTCAGATTCACTGTAATACAGACTGCTACAGGAGCTCTCCATCTACATTAACTCTGAGAAATCTGAATTAATGTGACCCTCAACGTTAAATTTCCTTTGGATCAATAAAGTGTTTTTGAATTTGAATTACTACAGTACAGCCAAAGGACCAGCAGGCGGTGTGTTGTGTGGTTCTGGTTCTGGTTCTGACCCTGGGTGTTGATCTGGGGCTGGTACCGCTCAGCCGTGACCTCAGGCAGCTGATCCGGGTTCAGGTTCCAGACCTCCACGCCCTCAGCGGCGCCGGCCGCCATGGCTGCACCCAGAGCCGTGGTCTCAGACATGCTGGGTCGCACTGAGAGCAGGGACAGACAGAATCAGAACCAGAACTGGACCAGAACGTATTACACTGTAAAAACTAAGACAAATTTATTCATTTTAATTACAATCGTGAAAACTTATTGACTTGTATCCCAACTCTGTTATGTTTGGACTCAGAAGGTGATTCAGGTCGTTACCTGTGATGGTGGACAGGTCAAAGGTCAGAGGTGACTGTCTCTGACAGAACCAGAAGCCGTTCTAAAACCCAGAGTAACCCTGAAGCCAGTCGGGCTCGGTGTGAGGTCGTTCTTACCGACGGGGATGCAGAGGATGTCGGCCTGCAGCTGCATCAGCAGCCGGTTCCCCGTCATGCCTCCGTCCACGCCCAGCACCGGCAGCGGGATGCAGCAGTCCCGGTTCATGGCGTCCAGGATCTGGCACGCGGCAGGACGACCATCAGACTTTAACTGGACCTCAGCAGAACCAAAGGTTCTTTATGCCTGCTCACCTCTCTGGTCTGGAAGCAGACGGCCTCCAGGGCGGCGAACGCCAAGTGGCTCCTGTTGGTGAACTGGGTGAGGCCGCAGATGATGCTGGGAACAACAGAGGTTTGGTGCGGACAGCTTTGGACCCACAGACCAGACGAGTTAGAGGAGCAGAGAGTCTCACCCTCTGGCGCTCGGCTCCCAGTACGGAGCGTAGAGGCCGGAGAACGCTGGGACGAAGTAGCAGCCGTAGGACGTTCCTGCTTCAGCTGCGAGCTGCTCTGAAACCACAGAGAGGCAGAAAAACACTCACACCTCCTGCCAACAGAAGGTTCCTGGTTCTGGTACCAGAACCGGGCTTCAAGAATTACCGATCTCAGTGGACGACTGCACAATGCACATGTTGTCCCTCAGCCAGCGAACCACTGCTCCGGCTATAGCCACCGAACCCTGCAGAGAAACAGCAGAGCCTTTCAGTCAATACATTATGACCGGCCTCATCCAGGCTCTGAGCTGCTGGATGCTCCGATGGTTGGGGGATTGTGGGTAAATCAATCCAGCAACATGCAGCAGGCTACGGCTAACCCACATTCTGATGTGTAAAAATGTAATGTTTCAATTGTTCATTTCTATTTTTTTATGATGTAAAGCATTTGAACTGCCTTGTTGCTGAAATATCCAATACAAATAAACTTGATTGATTGATAAGTTGATCAATTGGTTATTGGGTTAGTTGGCTGGTCAAATCTTTAGGTTTTGGTCGGTCTTTCAGTCGGTCTTTCAGTCGGCCCCAGCTCACTGCCCTGCATGTTTTAGCTGTTTACTGAAGTGCAGCTGAATCAGTGAAACATCTAAACATTCGGGGCGGTTCTGTTGGGTTGAGTCACTGTCCTATCAACAGGTTCTCCTTCCTCCTAGAGGTCATACAACTGGGGTCAGCCAGGAGTGATCAAACAGTCTGACTGCCCTCCAGTTTACAGGATCTGGACCTGGCAGTCCTCACCCTGCAGGGACAGGATGTGCCCTGGTCCCGACCCGTTGGTCGTAAGGTTCAGACAAACCCAGTGAAGAACTAACATGTCCCACCTCCAGCGCGTAGCAGGCTGGCTTGTCCCTCCCCAGCTTGTAGGCGATTGTAGTGATCAGTCCGTGTTCGGACATCACCGGCTGCCAGAATCAGCAGAACACAACGAACTCAGTTTGGATCACAGGAAACAGTTCTGACGGTTCTGAAGCGTCTTACCTTGGTTCCTGTGTTCCTGAGGAGGAAGCATCCCGTCCCGTACGTGTTCTTGGCCTGGCCTTCCTCAAAGCACATCTGACCAACCAGAGCTGCCGACTGGTCCCCGAGACACTGACAGAGATAACGACACCGTCAGGTTCTGGAGGAACCGGTCCAAGATGGCGGCGCGGCAGAACCTTGACTGGACTCCTGACAGTACAGCAGAAGCGCCTTACCCCTGAGATGGGAACCCCTGCCAGCGAGCCAGACCTCTGCAGAAACAGGAAGAAGGTTCAGTTGGACGCCATCATCAACATCGACTGTCTGTTTGAAATGCATCACTGTGCAAAAGTCTTTGGTCGTCTGTAACAATTCTTTGGACTTTGGCTGGAGTCCAGTTCTGGGCATCTTAAAAGGAAATGGAACAAAACCTCACCGAAGTGGATGATAAACCAGGATGGGTTGTTCTGTAGAACCTGGACAAAGGTCCAATAAAGCGAACCAGTCATGCATCCCTCTGATGTTTGGTTAATATCTTTACCCAACAACAGTTTCACTACAGAGACCAAAGTGTAACGATCTGACGCTGTTATCAGATCAGATTTACTTCAATAAAACGTCCCACAGCAGAACGAAGAGCCGCCACTGAGCAGAACCGGGTCGTCTGGTACCAAGCCCACATGTTGCTCAGTTCTGGAAAATAAAACCTGAGACTGTTTAGATGATCAAAATGTCGAAAAGAAGCTAAAAGCTGTAAAAATGTTCCGGACCAAAGCAGTGAGGCGTGCAGCTGACCTCTGGACTGCGGGTCGGGTCGGGTTTGGTCCGGAAGATAAGATATGAGACAAACACCGGCAGAACACTCAGGTGGACCTGAACAAACAACGTGCAGCAACCGGGTTCTGTTCAGAACGGGACCGGTTCTGATCCGGAGCAACAAGCAGCTTCACATATTCATTACAACAAATCATCTAACAGAACCTGCTAAACCCACCGGTTTCAACTGGTCGTCACGGCAACTCAAACCCGGTTGACCTTTCTCTATAGAGGCTCAAAGGTGACGGTTTCGTACTCGTGGCTGTTGGATTGCTCAACGGCAGCAACGCGTTGCCGCTGCTGGTCCCAGTGCAGGACGGAAACGCCGCCATCAGGAAATGCCTCGTATTCACTGAGCGGCCATGTTGTAACGTTTCCTGTTCGCTGTGGTGACACGATGGAGTTTGGATGTTCACTGAATCAAACTGGAAACCAGAAGCCTGGACTGGTGAAGCACCAGTAACACCACTGGACTTCCTGGGAGGAGGCGGAGCCTCAGTGCAACCCTTCACATGTGATTCCATGTTTGATTGGTTCAGAAAAGAATCATTTCTGCTGCAGTTCATTCAGTTTAAAATGTTCAAACCTGGAAAAATCTGGTTTCAGTTCCGACCCAACAGAACTTCCAGTTATTCTGACTGACACTTTCTGAAAGGTTTCAGTTAAGTTAGCGGTTCTGACCCGGTTCCATTAGAACCCCTTCATTCATAAAGAACTTATTTTAAGCAGAAAGTTCTGATTTTTAGCCAATGGGCACATAAAGGACCACGGTTCTGGAGTGGCCTAGTTAAAGTCCAGACTTCAGGAAAAAAGCAAAAGCACCAAAAATGTGTAAGATTATTATTATCATTGTTATGATTAATGATCGTCGTCATGGCGATCAGGGCTCACCATGCGGCCGTAGATCTCAGAGGAGCTTCTGACGGCGGGAAGGATTTCCATCGGGACGTCAAAGAAACTGGAAACACAACCGAGTCCATCAAACCGGCCAGAACCGGACCAGGTCAGAACCGGAACCGGCCAGAACCGGCACCGGTCAGAACCGGAACCGGCCAGAACCGGAACAGGCCTGGAACCGGAACCGGCCAGAACCGGAACAGGCAGAACCGGAACCGGCCAGAACCGGAACAGGCCGGAACCGGAACCGGCCAGAACCGGAACAGGCCAGAACCGGAACCGGCCAGAACCGGAACAGGCCAGAACCGGAACCGGCCAGAACCGGAACAGGCCAGAACCGGAACCGGCCAGAACCGGAACCGGCCAGAACCGGAACCGAACCGGAACCGGCCAGAACCGGCACCGGTCAGAACCGGAACCGGCCAGAACCGGCACCGGTCAGAACCGGAACCGGCCAGAACCGGAACAGGCCGGAACCGGAACAGGCCAGAACCGGAACAGGCCGGAACCGGAACCGGCCAGAACCGGCACCGGTCAGAACCGGAACCGGCCAGAACCGGCACCGGTCAGAACCGGAACCGGCCAGAACCGGAACAGGCCAGAACCGGAACAGGCCGGAACCGGAACCGGCCAGAACCGGACCAGGTCAGAGCCGGAACCGGCCACAACCGGAACCGGTCAGAACCGGAACCGGCCAGAACCGGAACCGGCCAGAACCGGAACAGGCCAGAACCGGAACCGGCCAGAACCGGCACCGGTCAGAACCGGAACCGGCCAGAACCGGAACAGGTCAGAACCGGAACAGGTCAGAACCGGAACCGGCCAGAACCGGTCGCAAATGAATAGCAGCCTGGGTGAGAAATGATCCAAGCTTCAACTTAAGGAGAATAAATTCAGTTTCCAAACTCTTGTGGGAAAATATTCCTGGCACCTGAAGCACCAAAACATTCCTGGGAAACCGATCAGTTCTGGATCTGAGTCCAGACCCAGACAGACCAGCTTTGACATCTGGATCCTGAGAGCTAGACTGGTCCAGGTTACCTGCAGAGCTCGGGGTCCCAGTCCAGGCTGTGGATGTCGAACAGCAAGGTGCGGCTGGCGTTGGACACGTCCGTGACGTGGACGCCTCCGTCTCGACCGCCCGTCAGACTCTGTAGGAGAGAGAGAGCTCTTTAACCGGCGGGAATAAAAACCTGGAGCTGGAACCGGCGGCCTGTTGCTCTTACCCAGATGATCCAGGAGTCCACGGTCCCAAACATGGCCCGCTTATTCAGAACCGCCTGCCGCACCGCCTCCACATTGTCCAGCAACCAACGGAGTTTCACAGCACTGAAGTAAGTGCTGATGGGGAGTCCGGTCTTATGCTGCCAGGCGAGTCCAGTAGAACCCAAAGGAGAACCAACAACAGGTTGACCTCAGTGGCGCCCTGACCTCTCGAGATTTAGGGATAACGGTCCTACCTTCAGGTGGTTCTTGCTCCTGCTGGGAGTTTTGCTGATGAGTCTCTCCACAGTGGACTGCGTCCTCAGGTCCAGCCAGACTGCAGAACAGCGCAGAACACAGAGATCAGAACGTCCACATGATCAGAGTCCGTCAGCTAACCGTCTGTCACTTGGACAAGTCTGGAGGCCTTAACAGGAGAAGAGTCCAATTCGGTACAGTATAACGAGTCCAGTTCGATCTTTTAACGAGTTCAGTGAAGGTAAAAACTTGTGGACTCTGTCAGTCGACTGAACCAAACCCACTGGAACCTCCAATCTCCCGACTTCCTGTCGGTAACGAGGCCCAAGCTCTGGTCGCGGTCACACAGGGACCAGCAGCCCTTATCAAAAGGTCTGGTACTCCTGCAAGACTTGCTGAGGAACATAGTCCAACACCCAGGTCTACAAAATAGACTGTAGACTGGTTGGGTGAACTCCCAGAACTCTCCAGGAGGATGTAGAGTTGGTCCAGTGATCCATGACCAGGATGAAAACCTGGTTTAGTCACCTAATGAACCTAACCTATATGAACCCAACCTAAGCTGGCTGCAGAGCTGCTGACTTCCTCCATTGCTGATCCGGTCCAGGAGAAGTTTCCTTCCAAGCCTCTGAAGGTTTTACTGGAACCAGTCCTTACTGGTTTCATGTTGCTGGACTCACCGATGGCGTTGTAGAGCGGCTCTCCGGTCTCCTTGTCCCAGACCAGCGTGGTTTCTCTCTGGTTGGTCACCCCCACCGCTGCAGAGCAACAACAACAATGTGAACGGGGACGAAGCTGCAGAAACAGAAGCGCAGCAGCGGCAGCGCCCGACCTTTGATGCGGGACACGTCCACGCTGAGCTGCGCCAGCTTCTGGCAGGTCTTCTCCAGACACTCCAGGACGGTGTCCATGATCTCTTTGGGGTCCGCCTCCACCCACCTGAGGAGATGATTGGGCCGCACATGTTCAGCTTGTCTTTGCACATTTGTAAGTCCAGGTTCTGCCTCCTTACAGATGACTGAATGGAACTGGCTGAGGCCTAGTCCAAACATAGCCAATATTTGGGAAAACTGACACGGTTTTATGTTCTTTGGCCTTTCATCCACACAAAAACATCTAATATCACTAAAAATGATTATTTATAATAACTATGACCAAAGGGGTCAGAACCTTCTGTTCTTATCTGTTGGTGGAAAACGCAGTTTTCTTGAGTTTTAATAACCCTGTTTTCTAATACGATGAAAGTAGTTCAACCTACACATGAACCTCCTGGCGCCATGTTTGATTCCCAACAGGAAGTCATGGATGTTTTGAAGGATTCTGATTGGCTGAATCAACTCTTCGCTCGACACTGCCCCCTCTGGCTTAGAATGTCTAGACAACGCTCAGACGCAGCTTTATTTGGGTTCATGTGGATGAAAACCTTTGTGAAAGCGATCCCGTGTGTACGACGTCCAGAGTCTCACCCTTCTTTCGGGAAATGTTGCTTGAGCTCCACCTGGTGGTGGCTGATCAGCTGGGCTGTTTTAGTGTTGAACACCTGCAGAGAAAAGCAGCCAATCAGAGAGCAGGAAAGAAGGGACTCGGGTTCAGCTCAGCCTGTGACATGGTGAGGGAGACACCAGCAGGGGCTATTGAAGGTATTCTGGGCTGTTGTGGAGGCAGAATGGTTCCTCTGCTCAGTGAGGTAAACCAGAGTAGGAGAGGAGCCTCCATCTTGTCAACAGGCAGCATTTCCTTCAGCTAAAAGGACAAAATCTGCAGGCAGAGAGACGGGCAGCTCAGCTGCAGAAGGACCTCACACCAACAAAACCTGAACCTTCAGGTTCTCATCTGTCCGGATCCTGATGAACCATCAGCAGGAACCACCGGGCAGAAACCCGTCTGACTCCAACAGGAAGTGAGCTGCTTCACTTCCTGTTGTCAGATCACAGGCTATCCCCGCAACCCTCTGCCTCCAACCGGACCTCGGCTGCAGACCGACTGGCGTCACAAACTGGACCCATGATGTCACCAGCACACCTCGCCGCTGTCTCACTGTGCAAATGAGGAGGGCGGGGCTTTAAGCCTTATTACGTATGGATGATGGGCATCGACCGACAAACACCAGCCACCCATCCGGTTCTGGTCCAGGAAACTGGGAGTCAACCAGGTCCAGGTTTGTTCCCAGTTTAGGATTCCAGCTGAGCTCCAGGATAGTGATATAAAATACTTTTTCTCTCCATCGGAGATCCACCTGGTCTGCATTCTGATTGGCTGGTTCCTTCCTGGAGGCGGGGCATCACCTGCTGGTTGTCCTCTCCTGCTGCCAAACGTTTTACTCTAACATAGAAAGTTGTCCTGGTTCAGTCCTGCTGAAACCTCCAGACGGCGGCTGGTAAAGATTTGGTTCTGGTTCTGGTTCTGCTGGAGGTTTCTTCCTGTGAACGGGGAGTTTTCCTCTCCACTGTCGCCCCCTGCTGGTCAGGAGGAGTGATGCTCTGCTGGGTTTCATTGGAAGAAACTTTTTAAACTAGTTTAAATAAAGATGATACCTGATGTGAATCAGCTGCAGAAATAAATATCCTGATATCTGGGAACGCGTTTCAGTTCAGACGTGGTTTTATAATTACTATGAGTTTTCTGACCCGGTTCTGGTTCTGTTGGTCCAGAGGAGCGGACTGGACCAGGAATGATTAACCAGCAGCAGCGATCCCTGCTGACGTCATGAACAGTAAATGAATAAAAAGTGAAACTTTAAAGCAGCACAATCTGCTGTAAAACGTTTCCAGAATGAAACCGCAGTTCGGTCCGGCTCGGTTCGGTCCACTCACCAGGAACCTGGTGGAGCTGGTTCCCTGGTCAATGGCAGCCGCCAGCGGGTCCATGTCTACTGCTCGCCTCCCGGGACTCGAGTCTCTTTCTGGGCTTCCTCTGCGGGGGGCGGGGCCGCCGGAACCGGCCGGAGTTTACCGAACCAGATTCTGTTCCCTGCGTCGGGAGCGCGCACTGCGCGCATCATGTCAAGGTTGAAACTTTCAGTTTAATCTGCAGATTTAGTTTCGACAACAAAATGAATAAATAAAGCAGGTTTTGTCTTATTTTAAACAGAATCTGTTCTTCTTCTGCTTTTGTCCCTCAACCTGACAGATTAAAGTCACCAATCAGTTTTCCAACACGTTGTGTGAATTTATAATTTTTCATTCCTGATATAAAAGCTGCTGGAAGCAGGACACAAACATTAAGATTTACTGACAAAATCCTGAGGAAAATCCTGTTCTGATGTAAAATCTGACATTTAAAGAGGAGGAAAGTGGGTCGTGTAAAAAACTATGACCAAGCACTGTTCAGGTAAAATCACTCAGTTTGAACTGTGACCAAGTCTGAGAGGTCAGAGGTCAGAGGGCAATCAGTATTGAAGCAGGTCTGAACAGTCTGGTTCTGATGTGGAAAACAACTAACATGGAACCCAAACAGCTTCTTCTTAGGACTAAACAGGAACGTAGAATAAACATAGAAATACATCTAGCAGATGTGACCTTGTTGTAATTTTCCACTTCCAGTGGATCAACAATCAGAAATATATTCATATATATATTTTAAAATATATAATATATATATATATAATATATATTTTAAAAAATATATATTAATATATATATATATTTATTTATAAAAAATATTTATAAATATTTTATATTTGTAATATATATAAATATCTATATATATTATAATATTTCATTTATAAGCAGCAAGCTTATAAATGAAACATAAGCTAGCTGCCGTACAGACAGTGAGCTTTGACTGTTCCCACTCGGTTCATGGGGTTCTGGAGGTCGGAGTCGACAGTTGGACCCGAATCTACAACGACTCAACACTAACAACTCCAGCATGAATCTGGTTTACAGAAGCTAAATAAATGGTTTACCAGGAGATTCAGGCTCATAGAAATAACACGGGTTAGCTTGTTGTTAGCGGTAGCATCGTTATCATGGACTAACTACTTAAAGTAGCACAAGTCCTCAGTCACCCGGCAGAAACAAGTCCACAGCCATTTAAAGCTTCTTTTGATCCTAAATTTGACCCAACCTGAAACTAAATGATTTTATTCTCCAGGATTTTGGAAACTTTCTTCTGGTTCTGGTACAATATGAGGTCTGCAGCTGCAGGTAGTGGTTCCCAAAGTGCGCCCCCTAGGAGGGGAACAGTGCATTGCAGGGGGGGCGCAGGAAGCTGAATGGATGAATGAAAAATAAAACAGTTACACAGTTAAAGTGTTTCACTGTAAAGATGCTTTGTAGTTCGTTTTGTTACAACCTGAAGTGTGAAATAAACTTCAGTGGAGTTTAAAAACAAAATATATGTAAAGGTTGATGTCTGGTTAAAGACGATGTGTGTGCCCAGTTGATTTTTATTTTGTTTGGTTTTGGTGGTGGTGGGGGCCGGAGAGTGATTGTAATCCATAAGGGACCCCAGAAAACCTTTGGGAACCACTGAGATAGTGAGTTATGTGGATCGCCTCAGGTAAATCCTCAAGACCATTAGAGAAGTGTTGGGAACCGGGGTTTTGGGAACCGGGGTTTTGGGAACCAGGGTTTTGGGAACCGGGGTTTTGGGAACCAGGGTTTTGGGAACCGGGGTTTGGCTCTTTGTGGGGATTTTGTGTTGCCTGCTGCTTCCCTCTTCATCCACTAGATGGTGCCTTGAGGCTGCTACAACTTGAGGGCGTGCTGCTGACTCAGGTCAGCACACCTGTGATTCATCACCTGATCATCCAGGAGTATATGAGGACCAGGCTGCTTGCACTTGGTCACCTGAGTGTTTGCCAGTAATGGTACTCTGCGCCCCTCTGAGCTAGCGCTCAGTGCTATCTCTGAAATTACTTCTAGTAATTAAGCCTTGTTGCCTCTCTCAGGTGTTTCCTTGTGAAACCTGAGTTCTGGCTTTCTGGATTTCTCCCCTCGTGACGCCGCGGATCGTTTCCCCCTGGTTGCCCGAGTTCCGTCTTCGCCTCTGCAGATCTTCAATAAACCGTTCCTGCATTCTCAGCTGGCAGTCGGTTCAACGCTCCTCGTGCCTCCACACCTCAACTTACCTGTCCGCCCTCCACCGCAGCCTCTACATCTACCTGCAAAGAACCGAGTCCGTCAAGATCTCATACTGGAACCCGGATCGCTTCAAGGACACACAGAGACCAAACCCTGGAAGCCACGGTATTGCCGCCCTGACAGAAGTCTAACTTGATCTCAAGTAAGATCAGTTTAATTCTTCCTGAATTTCCACTTTCCAACAACCTCAAACTCACCGTCTGTTTCTCACTGCTCTTCAGGATACAGACGACCCTGGTTGCCAACCCCAAGGACAAGAACTACAGTCTCACTTTTCCTCATTGTTAAAATAAACTTTATTTATCTGATCTGTTCTCCTGCTGGTGTTCTGCATGTGGGTAAAGAAACTAGGATCCAAGAAGTCTTTTTTACAGAGATAACAAGGATCATATATTAATGTGATGGCCAAGGAGACCCTGCTGCTTTACAATCGTTGGTTCACTTAAATATTCCCATTATGGACGAGATTTATTTATTACAATAGTGAAGAAACTAACTTAGTAAAAATATAAATAAACAGGACATATTTAGATAAGAAATGACCAGCAAAGGAGACCGTCTAACTACAATACCACAGAAGAAGAAGAAATAATCAAATTCACTTCCACGTGCAGAATCTCGGTTCGGTTGTTCAGGCCGAGCCGTCACGGCGTCTCTGGTTTACGGGGTTCTGGTCTGGTTCTGGCTGCAGTCTTGGGTTGCTCCCTGTCCAGAGCTTCGTCCATCTCGGTGTAGTAGTCCAGGGCTTTCCTCACCGGGTCGATTATGTGCTGCTGTGGACAGACAGACGGGTCAACGCTACAGCTGACAGACCTCCTGACAGACCACCTAACGAACCGCCTAGCGTTTGGCTGAAGCACGATTTCTTCATACTTGTTTTTCATAACTTCATGTCTGTGTCTGCTCACCTCCAGGCAGGGGAAGAGGTTGGCGAGCTCCATGAAGAGCGGCAGCAGGACGAACCTGATGAAGCCGATCTGAGATGAAGGTTTGGTCACTTTGTCTCTGTCCATGAAGGGACTGACTGGAAGACCCTCCAACTTCTCCACGTCACTCTGAGGACAAAAACTCCTGGATTCAGTCTACATCTTGGTGCAGCAGCCATGTTCCCTGAAGCGTGGCGTAAAACCAGAACTGGTCCAAAGCTACAAACTAATCACAGCTCAGGGTGTCTGGTTTTAGTTGATGTAATCTACTGAGATAAAGGTGGTGTACCTCCCCTAATCTGCACACCTTAGATTATTCTGCAGACCTTCCTCATTGAATATTCATCCGTTCCTTTGATCTGCAGCTCTATTCATATTGAGCTCAATGTGAAGCTGAGCATCCAAACTCTCTCTGAAGCGTCGCACTGGATATTTGTTTTCCATGCACAGCGGCCATGTTGGATCGTAAACCTGGGTGTGACTCCTGCCTCCAAATTACTTCAGGTGGCGCTCTTTCTGTTTTGCTGACCAGTTTAGCCTAGCGTAGCCTCCCTGAGCTAAGTTTAGTTGTTAGTCTGCTTAAAGTGGCCTCATCTCAGCTCACTCTATCTCAACATGCCATGAAAATACCTTATTTTTGCTTAGTCAAACTAAAACTAATTTAATTTGTTAGATTATCAGATTTTAGTTTTGATTCGCATGGCGTAGCCCATCTTTTAGCATGCCCATTGTTTTTATGTTTAGCTTAATTGGATAACTTTAGTTTGCTTTTTTTTTTTGTATTTATTTTACCTCAGCTTAGGCCAACTCACCAGATATGAATAATTTGTCTCAGAGATCTGATCCGCACAAGGAGGAGGTCATTAAGCCATTTCATTTCAGAGTTGTATACCTGTGGCACATAAAACTGCAGGACACCTGGAGGACTGGACTTTGAGACCCTGGTTTAGATAATCTAGGTTAGTGTGAATTAGCTAGGCTAACCTAAGCCTGGTTTATCCCATGTTAGCTTGGTGAACTAGACCTAAACTTAGTTTGGTTTATTTTAGTTTAGCTGACCTAAGATTTTCATTCAACTTTGTTGTATTAATTTATTATTTTCTATTCAGTTTACTTTAATAGAGTCAATTCATCTATTCATCACTTTAAACAGTTATTTGTGCTAGCTTGGCTGCATTTAGCTAACATTGTTTAGCTAAGCTCGGACAGCTGCCTGTCCTCAGATTGTTTTAACGCAGCTAAACTTTCTTCAGCCGTATTCATTTTATGTCTTATTTGCTTCAGAAAGCCTGGAGAACCAAAGCTGTACTGTCAGTATTTTTTAGATGCCGATAATATTCAGCTGAGAATATTTTATCGTGGGAAGTGAAGACAATTTCAGGCAGCCTTCGGCTGAGACGTTTTTGCTGCTGCTTACATTTAGTCCAGAGGATGCAGCGGGACGATGCGGTACCTGGTTGAAGAACTCCTGCAGCAGACAGTCCAGCCAGGGCTCGGCCACCTCCATGGGCCGCGCTTCGTTGGAAATGTCGCTCACTTTGATCAGGATCATCATGAGCTGCTCAGAGCAACAAAAACACATGGGAATTTGGGGGGAAATGAAATATATTTGAAAGTTTTCATATATTTTTAGATGTTTTCTGTTAGTTAACTTTGACTTGTTTGACTAGGCCTTTATGAAAGATGGGTTTGTTTACAATACAAAACATAATTTTGAAAATACAGAATGTCAGATCACAGATTTCATTTCTGAAATGAAATTTGGAACCGTTTGTTGTAGTTTTGGCTGAGGCTGTTTCTGAAGATTTCTTAAAAACAAAAATGAATTTTCCATCAACTTGCTAATTCGTGTTTGCTTGTTTCTCAGCCTATTAAATGTTTCTGTGACTAATGCAGCTGCTAGTCAGAATTAAAGTAGAGAAACTTTCCCCTGAATTACAACAATTCTCATTTATCCCCCAGCTGGGATGTGGTGACCATCCGGTTTACTTCCCTCCTGGTCGTGTCGGGTCGCTCTCACCAGGTCGTTGTGTTCCTTGTTGGTGAAGTCGAAAGCAGGCAGGACAGACTTGAACTTGTTCAGAATCTTGTTGTGTCTCGTCATGTCGGTGGCCAGGATGCATCTGCAGGTAGAAGACAATCTGAACCAGGAACCGTAACAAGAATCACACGGAGCTCCTGAAGGAGATGATCTCACTTGATGATTCCCTCTCTTATTCGTTTGTACTGATCCGAGGACAGATTCCTGAAGATGTTGCTCTCTCTCTGCGAAACAAGAAAAGACCTGGTTACTGACCGTGGTGGTCAGCTGATTCCAGCTGGAAGCAGCGGTGGTACTCTGACCCTCTGCAGGATCTGAAAGGCCACGGCGCAGTGGTGGTTCTCCAGGGGAGAGATGTCGTTGTAGCGCAGAGCCAGTTCAGTCTGCGCGTTTATCTGCAAACGAAAGGAAAGCATTCAACTGAAGCTGTCCGTCCAGCCGCTGCCGGACCGAGATGCGTCCACCTGGTAGGCGTTGTTGTATCCGGTGTGGTCAAGGTCGTGGCAGACCGCAGATGTCATCATGATGAGCAGGTCGATGTTCTCCAGTTTATTCCTCAGGTCGGTCAGCCAGATCAGCCCGTACATCTGAACAGAGAGAAGACCGTGAACCCGCTGGTCCGGGGACCGCTGTCGCCATGGAAACGGTCCTTGGACCGCAGGGTCTCACCATCTGGGTGACGCAGAAGCAGTGCTTGAAGTTGTGAAACGGGATGTTGTTGTATCTTCTGTAGACCTCGAACAGGAAGTGCTGCAGAGCTTCAGGCTCGATGTTGAAGGAGGAGATGAAATCTAAATCTGTGAACATGACCTGCAGCAGAACCATGATCTCTGCGTCCTCCCACTGCCTGGAGACACGAAGATGTCCAGTCTGAAGTCCAGCCATCATGAGAGGAAGGCCCAGCAGGTTGTCCTGTTGTCTGAACGCTGGGCCTATGTCATGTTGTCAGTCAGGCTCTGTTCAGATGATTAATGTAGTAATCATGAATGGAGCAGCTGTTCTTCCATTTCCTTGGCCCTCCAGAGCCTGCAGACCTTCCTCCTCCTCCTCCACCTCCTCTTCCTCCCAAGGTTCATTGAATATTCATCCCTTCCTTTGATCTCTATTCATATTGAGATCAATGTGATGCTGAGCAGCAAAGGATCTGCTCTTCAAAGGCTGCACCGCGTTGTCCTTCATCACATCATCATCATCATGACTACAGCTTTGATACAACACTCACCAGTTATTGAAGGTGGGGGTCTTCAGGTACTGTCTCAGTTCCTCTGAGACCTCCAGGGAGCTGCAGCAGGATGGCAGAAAGACGTCAGAGAGACAGCAGAGAGACAGCAGAGAGACGGCAGAGAGACAGCAGAGAGACAGCAGAGACAGCAGGGAGACAGCAGAGACAGCAGAGAGACAGCAGAGACAGCAGAGAGACAGTAGAGAGACGGCAGAGAGACGGCAGAGAGACAGTAGAGAGACAGTAGAGAGACAGCAGAGACAGCAGAGAGACAGTAGAGACAGTAGAGAGACAGTAGAGACAGCAGAGAGACAGTAGAGACAGTAGAGAGACAGCAGAGACAGCAGAGAGACAGTAGAGACAGTAGAGAGACAGTAGAGAGACAGCAGAGACAGCAGAGAGACAGTAGAGACAGTAGAGAGACAGTAGAGACAGCAGAGAGACAGTAGATAGACAGTAGAGACAGCAGAGAGACAGCAGAGAGACAGCAGAGACAGCAGAGAGACAGTAGAGAGACAGCAGAGAGACAGCAGAGACAGCAGAGAGACAGCAGAGAGACAGCAGAGACAGCAGAGAGACAGCAGAGACAGCAGAGAGACAGTAGAGAGACAGCAGAGAGACAGCAGAGAGACGGCAGAGAGACAGTAGAGAGACAGCAGAGACAGCAGAGAGACAGCAGAGACAGCAGGGAGACAGCAGAGAGACAGTAGAGAGACGGCAGAGAGACGGCAGAGAGACAGTAGAGAGACAGCAGAGACAGCAGAGACAGCAGAGAGACAGTAGAGAGACAGTAGAGAGACAGCAGAGACAGCAGAGAGACAGTAGAGACAGTAGAGAGACAGTAGAGAGACAGCAGAGACAGCAGAGAGACAGCAGAGAGACGGCAGAGAGACAGCAGAGAGACAGCAGAGACAGCAGGGAGACAGCAGAGACAGCAGAGAGACAGCAGAGACAGCAGAGAGACAGTAGAGAGAGCAGCAGAGAGACAGCAGAGAGACAGGCAGAGAGACAGTAGAGAGACAGCAGAGACAGCAGAGAGACAGCAGAGAGACAGCAGGAGACAGCAGAGAGACAGTAGAGAGACGGCAGAGAGACGGCAGAGAGACAGTAGAGAGACAGCAGAGAACAGCAGAGAGACAGCAGAGAGACAGTAGAGAGACAGTAGAGAGACAGAGAGAGACAGAGAGACAGTAGAGAGACAGTAGAGAGACAGCAGAGACAGCAGAGAGACAGTAGAGACAGCAGAGAGACAGTAGAGAGACAGTAGAGACAGCAGAGAGACAGCAGAGACAGCAGAGAGACAGCAGAGACAGCAGAGAGACAGCAGAGACAGCAGAGACAGCAGAGAGACAGTAGAGAGACAGCAGAGAGACAGCAGAGAGACGGCAGAGAGACAGCAGAGACAGCAGAGAGACAGTAGAGACAGTAGAGAGACAGTAGAGAGACAGTAGAGAGACAGCAGAGACAGCAGAGAGACAGTAGAGACAGTAGAGAGACAGTAGAGAGACAGTAGAGAGACAGCAGAGACAGCAGAGAGACAGCAGAGACAGCAGAGAGACAGTAGAGAGACAGCAGAGAGACAGTAGAGAGACAGCAGAGAGACAGCAGAGACAGCAGAGAGAGAGCAGAGACAGCAGAGAGACAGTAGAGAGTCAGCAGAGAGACAGCAGAGAGACAGTAGAGAGACGGCAGAGAGACAGTAGAGAGACGTCAGAGAGACGGCAGAGAGACAGTAGAGAGACAGTAGAGAGACAGTAGAGACAGTAGAGACAGTAGAGAGACGGTAGAGAGACAGTAGAGAGACAGCAGAGACAGCAGAGACAGCAGAGAGACAGTAGAGACAGTAGAGAGATGGTAGAGAGACAGTAGAGAGACAGCAGAGACAGCAGAGACAGCAGAGACAGCAGAGAGACAGCAGAGACAGTAGAGAGACGGTAGAGAGACAGTAGAGAGACAGTAGAGACAGCAGAGAGACGGCAGAGACAGTAGAGACAGCAGCGAGACAGCAGAGACAGCAGAGAGACAGTAGAGACAGTAGAGAGACAGTAGAGAGATGGTAGAGAGACAGTAGAGAGACAGCAGAGACAGCAGAGAGACAGTAGAGAGACAGCAGAGAGACAGCAGAGACAGCAGAGAGACAGCAGAGACAGCAGAGAGACAGTAGAGAGACAGCAGAGAGACAGCAGAGAGACAGCAGAGACAGCAGAGAGACAGTAGAGAGACAGTAGAGAGACAGTAGAGACAGCAGAGAGACAGCAGAGACAGTAGAGAGACGGTAGAGAGACAGTAGAGAGACAGTAGAGAGACAGCAGAGACAGCAGAGAGACGGTAGAGAGACAGTAGAGAGACGGTAGAGAGATAGTAGAGAGACAGTAGAGAGACGGTAGAGAGACAGTAGAGAGACAGTAGAGACAGCAGAGACAGCATAGAGTCAGCAGAGAGTCTGTGTCGGGAAGCAGCTCCCTGTCTAAGAAGACTAACCTCATCTGCAGGACCTTCTCGCGGACGTTCTCCACCTCCTCCCTGGTCTTGTGCAGACTCCTCTTGTGGTAGAACGGTGATGGTTGGTGCGGTCCCTCTGAGAGGTCTTTGTAGAAGCCCAGCCAGCTGAGATGCTCGACACTCTGGAACCGAGGGAACGGATCAACCAACCCGACATCAAACCATCAGTCAGGGTCAGAGATCAGGAAACAGCATGAGCTGATACCTCCAGCTTCTCCCGGAAACAGTCCACCTGTTTATTCATCTCCAGCACGACGGCAGGTGTCTCTCCGGCCGCAAACAGGACCTTCTTCTCCAGGACCTGCAGTCTGGGACAGATCAGCACATCAGCGCCTGTAGCTGCCGTCCACCAGGATCCAAGATCCCGTAGGACGTTTCCTTCTGGACCGTCTACCTTTTCTCCATGGATGACAGATCGAATCCGAACGCACCAGCAAACTCAGCGCCTGCAGTGAGAAGGAAACGGATGACCAGCAGGTGGCGCCGAGAGCAGCCACAGCCTCACGGTGTTAGCTTACCTAGCGGCTCGCTGTTGCAGTCGGCAGCAACCACCTCCAGCCTGTAGCGGGAGGCGGGGCAGTTGGGCTCCAGGCCGGGGCAGATGTTGATGATGTTCCCTTTGGGGTTGTAGAGTTTCAGGATGTCGTGAGGTCCGGCCTCGGCTGCACAGCGAAACAGATCTGAAACAGCAGGTCATCTGTCCCTCTGTCACTAAAACTCACTAAACTTCCTCCTCCTCAGCCAACGTTTGGTCAAACATGTTGGGAATGGAGCTTCCAGCTATCATAGAGGTGAAAGGTCAAGGGCAAATGATTCACCAGATATTTTCTCTCCAACAGATTGTTCTAACCCTAAGAGACAGGTGGACAGGTATCTACCTGTCCGATGAGGTAAGACAGAAACTTTCAGCACATTTTTATACATCAGCTGAACAGAATTTCTATATTTCATATGTTCTGAATGTGACCTTTGAACTTGAGCTGTCTGTTTTCCATGCAGAGCCAAACCTTTGCAGGATTCTCCTAATATCCGGAAAGAACCAAAAACTCAGGATTCAATTCAAACCCAAATTTTGATGCAGATCAACCCGACGGTCCCGTGCAGACAGAGCAGAGAACCTGCAGCAGAACTGAAACAATCAGAACTGCAGACTCTATCTGTGGTTCTGATCCAGACTCTTGACTGGTTATACAGAACCTTTGGTCGGGTTTATTCCCAGATAGCAGGTGATGGTAATTCAATGTTGAATTATAGTGAGAATGGTTGTTTCTGGTTGAGGTCACCAGTAACCAGCGCTGGTTACTGGTAGCCCAGTAACCCCAGTAACCAATGCTGAAGATTCACTGAGTCAAAGTTGTTTTGTGGTCGAACTGCAATGAATGAAACGTCGGATCCAGAGTTTTCCACGCTGTCCTCCATCTCTGCCCTGCAGGTTTTAGGCATTTCCCTGATTCGGCTCACAGGATTTTAATTAATGGCAAACATGCAGGTCAGTTTGGGGACCAGTGTTGGGAAAAACTGAACCAATTAGAGCAGCATCATAAATGCTGCTCTCTGCTGCAGCTTGATGTGATTGCTTATGTCAACTAACATGGAGTTACGAATGAATATTCATAGCGCGTCCTTATCAATGTAACTGAGTGACCATGGGGAACCGTTCGCTCTGTTCTATAACCAGGACACTATTTAACATCTCAATGTCTTTCAGAACGGTTCTAATGTTTATGGTCTTTCTGCGCGGCGCCTTCCTCACTCTGATCCGTGTTGCAGCAGCAGTTTGGCCCAGAGCCGACCGACTGCAGGGAAACGTCAGGAAGCGGCTTCATCAGGCGCCACAACGGGAGGAAAACATCGGGAACCGAAGAGACGCCGGCCAGAGTCGGAGCTGGGTCGGCCCGACCCGTCCCGGTTCCTGGTTCGTACAGAACCAGGCTGGACCTCATGGATGCTGCTCTTCATGGACGACAGACTGATGTTCTGACTCACCAGGAGTCAAATGTGTTTCCAGAGCTATTCCTGTTTTCGTACATAAAATGTTATATTTATTTTAACATTAATTAATGCCAGGTTGTCATTGTTCAGCTTGTTAAAGATAATTATGAATGAGATGAAAACACCGTCGGCCCAAAAGACTGTGTGTTCAACACCAGAGAAGAAACTTTAATGTTACGTTATGATGCAGACCTATCACAGCAAACATACAGGAATCATTATTGATTCCTTATTGATTCAATATAAAATCAACACAAACCTTTCAATATGGATTCATCGTGTGCTATCGGGGTTCTGGTTGCTGCTGCCATGACGACAGTTTGACTTTTCTTTAATGAACTGAAAGAAGCAGAAAAACCAAACAGATGAAAACTCCAGACTGACCTTTGACCTTCTGAGCCGGACAGTCTCCTGGGAACTCGGCCCGCTCCGGGATCCCGTTGACGGTGAAGTGAATCGTTTTGGACGTCATGTTGCTGCAGCGGGAGCTGCTGCAGTCTGATCATGATCCCAGAGAGACGCTGCCTCCTCTTCCTCCCTCCTGTTTTTAGGGTTAACCCTAACCCTATAAACCAGCATTACATCTTTATTCTTCTCCTTTCTTAAAGCCTGACTATGTTCAACTCCAGTTCTTATTCTCAGTTGTTAAATATTTAGGATTTGTAGTAAAATGTCTGACTGTAATTAGAGTCTCTATGGTAGCATTAAAGGTAAAGGTAATTTCATATCTAGCACATTTTCAGCAACAGGCAAATGCTTTACATGAATTAAAAGGACATACAAAGAAAATAACAAACCAAAGGAAAAGGGAAACAGAGAAAAAGAATCTAATGTTGATCCAAAGTTAATGAACTAGATCCTCTTCATGGTTGGTAGATCTGTCTAAGTAAATGTCCTCTGGTACAATCCCTGTTCTGGGTTGCTAAATAAGTGTAAGTAAGTAAGAATTCTCTAGACGAGGGCTGTCAAAGTCAAAAACACGGAGGGCCAAAGAACCAAATGTGCTACAAGCCAAGGGCCGGAATAAAAAAATATTTTGTTATGACTGTCAGTAACTTCAAGGCAAAACATCTTCAACAGGCAAACAGCAAAAAATTACATTGTTTAGAAAAACTCAACATGTTTCTTAATATCAAGATAAATACATGAATTAAAGTGCATTATAAACTGAAATACATTATTGTGCTGCTCTATGATGTCCATATTCTTGTCTGTGTGTTTCTGAGAAACTTGATAGATTATATTCTTAGATTATATTCCTAGATTATATTCCTGGATATTTCCTAGATTATTCCTGGATTATATTCCTAGAATTTCCTGGATTATATTCCTACATTATATCCTGGATTATATTCCAATTAATTAGATTATATTCTTAGATTATATTCTAGATTATATTCTAGATTATATTCCTGAATTATATTCCAGATATATCAGATTATATTCAAATATATTCCTGGAATATCTTAGATATATCCTGGAAATATATCCTAGATGTATATTCCTAGATTATATTCAACTTATATCCTGGATATCATGGTTAGATATATTCTAGATCTAGTATCCTAGATTATTCTGTACATTATTTCCTGGATTTGGTTGCTAAATTATATTCTGGATTATATTAGATATTCTCTATATAGGTCTAGATTATATTCTTAGATTATATCACTGGATTATATTCTTAGATTTATCCTAATATGTTCCTAGATATATCCTGATTAATTCCAGAATTATATTCCTAGATTATATCCTGTCATTAACTTCAAGGCTAAATATCTTCACTGGCATTATATTCTTAGCAAAAAATTATATGTCCTAGATTATATTCCTAGCATTTATTCTTAGATTATATCAAGGATTATATACATGAGATTATAGTGCTGGATTATAACTAGATTATATTCTAATTATATGTCGCTAAATCTATGATGTCCATGATTCTATGTCTGTAGATGTTATTCCTGAGATATACTTGATAGATTATATTCTTAGATTATATTCCTAGATTATATTCCTGATTATATTCCTAGATTATATTCCTGGATTATATTCCTTAGATTATATTCCTGGATTATATTCCTAGATTATATTCCTTAGATTATATCCTGGATTAATCTTAGATTATATTCCTAGATTATGTTCCTCGATTATATTCCTAGATTATATTCCTGGATTATATTCCTAGATTATATTCCTGGATTATATTCCTAGATTATATTCCTGGATTATATTCCTAGATTATATTCCTGGATTATATTATATTCTTAGATTATACATTGAGAACAATCCCTAGCAACACCTTAACGGAAACCAATGCTGCTTGGCTATAAGAGCAACCATGAGAGACAGTACCCACCATGGAAAAGACGGCTAGAGACTAAAATCAAGGTGACAAGGAGGGAAGTGAGCCAACTATCAGAGCTCCATAGGGGTGCAATGAAAGGACCAGTACCCAGGAAGTACAGCCAGATGCCCATACCTGAAGAACTCGAAACTGCCAAACAGAGGATCCAAGCCTTGGCCAGTCGCCTAAAGAGATACACAAGGGAGAATGAAGCCAGAAGGATAAACCGGCTCTTCTCCACCCAAACAGCTAAAGTGTACTCTCAATGTTGTAATAACAACAGAGCAGACCCACCAAGGCTGGAGACTGAACAATACTGGAAAGGCGTCCCACAACAGCAATGCACAGTGGTGATCTCTCTACGAGACGACCATAGCAACCTCCCTGAGCAAGCCCGGTAACCATCACTGTGGCAGATGTCCAAGAAAGAGTCTCAGGTATGAAAAACTGGGCAGCACCAGGCCTGACATGATCCATGCCCACTGGCTAAAGAAGCTCACTGCCCTCCATGAGCGACTGGCAGCCCAAATGAACCAGCTGCTACAAAATGAGACTCACCCTGAATGGTTAACTGAAGGGTGCACAATCCTGATCCAGAAGGACCCATCAAAGGGTTCAGTCCCACCCAACTACCGACCAATAACCTGTCTCTCCACAACCTGGAAGCTCATGTCAGGCATCATAGCGGCTAAGATAAGCAAACACATGGATAAATACATGAGCACGGCACAGAAGGGCATTGGCGTAGATAGCAGAGGAGCCAAACACCAACTCTTGTAGACCACACAGTTGCCCGAGACTGCAAAACCCGACACACCAACCTGTGCACGGCTTGGATAGATTACAAGAAAGCCTATGACTCAATGCCGCATACTTGGATCATTGAATGTTTAGAGATGTACAACATCAACAGGACCCTGAGAGCCTTCATTGTAAACTCGATGGGGCTGTGGAAAACCACCCTTGAAGCCAACTGCAAACCACTTGCACAAGTGTCCATCAAATGTGGCATATACCAAGGAGATGCTCTGTCCCCGCTGCTGTTCTGCATCGGCCTGAACCCCCTCAGCCAAATCATCAACAAGACTGGCTACGGATACCGACTAAAGAATGGAGCCAACATCAGTCACCTCCTCTACATGGATGACATCAAGCTGTACGCCAAGAGTGAGCGAGACATCGACTCACTGATCCACACCACCAGGATCTACAGCACAGACATTGGGATGTCATTCGGACTAGAGAAGTGTGGTCGGATGGTCACAAAGAGAGGGAAGGTCATTCGCACTGAAGGGGTCTCACTCCCAGAAGGAACAATAGCAGACATAGAGGACAGTTACAAGTACCTGGGAATACCACAAGCAAATGGCAACCTCGATGAGGTCACAAGGAAAACAGCCACAGCCAAATACCTCCAACGAATAAGGACAAACCCCTACATGGGATGTACCACCGGCAAATAACTGAAGTGGCTGATATCAGAAAGTCCTACCAATGGCTGGAAAAAGCTGGACTCAAGGACAGCACAGAGGCCCTCATCCTGGCCGCCCAGGAACAGGCCATAAACACCAGAGCAATAGAGGCCCAGATCTACCACACCAGACAAGACCCAAGGTGTAGGCTGTGCAAGGAGGCCCCTGAGACAGTCCAGCACATAACAACAGGGTGCAAGATACTGGCAGGGAAAGAGTACATGGAACGACATAACCAAGTGGCAGGCATAGTGTACAGAAACATCTGTGCAGAATATGGACTGGAAGCCCCGAGATCAAAGTGGGGAACACCCCCAAAGGTGGTGGAGAATGGCCGAGCTAAGATCCTGTGGGACTTCCAGATCCAGACAGACAAAATGGTAAGGTCAAACCAACCGGACATTGTAGTGGATAAACAACAGAGGAAAGCCGTTGTGGTGGATGTAGCAATACCGAGTGACTGCAACATCAGGAAAAAGGAGAAACTGGAGAAATACCAGGGCCTCAGGGAGGAACTGGAGAGGGCCTGGAAGGTGAAGACCACAGTGGTGCCTGTGGTCATCGGGGCCCTCGGGGCAGTCACCCCCAAACTGGAGCAGTGGCTACAACAGATCCCAGGAACAACATCAGACATCTCAGTCCAGAAATGTGCAGTTCTAGGCACAGCAAAGATACTGCAGAACCCTCAAGCTCCCAGGCCTCTGGTAGAGGACCCGAGCTCAGAGGGTAGGAACCACCGCGGTGGGGGAGAAAGACTGTGGAAATATATATATATTATATATATATATATATATATATATATATATATATAGGCTATATATATAAAAAATTCCCTTCTCACCCACTCTTCCGTATATATATACATACACACACATGCTCAGAAAGCTTTTTTAATAATATACTATGATTAAGTGGGCAGGGTGAAAATAGCAATATAAATTATTTTATCATATTTTTCCATTGAGACAGGTGAGCTCTGCCTCACCCGCCTCCCCCGACCGCACGTCACTGGTAACTATGGCAACCAGTGACAGTTTAAAAGCCCACTGACACTTTCTGAATCTATGACATCACAATGTGACTCCAAAGGCAGAATTCTGACATCACCAGCGATTATAAAAGCTCCTCACATCGATCTACTGTCATCACAACCTGTTAGCAGCCGTTGTCGATACGTTTGTCTTGAGAAGTTATTCAGCAGTTCACAGCAAGATTTTCAACTTTGTTTGGTTCACATATCTTTGGAGATTGACATCAAACTCAACGTGAATCTTTACAGAGTTTCTCGAGAAGTGATTTTAGTTTACAACCTGAGTCAAGCAAAGGATACGATGCAGTCCAACCAGCCGAGAGTCGAAGAGGTCGCAGCCGACAACATTGTGGGAAGGGAATTACAGCCACCCACACCACCCAAGCGCAAGAAGAAGAAGGTGTCATTTGCAGTCTGGCTGGAGCTGCAGGCACCTGAGCAGCTGAAGATGTCTGCTGAAAACATCGAACAGCAGGACTCTTCAGTGGCTGAAAAGGAATCGGTCACCAACCCACTGGAGACAGTGGATCAAAAAGGGGACAGGCAGAAGAACGAGAAGAACCAGGTACCGTTTAAAACCTGCTCAGAGGAACACGTTCCCGTTGACCAGGAGATTTCTGCAGCAAATGTTGAGAAGCAGAACGATCCACTGGTCAGCGAACAAGAGTCCATCGCTGGAGTGCAGGAGACAATCAATGTTGCAGAGAAGAAACAGCCACCAACCAGGAGACGCAACAAGAACAAATTTATTCCATTTGGACTCTGGTTGGAGAAACACGCCGCCGCTGATCTCAGGATTTCTGATGAAAGTCCTGGAATGGAAAACATTTCACTGGCTAGCGAACAGGAATCAATCACCGTTCTTCAGGAGACACCAGAGCAGGAGCAGTCCTTTGAGTCTGCCACTGAAAATGTTACAAAGCAGGAAACTTCTCTGGCTGAAGGAGATCAGGGAGATTCCTCAACGAAGATTTGCCAAGAGGAACCAGTGATGTCTACAACACAGCTGGTCGCCGATGAGAAAAACATCTCCAACTCACTGAAGAAGTGGCTCAAAAACGGGCCAAACAGTTATCAAAGAGCAAGCGCATCAGGAAGGCGCCACTGTTGTGGAAATCTTTCCCCGAGTCAGATGCTTGCGTAGATCTTTCCTTTTTTACTGAAAACGGTGACATCAGTAATGGTCCTCTGCTGGAAAAACAAAGTCATCAGGCAGCTTTGCCCAGCAGCGGTCAGAAGACATTTTGGAAAACGCTCCCCAAGTCAGAGCCTCGTGTAGATGTGAGCTTTCTTGCTGAGAGCATTGAAACCCAAAATGTTTCAATGCCGGCACAGGAATGTGACGAGGCAGCTTCACTGAAAGAGGGAAGCTATTCTGACAACACGGTGATTTCTACAACACAGCTGGTCACCAAAGAGCAATCCGTCTCCAAACCGCAGGAGACACTGGAACAAAAAGGGGACAAATGTCCATCTACGGGTACGCCACAGGAAAACATCAAAACAGAGACTTTAACTGAGGTTCCTGGTAAACCAACAGCAGAAGAGGTTCATGGAGACTGTCCAACAGCAAGTCAACCAAAGTGTGCGTGTCTTGCAAAATCTATAGAGTCTGAACTGGAACATATTGAAGTACAGAAGTACCTGATGAAGCAGCTTGATGAGATGTTTGACATAAATCAGAAGCTAAATGCTAAACTGAAACAACAGACAGATCTGACGAGGAAAATCCTGTCAGAGAGAAGACGAAGAAAGACTTCAATGGTTTCGGTTCAAACCCAGACAGACCGCCCAAAAACAGTCCATTACCGATCTGCTGAGGTACAAACAGAGACAGACGTACAGGAAACCAGCGATCAGTTAAAGCCAGTCCCTCAAACGATTTCTACGCAAACTGAGATAGATGTGTTGGAAACCAGATGTCACCTGAAACCAGTCTATCAAACGATTTCTACGCAAACTGAGTTATTTTTATTGCTAAGAGGTCAGCCCTCTGAAACACAGAGGGCTGATCTGAATGGGCATCAAGATCGGCAGACCGAGCTGTGCAAGAGATCGGCAGGTAAGAACAGAACAGAGTCGGCAAAGAAACCTGCCTCTGACTTGGAAACCTTCAATAATGACACGGTTTCTGCAGCAAGCAGTGAACAGGAAGCAGTTTCAGTGCCAGAAATAGCTGGGGATCAGATAGCTACCATCACAAATCAGAGTCACCCAAATGAAACAGTCATTGGTAATCCAGCGGAAGCAATCGAAGAAGAAACGGTCTCCACCACACGACCAACTGGGGACCAGCAAGATCAGAAAAAGCCTTCGAAGAACTCTAAACGGAAGAACAAGAGAAAGGCAGCGATTAAAGCTGCATCTGAGCTGGAGACCCTCAACAAAGATGAAGTTTCTGTAGAAAACAGTGAACATGAAGATGTTTCTACAACAGTTGGGGATCAGACAGCCTCCGGTACAAATGAGAGTCAAACAAAAGAAGAAGTGATCGCCAAAGTTCAACAGATCATTGCAGAAGAATCAGTTTCTAAGACCCAACCAATAGAAGACCAGCAAGATCAGAGAAAACCTTCGAAGAACTCCAAACGGAAGAACAAGAGAAAGGCAGCGATTAAAGCTGAACTTAAAGCTGCCAGTGATGAAAATAGTCCTGGAGAAAACAGTGAACATGTAGTTTCTACAGTAGAAACAGGTGGGGATCAGACAGCCTCCGGTACAAATGAGACGCAGACAAAAGAAGAAGAGATCACTGAAGTTCAACAGATCATTGCAGAAGAATTGACTAAATCTAAACGTAAGAAAAAGAGGAAGATGGCAAAGAGAGCTAAACTGGAAGCTGTTGTAATCCCAATGGACACAGATAAAAACCTGATCCCAGACACTAAAATACCAAAAACTGATTCAGAAATAGCACCAGAGATCACCCAGACAGAGCAAATGGAGACAAAACCTGGCAGCGGTACAGAAGACGTAACGGGTATTGTTCCTGCAGTTTCCACAGACGGGGAGAGTGATCTGATGGAAACCCAGAGAACATCCCCTCTGCAGGCAAAGGTTACACTGAACCAAGATGTGATCCAAACATCGGCGACTCCAGCGACTCCAGCAGCAGCAGAGTCAGCTGAGCAGGACGATATCTGTGAGCAAGAGGAGAAAAAGCTTTCTCTGTGGAGGCGATTCAGAAAGGCTTTATCTCCATCACTTCTGCACAGGTTCAAAGGTCGATGTAAAGTCCATCCAGCGTAGACATCGAGTTTGGTCTCCAGTATATTAGAGTTAAAAGCCACGTGTGGATTGGCTGATTGGCAGTAATTGGAAAAACACCTACTATTGTTGTTAATTGGATATTTTAATATTAAAAGCCAGGACTGCACGGGGGGAAATGTCTCCCCGTGTAGCTGTGGGTTCACTCCGGGTGCTCCGGCTTCCCCCACATTTTATTTCTAACCCTAAACAGAAAATAAGAAAACCTCATTTATTAATTAAAGGGAGATTTGGAAAAAGAAAATGTAAACAACGTGGAACAAAAACAGCATTTTAGAAGTTAAACCGATACAAATTGGAAACATGTTTGAAAACTATTTATCTTTCCGGGCAAGATATATATATATATAAAATCCCTTCTCCCCCACCGTGGTGGTTCCTACCCTCTGAGCTCGGGTCCTCTACCAGAGGCCTGGGAGCTTGAGGGTTCTGCAGTATCTTTGCTGTGCCTAGAACTGCACATTTCTGGACTGAGATGTCTGATGTTGTTCCTGGGATCTGTTGTAGCCACTGCTCCAGTTTGGGGGTGACTGCCCCGAGGGCCCCGATGACCACAGGCACCACTGTGGTCTTCACCTTCCAGGCCCTCTCCAGTTCCTCCCTGAGGCCCTGGTATTTCTCCAGTTTCTCCTTTTTCCTGATGTTGCAGTCACTCGGTATTGCTACATCCACCACAACGGCTTTCCTCTGTTGTTTATCCACTACAATGTCCGGTTGGTTCGACCTTACCATTTTGTCTGTCTGGATCTGGAAGTCCCACAGGATCTTAGCTCGGCCATTCTCCACCACCTTTGGGGGTGTTCCCCACTTTGATCTCGGGGCTTCCAGTCCATATTCTGCACAGATGTTTCTGTACACTATGCCTGCCACTTGGTTATGTCGTTCCATGTACTCTTTCCCTGCCAGCATCTTGCACCCTGTTGTTATGTGCTGGACTGTCTCAGGGGCCTCCTTGCACAACCTACACCTTGGGTCTTGTCTGGTGTGGTAGATCTGGGCCTCTATTGCTCTGGTGTTTATGGCCTGTTCCTGGGCGGCCAGGATGAGAGCCTCTGTGCTGTCCTTGAGTCCAGCTTTTTCCAGCCATTGGTAGGACTTTCTGATATTAGCCACTTCAGTTATTTGCCGGTGGTACATCCCATGTAGGGGTTTGTCCTTATCCGTGAGGTATTGGCTGTGCTCTTCCTTGTGACCTCAATGGAGGTTGCCATTTGCTTGGTATTCCCAGAGTACATTGTAACTGTCCTCTATGTCTGCTATTGTTCCTTCTGGGAGTGAGACCCCTTCTGTGCGAATGACCTTCCCTCTCTTTGTGACCATCCGACCACACTTCTCTAGTCCGAATGACATCCCAATGTCTGTGCTGTAGATCCTGGTGGTGTGGATCAGTGAGTCGATGTCTCGCTCACTCTTGGCGTACAGCTTGATGTCATCCATGTAGAGGAGGTGACTGATGTTGGCTCCATTCTTGAGTCGGTATCCGTAGCCAGTCTTGTTGATGATTTGGCTGAGGGGGTTCAGGCCGATGCAGAACAGCAGCGGGGACAGAGCATCTCCTTGGTATATGCCACATTTGATGGACACTTGTGCAAGTGGTTTGCAGTTGGCTTCAAGGGTGGTTTTCCACAGCCCCATCGAGTTTGCAATGAAGGCTCTCAGGGTCCTGTTGATGTTGTACATCTCTAAGCATTCAATGATCCAAGTGTGCGGCATTGAGTCATTGGCTTTCTTGTAATCTATCCAAGCCGTGCACAGGTTGGTGTGTCGGGTTTTGCAGTCTCGGGCAACTGTGTGGTCTACAAGGAGTTGGTGTTTGGCTCCTCTGCTATCTACGCCAATGCCCTTTTGTGCCGTGCTCATGTATTTATCCATGTGTTTGCTTATCTTGGCCGATATGATGCCTGACATGAGCTTCCAGGTTGTGGAGAGACAGGTTATTGGTCGGTAGTTGGGTGGGACTGAGCCCTTTGATGGGTCCTTCTGGATCAGGATTGTGCGCCCTTCAGTTAACCATTCAGGGTGAGTCCCATTTTGTAGCAGCTGGTTCATTTGGGCTGCCAGTCGCTCATGGAGGGCAGTGAGCTTCTTTAGCCAGTGGGCATGAATCATGTCAGGCCTTGGTGCTGTCCAGTTTTTCATACCTGAGACTCTTTCTTGGACATCTGCCACAGTGATGGTTACCGGGGCTCAGGGAGGTTGCTATGGTCGTCTCATATATATATATATATATATATATATACTTTGAAAAAGTAACTTTAATCAGGTTACTGATTACTTGGAAAGTAACTAAGTTACATTAAAAGTAATTGTTTTAGTTACTTTCAGCAGCTGCTAACAACAACACTCTGCCGCTTGTGAACATCACATTGATGTTTGCCAATATTTAATTACAAGTTATTTTATAATGTTAACGTCAACAATGTGTCTCCAGTTAACAGCGTGAACTGAAGGGGAGATTGTTTAATGCTTACAACAGTACAAAAAACTTTAGTAATTTTTCGTGTTTTTGTGTTTCTATTGTCTGGAAAACTATAAATAGGATTTAGTTATTAAACTATCAGAGTTTCATAAACAAGAGTTACTATTGCGGGAAACGACTCGCCGCAGCCCTCCATCATCTGGAGTAACAGATTCACAATAAATCCTGATTTTACACAGATTATATTTCACACTTAATGGCTGCATGTTAAACTACCAATAATTATATGCAAAATATCAATTATTTCCCCCAAAACCTGAATTTACCAGATTATATAATTCCTGTCCAAAACCATTTATTAATCAGATTAGAAATATAATAACATATAATCCGATGACCCACAATTACCCAATTGATCTATTGATGGAATTTCATTCACTGACCAGAAATTCAATAACCACACAATTAGAAACTGTCTAAACTAAACTTTATTCCTTGGGAAATAAATAAAAGTAACTTTTTTTTTTGCAAATTTGAAAAACCTTTGCATCAATTGAAAGGTTAAGAACTGTACAACTGTAAAACTAGAGAAACTAAAATGTTTACTGCTCCAAAGAGCTGCTAATAAATCACTTTAATATCAATGACAATAAATGTGATGTAGGAATGATAAACCATGTCGTCCATGAATGCAATGAAACCAAAATATTCTGGAATTACTCAGAAAGGAGGATCAGACTGAACATTGCACTTCCTGAATCTATTTTTTTCCCAACATTATCTTTATTGGTTTTTTTCAACAATGTTTCCATTAATATCCAGGACATACGTGTGCTCTCACAACAAAGGAAAAGTCCAGGACAGTTAAATTATTGTCCAACATTCAACTTGTCTTTCCTTGCACGCCGGATCGTTATGGAATATTTTAGAGCAGCATTTGTTACATATAAAGTAAATGAGAAAAGAAAAATAATACCCTCAAGCCCCTGAGAAGAAACAATTACACAATAACGGTTTCTGTATTTTCCAGGAATTAGCCCAAATTGTTTTAGTATTGTATGTGGTTCAGAAAATACATGCTTGAATGTATAGATCTAAGTAAAATAGTCAAGTACACAAATAAAACAGGTTATTTAGGACCCTGCAGGGGATCAACCACAACTATAACTCACTCCCAGCACCCCTCATATTCATGTTTCAATATATTCCATAAAAGGACCCCAAATATTTTTGAAATAGCAAAAGTTTCCCTTTTATAATGAAAGTAATCTTTTCCATTGGTAAGGTTGTGGATATTTCATTAACCCAGATAATACATTTTGGTTTACTGGTACTCTTCCATGAGAGTACTATGACTCTTTTTGCAAGTAGTAAACATAAATCTGTGGCAGTAAGAATCTTTCTTGACATGTGATGTCTGTCAGGATATAAAGCTAAAGGAACAATTTGGGGTCAAAAACTAGTTTTATACTCAGTATCGTCTCTAGAGCTTGTTTAATCTCCCTCCAGAATTGTTGAACTATCTTGCATTTCCAGATGCAATGGAAGAATGTTCCCTTCTCTTCTCCACATCTAATGCACAGGCCTGGGATGGCACCGTTGTGCTTATTAAGCTTTTCTGGTGTCACATATGTTCTCATTAGCCAATTATATTGCAGTAGTTTGAGGCGTGTATTGGTGGTTTGTGTTTGTGCTTCAGCACACGCCTTCTCCCAGTCCTCTGAAGGCAAGTTCTCCTGTAAATCCGCCCTCCAGGCATTGAGCCTCCATAAAGACTCAGAGGATCCCTCCATTAACATGCTATATAGTTTGGAGATGATTCCTTTTCCAAAGCAATCCTTCTTCATTTCAATTTCCAAGGTGGACAGTAGAGGGATGGATTCACATTGATTCTGAGAAGATTTAATAACATTTCTCACTTGTTGATATTTAAAATAATCTTTACTTGGGACATCATACCTGGTCTTCAACTCTTCAAATGACATCACAACCCCATCCTCTGATTCCACAGGATCTCCTGTTGTCTTTAAACCTTTTTCAGCTCATTTCCTAAAACCAGGATCTGCCTGGAGGGAAAGACCAGTTACCCCATATCGGATTGAAGCCTGATAGGGAGGAGGAGTCACCTAAATACGTCTTAACCTGACATCAAACCAAGATCATATTTCTGACTATAGGGTTTTTTGTCTTTTTTTTCAGCATTCTGAATTTTGCTGAGTAAATGTACTGAGGTAAAGGGAGAAGTACAGAACAGTTTTCAATATTCATCCAAGGCAAGAAACATTTATCTGTAAAATAATACATCATAGTCCTGAACTGAGCTGCCCGACAGAACCAAAGTGGATCCGGCCCCTGAGGCCCCCTCTATCATACGGTAGAATAAAGTGTTAAACGAAGCCTTGGTCGTCTATTATTCCACTGAAAGTGTATGAAAATGTTTTTTAGGGCCAAAAATTAATTGGCAGGAGGCGGCAATGGGATGTTTTGAAACAAATACAAAAGTTTGGGCATCATATTGGATTTAAGGACGTTGATTCGTTCTATAAGTGACAAGGACAGGTAGTTCCATCTGTCCGCAGAGGCAGCAATTGAGTCGATCATGGGGTTATAATTAACCGCAGCAATGTCTTTTATATGTGGTACTATCCTGATCCCCAAATATGTAAAACAATCTACCTTTTTAAATTGGAAAGGATTCCCGACACTGTTTCTTTCTTTTGAATTAAGTAACATTAATGAAGATTTATCTTTATTTACTTTATATCCTGATATTCTTCCAAATATGTTTATTAGATCTAACAAGGCTGGAATAAAACCTTTCAGATTTTCCAAAAAAAGAATGACATCATCAGCAAATAAAGCAATTCTATGTTCCTGTTGGCCTTTTGTCAAACCAGTTATGTTTTTATGAGACTGCAATGGCAAACGGTTCTATTGCTAGAATAAATAATAAAGGGGACAAGGGGCACCTTGTCTACAACCTTGTTTAATTTTAAATGATTTAGATATAACTCCATTTGTTACTATTTCAGCGTAAGGCTCATTATATAAAAGTTTAACCCATCGATAGAAATGGTCCCCACATCCAAATCTTTTCAATATCTCAAATAAATAGGGCCATTCAACTCTATCTAAGGCCTTTTCTGTTTTTTCTTCCATATATAAATGATATCCAGCCCCGTCTTCCTACAATAAACCCATTTTGATCACAGGTAATTATTTCGGGCAATATTTTCTCTAATCTTCGAGCCAGAATTTTACAAAGAATCTTTAAATCGACATTAAGGAGACTTATTGGTCTTAGATTTTCACATTTGTTACAAGGTTTACCAGGTTTAGGCAATAAAGTGATCAGGGCTCCTCTTAGTGCGGCAGGAACAATTCCCTTTTCAAATGAGTCTAAATACATGTCAAAAAGAGGGGCTAGCAGTTTAGCTTGAAATTTCTTATAAAATTCTGTTGGAAGCCCATCTGGGCCTGGAGCTTTACCTCTTTTCAAATTATCTATTGCTATTGATATTTCCTCTTTGGTTATCGCTGCACTGAGATCTGTACTCATTGATTCTGAGATATTGGTTATTCGGAGGGTTTCTAAGAAAACATTTTGCTCTTGTTCCTTATGCGTTATGTCAGAGCTGTATAATTTTTCAAAAAATATCTTAAACATTTCATTGATTTCTAATGGATCGGTAATAATCTGTCCCTCATTATTTTCGACTGAAGTAATATTTTTCTCATTTTGTAATTGTCGGAGTCGCCAGGCTAATAATTTCCCAGGCTTTTCCCCTTGGTCATAGAATGACTGCTTGAGACGCAAAAGTTGTGAGGCGGCTTTTGAGGCAGGAAGTTCATTATACTGTGTTCTTAGTATCAGAAGTGTTTTATGGGTGTTTGGACACAGCGTTTGATAGTAATCCTTCTCAAGCAGCTCCATCTCTGCTGCCAACTCTTTTTTTTGACAGGTTTGTTTTGCCTTATAACTCGTAAAGCTAATTATTTGACCCCTTATATAGGCCTTAAAGGCTTCCCACCTTGTAGAGGGTGGTGTTTCATCTGTATTGATTTCAAAATAGATATTAATTTGATTATCTACGAAAGATATAAATTCTGGGTCTATGAGCCATTTCTGTTTAAATCTCCACCAAGGAGGGTCTCTTCTTAGTCTTACATCCTCATAGATAAGTGAATTTGGTGCATGGTCAGAAATTAAGATGCCATCATATTGACAGTCTCTTATTTTATGTCTCAAAGTGGCAGAAATTAAAAAGTAATCAATACGAGAATATGATTTATGTGTATTTGAATAACACGGATATTTTAAACACTTGGGTTTCATGTCCTTCCAAATATCCATCAAATTAAGTTCCTTCATAAAGTGTTGAATTGTTTATCTACTTTTAGAATGAGAGTTGTCAGAACCTGAACTTCTGTCCAGTTCTGGGTTCATTGTGCAGTTAAAATCTCCTGCTATAATATAGCTGCCGGGCAAAGATGAAATTGTCAGAAAGAGATTTTGAAAAAACTTTGGGTTGTCAACATAAATATTTATCAAGTTTATTTTTTCTGTAATAAGTGTGCCCTGTAGAATAACGTACCTCCCAGCCCTGTCTTTAATAACCCTTGTCACATGGTTTAGATTTATGAATCAAAATCATAACCCCTCTTGCTTGGGAAGTAAAAGGTGCTGAATATATACTGCCCTGCCACCTCCTGCCAATCTTTGCCTCCTGACCAGACAACAGGTGAGTCTCCTGAAATAATACAATATCAGAGTGCATAGATTTCCCCCTAGTCATTATCTGTTTAACTGAATCTATTTCTAACTTTATGGTAGACAATAGAGCTCTGTGGTAATATTTTGTTCTGGCAAAATTCCTTATTCATAAACAGAGTGCTGAGATCATCTGCAGTTTTTTACATTTTTAAAATCTGAATTCCAGTTATATTTGAAATTTCTGAGATGCATTGATCATATGAAAACCTGACTGAATTATTGAAGGAACTATGTTAATGTTAATCCTAAAATATGGATTCCTTTGTTGTTATTTTAATTAGCATTATTTTATTTTTTCTTTATCATTGTTACTGTTGTATTCCCTTTCGCCTCTCTTTGCCCTCTGCAGTTTAAATAAAGTTTATTTAAAAAACGAGTATGACGTCAATGGCGGAAATACGTCAGAAACACGTGATCGCGGAAGTGTTCCTTCTTCCGTCCTCTGTAGCACATTACGCTCATATAAATTTCATTTGTTTCGGGATAAATTTCCACATGAGTCGTTTTAAAAACTGTTTTTTTTTTTCTGCTAACAGCTTCATTTTCCTTCAAGCAGGTTTAAACGCCGACCACTCCGGGCCTGCAGGGGCGCTGTGACGCAGCTCCGGAACCCGCTGCGCTTCCTGTCACCTCGGTTGTAGCACATGTTCAGGAGGAACAGAGTGAGGAGCTTCGGAACCGAGTGGACCTCGAGATAGACTGGTGAAATGACAGAAAGCAAAGCGGAGTCCGCTTCGCAGCGGCCCAGAGAGCTGCTGGCCCTGAACCCGGAGCTGGAGGCCGAGTTCAGGAAGAAGGTCCAAGAGGTGAAGAAGAAGAACCGCGGCGGGAAGGTGAGCACGAGTCGGTTCTGGTGGGATTCATCGGGGATTCAGGACGTCTGAGGGCCTGGAACCGGAGAGGCAGAGAACTGATTAAACCAAGAACCTCGGGTTTGGCTCAAAACATGTCGCTGGATTCAATAAACTAAATAGTTTCAGGTTCTTTATCTCTTATTTCATTATATTGGTGAATTCCACACAGTTTTCCAGCCCTTATCTCTGCGATGATTTTCCGGTTACATTTGCTTTAAAAAAAATGGACAAAAACAGTTTTTAAAAAAACCTGTAGGACCATGAGTGGCCCTAGAAGGGGGCCGGCAGGGGCCCAGTTACCGGAGAGCTAAATCCATTTCTCATGATGATATAAACTGGCAGAATCCTCTGAACAAATTTTATTTTTACCTTCACAGTTTTACTGGACTAATGAATCAAAATTGAAGTGTTGCTCTGAGTCAACCAGGAAGTCAGTGGGGTGGGGTCAGCAGGTCAGCAAACAGCCTAAATGAAACCAACATGTGTTTTAGTTTAAAACGTCTCACCAGTGTCCTATGACATCACTTCCTGTTGGTTTTTTATTCTCCAGGGGAGCCGTGTAACTCCAGGTGTAGTGTATGTCGGCCATCTTCCTCTGGGGCTGTTCGAGCCGCAGCTCCGGTCCTACTTCGAGCAGTTTGGGACGGTACTGCGCCTGCGGCTGTCAAGGAGCAAAAAGGTCAGGAAACAAGAACGGCTCAGGGGGACTGGACCCAGAGTCCAGCAGGGTCCAGTGGGACTGACTGGACCCAGAGTCCAGCAGGGTCCAGCAGGGTCCAGTGGGACTGACTGGACCTCCGCTGATTATCGGCCCTGACTGAAAATGGTCTGAGGTTCTGTTTCTGGTTCTGACCGGGTCCCGAGGTCCTGTATCCAGGCCAACACGATTCCGGTCGCTCCGTCAGTGGTCCAATTGAACCACCAGAACCTCCTGATCTGGACCAGGTGAAATCTAATTTGATTGATTTTAAATAGGAGTGTTAAAAAAGTAGTAGCCGTTGCCATGGTTACCTGTAGCAGCCTGTTGTGGTTACAACCAGTGACGATGTCATCTCTGCTGCAGACCGGCGGCAGCAAAGGTTTCGCCTTCATCGAATTCGAGAGCAGCGAAGTGGCCAAGATTGTCGCGGAAACCATGAACAACTACCTGATGGGGGAACGGCTCATCAAGTGTGAGTAGAACCTCCAGGACCAGGCTTGGGTTCTGGTTCTGGTTCTGATCCGGTTCCCTCCACTTTTCCAGGCGAGGTTCTGCCTCCAGAGAAGGTCCACGAGAAACTGTTTGTCGGGTCCCAGAAGATGTTCCGCAGGCCGACCCGGCCCGCCGTGACCCGGTACAACCGGTACCGCTCGACAGAGCAGCTGGACGCCATGACCCGCCGTCTGCTGAGGAAGGAGTCGCAGCTGCGCAGGAAGCTGGCCCGGCAGGGGGTCCAGTACGACTTCCCTGGATTTGTAAGTGATCTCAGAACCGGGGTCTGTTGACTCCAGGTCAGTGGGCCTGTGGTTCTTCCCTGGTTCTGATGCAACTTCTCTCGTGGAAGCAGTTTGGTTCTGAAGTTCTGGTTCTTACCTGTTCTTCCTGTTCTGGTCCAGGCCGCCCAGAAGAAGTCGACCTCCGCCGTCCTGGACGCTTCGTCCTGCAGCGATGTAAGTTCTGGTTCCGGACACGCCGGTCCTCTGGCCCGTACTGAAAATGGCCCGGCGCCGGTCCGTGGCTCCGGGTCAGATAACCGGGCCCACATGAAGGCGGGGCGTAAAGCTGATTGGCCGCCTGCCCGTGGTGGCGCCATGAAACCCACGCCCCCACATTACTGGTTACCATGACGACGCAGATGCTACACCATAGCAACTGGATCGTCAATCAATATGACGATGATCAATGATATGCATTGATAGTTTATATATTTGGTAAAATGTTTCTGGCTTGTTTAGTTGGTCTAATGATTTTATGATAAGCTCTTTGATCTTCGTCATTGCTGGTTCTGATCAATCTGACTTCCTCCTCCTCTTCCTCAGCAGACCACGCCCGTCTGTACGCCGTCATTCCTGGAGAGGAGGAAGTCCACGGTCGTCCTGGACGACGAGGAGGACAGTGAGATCATCCTGAAGATGCCGGCGGCAGAGGAAGACGATGATGATGATGATGATGATGATGACTGCAACATGGAGGAAGAAAAAGACTCTGACAGCTCTGAGGACGAAGAGGAAGCTCAGTGAAGGGTTTCAGTATTTAAGGTGGACTGGGACAGTTTCTACCTCCAGACTGGAGCCAGAGCGACCCGATTGGTCCAACAGAACCGGGCTGGTCCAGGCTGGCTCTGCTTCCTGCTTTATTATTGTTATTGCTATGATGAAGAATGTGTTCTTGTCAGTCGGTTAGAGAATATTCTCTAATATTGCAGCAGACAAGCGGACCGGTCCGAAATCTGGGCCTGATCCGGACCAGCCAGGGAAAACATGGGCTGTGTCACATGACCAAACACGGACCGCATGACCCCCCCAAAACTCCCAAACAAACATAGACCACATGTTCCCGGCCGGTCAGCTGGTGATCCAGTGGATCAGTCAGAACCTTCTGGGCCATCTCAGACATGATGCTGGTCCAATCAACCCAGACGGATGTTTCAGACCTATGAGCTCCGATCTGCTGCAGTGCTAACATCGGTGCTAGCTTTAGTGCTAACAGCAGCGCTAACAGCAGTGTCATGTTAAGGCGGCTGGGCGTCGTTCTGCTGTGAGGCGGGACAGAACCAAAGAAAGAAACAAAAACATAATATTCAGAGCTGCAGCGATCAGATCCCTGATTGACCAGATTGATCCTTTCAGTTTGGCTCAAGCTTCATTATTAATTCATTGTTAAAGTAAAACTGTACAAGAATAAAACTGTTTCTGTGTCACTTCATAACATAAGGAATTGATTTCATATTGTCTCCTGGGTAACTGGAGACCCGATCTGGACCAGCAGTGGTCGGATATAGTCTCCCAGTTACGCAGTGTGTAGGCCTACGTCCCTCTTAGGCTTCTGCAGCCTACAGAGCAATCCAGCAGTGTTAGAGGTCTTTAAAAAAAACAACCAAATGTTTAACTTTCAGTCATACATTGACTTAAATTAGTTTACAGTTGTTTTTTTTTTCTTATAAATAAAAATAGTTGCAAATATGCGTAAATATTGTGCATTTCTTGTAACGTTTATGTTTACTTATTTATGGAAACCGAGTCAAAGCCACAAGGCCATAAATCTGGTTCTGATTGAACCACACATGCGCAGTCCAGCCCTGGCCTCCAGGTGTCGCCAGAGATCGCGCTGCCGAGCGGCCGCTTCTCCATGCGACAGTTTTCCAAGTGCCAACATCATCTCTGGATGGACTGCGCATGCGCACGACGATCCCCATTCTTGTCCTTCAGGCAGCATTCCTGCCGGAGAGTGTAGATAGAAAGGCAGAAAGAGGAGCGGTTTGAGGCCGCGGACTGAAGCTTTCCCCCCGGAGCGGAGAGCGGGCGGCCCGAAGAGTCTGCGGCGGGAAATGGTGAGTGTTAACGCGAATGATGAAGCTGCTCCTCTTCGGCCCTCCCGCCCCCAGTTTTCTTTTGTTGCTGCGAACTGACGTTTCATTCAAAGGTAGCTAGCTGTAGCGGGGTCCGCGAGTTACTGCCGGGCTTTGCGCGGGGAAGGCGGCCGGAGAGGCTGGAGAGAGAGGCGGAAGGTTCCGCAGAGGCTCCCGGAGAGGACCCGGGGCTGCTCGCGGTCCGCTGGAGGCGTGGAGCCGGGGAGGCTGCGGCTAGCTGGAGCGGAGCTAAGCTAGGGAGGGGGAGGTCTGGTGCACCAGGATGGAGATCCAGACAGCATCATGTGACACTGCAGCTTTATCTGGCCACAACCTGAACCAGAAACTGCTGCTGTCTGGGCCTTCCAGGTGAGATTAACTCCATACCAGGGTGGGAAGACATCAGCAGCGGCTGCCAAACCCAGAGACCCCCCACCGGGTAAACCCTGGGACCCACCGCCCCCCAAGTCCCGCTTGTCAGAACTGGATCAGAACCACAGAAATAGATTCCTGCTGCACACGTTCTGGTGTGCTGGTGGCTCATAGAGGGAAAGCTGCTCAGGATGCAGATGTTTTTAAGGGAAAGTTGAGTGGAAGGAAGAAATGCTAGAACTAGTAGCAAAAGCAACAGCCTGGTAGGGATTGACAATTTCTTTTAGCCATGTTTGTCATGGAGCCCTCCAGGAGACATGGGAAAAAAATTTAGTTTTGCGTTCCCTCGCAAAACTGTACTGATCAGTTATGCGTCATAATTAAATACTTTTCTTCCGGCGGCCGCTGAACTTTCTGCTTTAATATAAGGTTATGTGAGGTTTTTCCATGAATGTTAATATCTCCTTGTGAAATATCTGAAGTTTTATATCTTTTCCTTTAGGATAGAAAGGCACTAAAAACCTAAGATATAAACACAAACGTTCCGTAAAAAGGAAAGAAATAAAAATACATCCTAATTTGAACTATTCCAGAGTTATTATCGCTGGTAATAAATCATCTGATAGTTTTGATTGTGTCTCTGTTGAGTTCTTTCATGTTCAGTTCCATCATAAACATGAAGTCAATAAATGGATTTTCAATCAGTTTTGTGTATTATTAATAATAATAAACAGTTTTCACTGAGGCTCCATTAGAGCTTTATGAATGAAGTAAGTAATTATTGCTATGACAGCAGCAGAGGCTGTGACACCTGGTGGTGGGCGTGACGTCATCAGGGATGACCTTAAGGTCACTATCTGCTGGCTGTGTGAGGAAGCGGTGAGCGGGAGGTCGGTCCTTGCAAAGTTTGGACCTGATAATCACAATGGAATAAATCAATAATTGTGACAGAACAAAGAATTGATCTGGAGCTGATTGATACACGGACAGGTGAGATTCCCCGAGTTAACCCAGTCGGCCCTCGACCACCATTAGTTTACCGTGTTTTATCACAATAAAACCTGTTTATTGTTAATAACTGTTTGGTGCAAAACTGATTGAAAATCAATTTATTGGCTGATTGTTAAGGCTGAGACGGAGCTTCACATGAAAACCATTCAGACAATCAGCACAACAGAGACACAATTGAAAATGTCAGATGATTTATTACTCTGTGATAATGTGATAATAGTCAAACTTAGAATGTATTTTTATTTCTTTCCTACTTAGGTAAAGTTTGTGTTTATATCAGGTTCATGGTGCCTTTCTATCCTAAAGAAAAAGATATAAAACTTAAGATATTTCAGATATTAACATTCATGGAAAAATCTCACATAACCTTGAATTAAAGCAGAAAGTTCAGCGGCCACTGGAAGGAATACAGTATTTAATTATTACACATAACTGATCAGTGCAGTATTGCGAGGGAAAACAAAACAAACTTTTTCCGCATGTCGCCTAGGGGCTCCGTAAATTATAAGCAAGCTTTTGAAATCTTGTATTAAATGTGTATTAGGCTCCTGGTTTGGAGCGAATCAGCCAGGCTACGCACAGCGTGATGTCATCAGAAACTGAGGCCACACATGGCTGTAGTAAACAGGAAGTGGAGGTTTCTAGCCAGCATGGAGCAGACAGGTCTGACGCCTGGTTCCTCTGCTAAGGCTCAGATCCACCAGTGGGTGGCAGTGTTCGCTCTGTCAAAGCTTAGCTTAGCATGTTTCTGTCTCTCCTTCAGCGCATTAGCATGTTTCATACGAAGCTATAAGCTATATATGTGAGCTTATGAACCTTTTTATCAAACTCACAAACTTATTTTGATACTTCAAAAATCGCATAACGAATGGTGGAAACATGGCTGGCGTTAGCGGAGCCACCTGCTGCTCTCCATGCAGCGCTGCACTAGTTATGAAGGACCCGGACCGGCACCGAGCCCAGGCCCGGTACTGGGTCCGCTCTGCAATCTGGGTTAAGATGTCTTTGATTGATCTGATGTGAATAAAAGAGCCGCAGCTCAGAATGTCTTTGGAGATGCGATGATTTTGGAGCTGGGTAAAAATGGCTCCCTTCATGTCACTAACCGACCCGAACCCAGCCCGGCAGGTCTCCTGTCCCGGTCTGTCCCACTCTGACTTGTCCTCGTCTCTTCCCTCCAGGGCAACGCTGGACAGTGGCAGGACGAAGACATGGATCCTTGATCCAGCGACCCGACCCGACCCGCTTCCCAAGCCTTGCAGAACCAGTCGCCCCGCCGCTGCTGTCCACACATGCGGCATTGCTGCCGCTCCCAGGTCCCCGCTGCGTCCGTCCCTCTAGAGTGAGCTAGTGGCTGTTCCTCCATCCGTGACCCGGTCCGGTGGGAACCGGCGCGCCGATGGAGCCCAGCATGGAGAGCTGCTTGGCGCAGGTCCTGCAGAAGGACCTGGGCCGGCGGCTGCAGGTGGGACAGGAAGTCATCGACTACATCCTGGACAGGAACAAGTCCCCCGAACTTGAGCAGGACCAGACGGCGCTGGACAAGATGGTGGACGCCATCGCCAGCTCCTGGGTCAACTCCAGCAACTTCAAGGTAAACGCAGCTGGAGCACGCAGGGGAGGGGTGATGCTGTGGGGCGAGGACACAGGGCCTCCATCCAGTGACCCGACCCGACCCGACCCGCTGGTACTCCAGCTGCAGATCCGTTCAGTCAGGTCATGATGGATGCAGCCTGACCTCTGTGACCTCTGGCAACTTGTTGCTGTGGAAACACAGCAGAAATCCTTCATATTAGCGAACCGGCTTCGGGGGATGATGTTTTGGCGCCCCTAACGAGCTTTGGGGAATGATTTGGATTAGAAAAGAAAGCGATCAGTTAGTCAGATCATTAACAGTCGCATCATTCTGCTTTGCTGTTCTCACTGCTGGAGACCAAACTGATCACCATGACAACCAGTAGATACACTTCCTGTCACACCATCACTAACATGGCTGCCGCCACCGCTGCTCTGGGGGAAGCATGGCGGAGGATCTGTCATGCTGTGGGTGTCTGCCAAAAGGCTTCCAATAATTTAGCCTTTGGATTAATGAAGTTGAATTGAAACATTGACAGGTTATCGAGGCCAGTCGCAATAAATCAATTAGTCACGTGATAAAACCAGATCAATAAATTCCATTTTTATGTTTAATGGTTTTTCTCTTTCTGCAGAAACTGGATAATAGTTTTCAGTCTCTGATAAACCTTTTATTTACACACATTTATTCATTTTATTTGTTTTAGATATTTAAAATGTCTTCCAGTGTTAAATGTTCTTATGACGTTATAGTTTATTTATATGAGAACATTGTATTAGAAATGGTCTCAAAACAACAATATTATCATTTATCGCGATAACTTCTGGGACGATTCGTCGTCCAGGAACTTGTGCTGCAGCGAACGCTAACACCAGCTTGTGTTGCATCATCAGTGTGAACATCTACGTGTTACATGTCCTTCATGAAACATGTGTGTGCACCAGTTCCACAGGAAGTGAACGTTTCTAAACGTTTAAAACAAAATGGCTTCCTTCAATCCATCCTGAAGGTAAAACCTTGGAGAGCTGCAGCTCTTCACACATGTTTGGTTTGAGACGATGAAACAGTGGCTGCATGTGCAGCTGCCCAGGGCGGCAGCAGGAAGGGGCGGGGCACCGACGAATGGGAAATTAACTCCATCCCCTGAACAAGTTGACTGCTTCCTGCTGCAGAAAAACCCAGATGGTTGCCTGCACCTGATTGGCTGGAGTGCAGCAGGAGGCGGGGCTTGTCTTCATTCCTGCTGGAACCAGAACAGCTGGCAGCGATCCATCCTGGTTACTCTGAGCCACTCAGAGTAATCTGATTACATTTACTAATCAGTTGGCAGCACCAGTGGGGTGCACCATGATGGAGTCAATTGGGTTCTACTGGGTTCTACTGGTTTCCTTGAAGCAGATGACTGGCCAGCTGAATTAATCCTCATGAAACTGAAGGAGGTTCTGGTTCTGGTTCTGGTTCACCTCGTTGTGTGGCTCCCAGTCTTCCCAGTAAATCAGCAGCGATAAAGTAGAACATACCACCGCCTGGATCCAGTAGATCCAGTCTGTGCACTGTTTTCAATGGTCTCTTTGGTCTCCCAGTCAGCCAATCACAGCAGAGGCAGCAGTAAGCCCCGCCCCCTGCGCTCCAAAGCCCTGAGTCAGAGCGTCGGCCTCTCTGATCGGGTCAGAACCTGTCAGAGCCGCCGCCTGGAAGGTAAAACATCCCGTCATAGCGGCTTATTATGTTGCTATGGCAACAGCTGCTGCTGCAGCAACCAGCCGAGCAGCTTCTCGGTCATGATGAGCCGCCATGACACCACAGAAGAAGAATGCTGGGATCGTGTGAATCAGCACCACAGGAACGTGGCTTTGCTGTCCAACTGTCCTTCCGACCAAACGTCCTTCTGTCCTGTCTGTCTCTGCAGAGCCGTCTGACCTTTAGGCCGGCTTAAAGGTCAGTCGCTCCAATCCAGACCATAATAATCAACGTTCCACGTCTTGCTGATAAACTCCAACCAGCTGGTTTAGCCTGAAAGCAACTCAGGGTTTTAGCTGGTTGGCAGTTGTCTGGAAGTTTGTTCCAGATTTTGTTGCATAGAAGCTGAACGCTGCTTGTCCATGTTCATGGGTTCTGGTTCTGGTTCTGCCTCTATGGGAGCGGCAGAGCAGACCAGATTAACTGATCTGCCTGTAATAATATAATAATAATGTAACAAAATGAAATAACCTTAAGGAACACGGCCACATCAGAGCTGCTGTTCTGTTGAGCTCTGGGCTTGTTGTGTTTCCTCCTGGTTCTGAACCGAAACCCGGTGCTTGGTCTCTGTTTGACAATAAACACATATAATATACTTGAAAATAAACACAAAATAAGGTAGAAACATTGTCTGTTAGAATGGATTAAAATGCTTAGATACTTTTTAAATTAAAAAACATTGCAATATTTCCTACTAGCATAAGCTAACGTTGATGTTAGCCTGTTGTTAGTATGTTAGTATGTTTAAAGAAGGTGAAACTCACCGTTGTATAACGAGGCGTACAACCTAAAACCTTCCTGCAGCTTCGGGTCGATGTTCATCATTAACTGCTAAACAAGCTGCAGGCACAGAGTGTAAAATGACATTTTCATCAGAACGGAAACGACCGAGCCGCTTTTCCCCGAACGCGGAAGCTGACCTGCAAAGAGCCCCTTGACACCAGGTGTCTGTGTGGACAGCAGTGCATGCTGGGAGCAGCAGCAGCGGGGTGAAGACAGGCCGTCACGCTGCTCTGCTGCTGAGGCTCAGCTGACTCTCCAGAACCCGGTTCGGTTCCGGTTTCTGTTTTTAGTGCTCACCCTGAGGCGAGCGGGCCTCAGAGCGGCCCGGCTGGCGTCACGGCCCGTCCCGTGGTTCCCCTCTGACGGGCCGCGTCTCTGCCTGTAGGACACAGCGGAGACACTCTGCCTCTGTTAGAGCGGTTTCTGATCCGATCGGGTTCTGGTCTCTGGAGGGAGTACCGCTCCAGAAACCAGAATGAACCGGTGCCGTCTTTGCTCAGAGACGTCCGTCGCTCAGGCTGCTGCAGAGTTTAGTCTAACGTCTCATTTTGGACCTGGTTCTGGACCCGGCACAGGAACCGGTTCTGGGCTCTGCCTGGTTCTGAAGCGTTTCCTCTGATCTCTGCGTCCCGGTCCATTTCCACACAAACCTAAAATGTCTCGGACCTAACGTGAAACGGCCTTAGATGTTGCAGCAGCCATATTTAATCTCATATGTTCTGTGGTTTATTTTTCCGTCAGGCAGATGTTTGGGTCGCCCGCAGGCGGCTGCAGCCGGAGCCGTGAACACGATGACGCCTCATTGGACATGTCGGCTCGTTGAAGCGATACGCCACGGCGTCCGCCATATTGAATGTGGCGAATCTGCCAGTGAGCTAATATAATTAAATGAACTTCCAAAGCGCCGTTCTACAAAAGATTAATGTCACTGACTCACTGGTATATCAGGGAGTCAAACAAAACACTTTTTCTAACTTTTTGAAGTTTTGGGCTTTCTGAATAAAGAGCACAATGTTTATGATTGATTCTGATCGTTTTTATATTGGCATTGATGAACACACATCTTTACAGGAACATATTTATAAACATATTTACACAATTTCATAATTCAATGTTCGCTTAACATTTCAAGATATGAAAAAAAACAATTTCCTTTTAATTCAGATGTATTTAATTGTGAAGATAATAAACTTTGATAAATCAGCCATTGTCAAGCATTATTTATAAATTGTTGCTGCATTTTATACAGTATAATAAGTCCACTCTGCTATAGACAGCAAAGATAATTCGTGAAAAATTGTAACAGACTAAATTATTTTTATTTTATTACATAAACTGTCTTAACACCCTAAGATTGACATATTTCACCTAAAAATATTCAATAAGTGAAAGGAAAAAATGTACATTACACTTTTTAAATAAATCCAGATTTATTTATATTATACTGGGAACACAGGGCACGGCCAGGGTTCAGCCTCCTGGTCAAACTGGGAGCAGTCCAGTGACTGGGAGGCGTCCTGGTAGCCAGGCTAAAGTGAAGGTTAAAAATGAAATTGTCTCACAGCGTAATATAAGACTGATCCCTCCTCCACATTCAGTAAAACATTTTAGCATATTGGAGCATCTCTGTAGCTAAACACTGAAACATGACTGAAGACACCAGCTGTGAACCGCAGGCAACTGGGAGCCAATCCACTTCCCTTCCAACAGCTCATTAACTCTCTAAGCTAAGAAAATATCAGAATAGTAACTTCAAACCAATTTAGCTATATAGGAAATACTTCCTGGTTGTTTAGAAGCTAAATTCTGGCCGCAAAATCAAGAAATTAAGTTCGTAAAATGGTTGTTTTTTTTATTTTCACCTGTGAAAGGTAATGCCAGTCGATCCAGTTTGCACTTTAAAATGATTAAAATGAGTCCAACTAGGACAAGAAGTACGGAGCTCACATCGCTCTACTGCCACATCCAGGATGGCAGCGACCTGATGCAGGACTCGGCGTCCAATGAGCCGTCTACGTTTTCATGCCTGTGGTGACAGCTACCGCTAACTACGGCAGCTAACTACAGCTGCTAAATAGAACCGCTAACTACAAGAGCTAACTAGAACAGGTCATGTGACATCGATGCACATATATTGGTATTGGCCCAAACGTTCCCATCAGGCGTCTCTGCAGTCCTGAGGCCACTCTGGTCTCTGATACTGGGTTGATGCTGGGATGATGCTGGGTTGATGCTGGGATGATGCTGGGATGTTACTGGGATGATGCTGGGATGATGCTGGGTGATACTGGGTTGATACTGGGTTGATGCTGGGTTGATGCTGGGATGATGCTGGGATGATGCTGGGATGTTACTGGGTTGATGCTGGGATGATACTGGGATGATGCTGGGATGATGCTGGGTTGATGCTGGGTTGTCTGTTCTGCAGGTGAATTTGCTGGGTCTGGACCTCCTGTCGGCTCTGGTGACCCGGCTCCAGGACCGGTTCAGAACCCACATCGGAACGGGTGAGTCTCTCTGCTGCGGCGCCTCTGCTGGTTCCGACCCGTGTCTAGCCAGTTCTGGTTCTGTTCCAGTTCTGCCGAGCCTGATGGACCGGCTGGGAGACGCCAGGGACCAGGTGAGGGAGCAGGACCAGGTTCTGCTGCTGAAGATCATGGAGCAGGCCGCCTCCCCTCAGGTAGTTCAGATCCGGCCCGGATCAGGAAGTCATGGCATAGCAAGAATGAGCCCTAACAGAACCGAGCCCTAACGGGCCCGTCTGGGTTTGGTTCTGCTGGTTCTGGCGGAGTTCAGTGCTGACGCGGACCTGTGGTTCTGGTTCCAGTACGTCTGGGACCGGATGCTGGGAGGCTTCAAGCATAAGAACAACCGGACCAGAGAGGGAGTGTGCCTGTGTCTCATCGCCACGCTGAACACGTGAGCAGAACCAGACCAGAACCAGAACCACATCCTGAGGAACACACCAGGCCCAACTTGTTTCTGTTCCAGGTCCGGAGCCCAAGGCCTGACGCTGAGCAAGATCGTCCCGCACATCTGCAGCCTGCTGGGAGACCCTGTGGCCCAGGTGACATCATCACTGACATCATCATCATATCTATACTCCCTGTATCGCCTGGCTGCTGGGAGACCCAGTTTGGTTCTGGTGGCCCAACCCTTTGCAGCTGCATCACTAAATCATTCTGGCCGCCATGACGGTCAGGCGTGAACAGAGTGACCGAAGTTTCCCAGGTTGTTTCTGCCAGTTTGTTCATGGCTTCTTGTTCCAGTGGCGTTCATTTGTCAGTGAACCTGGCTCACCATTTTGGGCTCTTACACGGAGGGATTCACAGACGCTAGCTTAGAAACCGACCCGTACCTCCTCCCTCCTGAGGATTGAGCCGACTTTGCTTGAATTCACTGATTTATATTAATATGTCATAAACGGCGTTTCCTCTTAAACTGGAGCAGCATTACAAACATACAGAAGACCAGATGCTAACCAGTTTCCTTTCCATACATGCTAAGCTACATGAATGTGGGGCATCCTTCTCCATAATGTGATATTTGATATGTTTCTAATCATACTTACTTATAAAGTAATGATCTTCTTACCTTGTAAAAAGTGTTTGCTGTAAATCTGGTTCCACCGAGTGACTGACAGCTGCTGTCCATCGCCGCCGTCTTCCCTCGTTAAAAGTTCTAAAATAAAATGAAAGTTTGGTTTGGATGGTTGTCTGTCTGTGCAGCCGACCGCGCGGCGCCCTGTGGCCATTTTAAAGTGAAACGAGCTAAATGGAAGCGGCTATAATGGGGGCGCTGGTGGTTCTGACGCCCATCATGGCGGAGTGGGCGGAGTTCTGGACAACCTGACGCCGCACGCAATATAATGATCACCTTCATCATCCTCACTCACCTCTTTCATCACTCATTTTGTCATCATCCTCACAGCTTCTGAACACAGGAAGTTAGTCTGTGAATTTGTTACCATGGAAACAGGGATCCTGATGGAGCGCAGGTGTTTCTCTTGCTCTTCTCCATCTGGAAGTTTAGGTTTGAAGCGTAGCAGCAGCAGACCAAAGAGTGGGATCCGGTGGATCCTGGTTCTGTCTCAGGTCCTGGTTCCAGAACTCTTTTACTGATTCTGACCCAATCTCTGGTTCTGCAGGTCCGGGACGGCGCCATGAGCTGCCTGGTGGAGATCTACCGCCATGTTGGGGAGCGGGTGAGGCTGGACCTCAGCAAGAAGGGCCTTCCCCAGTCACGGTACGGTAGGCCGCCGGGTCGCCGTCCGGTCCGTCCGGTCCGGTCCGGTCCGGTCCTCAGGCTCCTTCCTGTTCTCTGGCCTGCTCTGAGGCCAGGGTTCAGAGCTCCCCCTAGTGGAGTCGATGCACACTGCAGCAGCAGTTTTTTGTCTTTTCCCGTTTAATTTCTGGTCTTCAGAATCTTTCCTTATTTTCAAGCTACTTCAGGACCCAAAATTTCATCAGGTTTGATTCTGAAGGTTCAGCATGTATTCTGGCTTTTATGAGTCAGAACAACAGAAAGGTTGAAGAAAAATGATAAAAATCTTAAAGGTTTGTTTTGCTTTCAATAAATGTATGCCAGGAAGTTGCCAGGGCTGGGGTCAAGGTATGCCGCATTCGGATATTTCTTTGTAAACTAGTTTAAATGATGAACCGTCTTCATTCTGCTCCATGATGGCCGTCGTCATTAGGAGAGAGATGCGATCGATCTGATCCGTCTCTTTCCTCTTCCTCAGGTTGAACGTCATCTTCAGCAGGTTTGATGAAGTCCAGAGGTCTGGGAACATGATGCTCGTCTTCTGGTTCTGGTGAGTTGCTGTCTGCGTTTCTGGTTCTAGTTCTCAGCTGGAGGAAGAGAAGAGAGAGGAATGGGTTTCTGCCGGAGCGGATCCGCGTATGAAGGCTGGGCTCAGTGGACCCGGCACCAGCGCAGCGGGGGGTCCTACAGCCTCGGCGCTGGATCGGACCGAACCTCTAAAGGGTTCTGGTCCGGCTGAGACTTCAGGGAGAGTGACGAGAGCATTTATCTGTGAACAAACGACGACGTCTGAAGTGTTTACAACAGGGGCCCCCAAAGCCGGTCCTGGAGGCCCGGCATCTCCCTGGTGGAACCAACAACCTTTTCAGCATGTCAGTGTTCTACTCAGGCCTCTAACGAGCCTCATTGGATCCAGGTGTGTTAAAAAAGGGAGAGAACTAAAACATGCAGGATGCCGACCCTCGGACCCACTTTGGGGACCCCTGGTTTACTACATGCTCACTCAGGAAGTAAATAAGCCAGCCAATCAGAGAGAGGCTTCCACCAGCCAATCACAGTAGTTCTTCTAAATGCTATATTTGCTGCTAACAAAGGAGTAGCTACTAAACAAAACACTTTGTTTAGGAAAACAGAAAAATGAATATAATTTAATTTTCTACTTCAAGAATCTCAGCTAAGCATATAAATATGCTGGCTCATCAAATTCCATTCTAGGTGATATTAATTTTAATTTTCCTTTGAAATGTGACCAGTAGCTTGTTTTCAGATCCACTGGCTGATCACTTCTTTACCACCCTAATTTATTTTCATTGTGTTTTTTGTGTTTGCCTTGAAAACTATATAGTTGGTCTTTTAGTATTGTCAACAATGCTGAGTCATGTTTTACATTTTTACAACTCTGAACGTTTTTAACTTGAAACACGCTGGTTTCAATTAGAGCAGAGAAGTCAGGTGACCGCAGAATAACAGGCCCCGCCCATACATAGACTCCGCCCCCTCCTAATGAGGCGTCTTTAACCTCCAGCAGCTTCAGTCCAGTCACTGCTGCTTCTTCGTCATCAACATTGCACACAGAAGAGGCCTTAGCTTACCACAGTGGATCCCACAGTGGATTTCTGGCCCCCCTCTGGATTACAATAAAATCCCCCCAAAGAAGAAAAAAAAAATCAACTGTGCACACACATCGTCTTTAACCAGACATAAACCTTTACACACATTTGGTTTTGAAACTCCACTGAAGTTTATTTCACACTTCAGGTTGAAACAAAACAATCTACAAACCATCTTTACAGTGAAACACTTTAACTGTGTACCTGTTTTATATTTTTGTCATTCATCCATACGGCTTCCTGCGCCCCCTAGGGAACGTCCCCCACCCTTTGGGAACCACTGGCTTACCAGAACACACACACCCACGCACGCACACACACACACTCACACACCCTGCTGGTGCTCTCATCAACGGAGCACAGGAGTCATGCTGAAGAAGCCGATGTGTCCCCGTGAGAACGTCTCTTTCTCTTTCTGTTGCTGTCCTGTTGGCACTGGTTTCTCTGGTTCCACTGGTTCTGCTGGTTCCACTGGTTCCCTGGTTCCGCTGCTTGTGGTCCATGTTCTCGCTCTGGCCGGTGCCGAGTCAACAGGCTGCTGAACCGGGCCGGTTCAGTCCAGTTGTGGTTAGAGCCTCTGATGAGCCGCTTCTTCTTCTTCTGCAGATAAAAACTTTGAGGATGAAGACTCTGTGGACGGAGGCCGGTCCTCTTCGTCGTCCTCCTCCAAGGCGCCTCCTACTGGACGCAGGGCGGCGGTGAGCTCTGTGAGACGGCCCAGCTCTGCTTCGTCCACCAAGTCCACAGGTGAGGGACACACCCAGCGGGACGGACGTCCCCGTCCGCCCTGCTGACCTTCTCTGCGCGTGTCTTCCTGTGCTGAAGGAAAGGAGGCGGCTGCTGGAGCCGTTGATGAAGACGACTTTGTGAAGGCGTTTGAGGACGTCCCGCCAGTCCAGGTGTGTCCAGCTCGCATCATCTCCATAATAAATCCCCCAGCTGGACCAGAAATTGTTCCAGAAATTATGGAACAATTAATTATCAAGAAAAGATCATTTTTTCTGTTCTAAGACCATTTGGAACCAACATAATGATAACGGCAAATAATGCAAGTCAGTCGTCTCACAGGTCAGGGAAGCCTCAGGTGTGATTTAATCAGAGGTTTGTAAATAAACAGGAAGTAGCAGTTGCTAACTAGTGAGATCCAGGAAGAGTCTCGGCCCCAAACTGGAGGTCCGGTGCCTCTGGTATGGCTCAGACCCACCAGCAGATGGCAGCATTCGATATTTCAGTCCGTTTCCTCTTAGTGTGTCTTTAAAACCTGTTGATGAAATTGGTCCGTGGGACGAGATGGGACGCCTGGGAAGTAACTGAGGTCAGAGGTCATTCCAGATCTAGAAGGAGATGCGTCGGCAGGGGCAATGAATGGGAGTGAAAACCTTTGGAAGGAGAGCCGCTCTGACTGGGTTGTGCTTGGTGTGCAGTTCTACTCCAACAGGGAGCTGGAGGACCAGCTGACCAAGATCCGAGACGTTCTGTCTGACGACAAACACGACTGGGAACAGCGAGTGGCGGCGGTATGTCCTCTGACCCCCGCCAGGCCGCCCACCGATGAGCCCGGCTGACTCTTCTGTTCCGTTGCAGCTCAAGAAGGTCCGTTCTCTGGTCCTGGCCGGAGCGCCGGACCACGAAGGCTTCCCGCACCAGCTGCGGCTGCTGGAGGCGCCGCTGAAGCTGTCGGCCAAAGACCTGCGCTCCCAGGTGGTCCGAGAAGCCTGCATCACGCTGGGGTGAGACGCTGCTAAAACCGCACTGGCCCTTTAAGAAACCTGTTAAAACGCCTCTGGCCCTTTAAGAAGGCCTCGCTGCAGGAAGCCTCTGATTAATGGTCCTCAGGCGTCATTAATTCCCTCCTGATTGCCTTCATGGCAGCTCTGACATTAACCGGGTCTGGAACTGATTAGGTTTCGGTTTGCTTCAGAACCGGTTCTGCTCCGCTGTGAAACTTCGATCCATCACCCAGATTCTAATTGAACCCAGATGAGGTGGAACCGAGCAGGTCTGCAGCTAAAGAGCAGCTGCTTGATGAATGGATCAGAGCTAAATGGGTTCTGGTACCACCTGAGGCTGTCACAGGCGGGACTGGACCGGACTGAACCGGTCAGAACCAGCTTTCAGGCGTGAGCTTTCAGAGCACACGGCCTGAATTGAGGAACAAACAAAAGTTCAAAAAATAGATGGCCTGGAACCAGAAAGTGCTCCTCAATTGGTTCCGGACCAGATCTGCTGGTTCTCTGCTGTCTGGTTCCTCCCAGTCTGTTCTGCAGCAGTGGGTCGGCTCGGTCCCCAGATGGTCTCTGACCGTATCTCCGCTTCCACCAGACATCTGTCCTCCGTCCTGCGGAACAAGTTTGACCACGGAGCGGAGAGCGCGATGCCGACCCTGCTCAACCTGGTACCAAACAGCGCCAAGGTCATGGCCACGTCCGGTGTGGCGGCCATCCGCCTCATCCTCAGGGTGAGCCTCCGTCCCAGTGGGACGTCTCAGTGCCTCCGGGGGACGACTAACACCAGTGGTTCTCTTCCAGCACACCCACTACGCTCGCCTCATCCCCATCATCACCAGCAACTGCAGCTCCAAGTCTGTGGCTGTCAGGAGGTAAGAGCTTCTCCACGGCCTGTCCCTGGTATCCATGGAAACCAGGGGAAAGTTTAAAATAGGAGGAATGGCTTTTCAGTCTTACTGGAAGCTTCATTCAGACACCAACTTCAGCTCCTGGTAGCGTCAGGCTGCAGTAAGCAGAGCATCCATCAATGCGTCTGAGGTCAGAGTTCAGCTCAACTATCATAATGTTCCCTTTGAAGAAGAAAGTACAAGTCGCAGGCATGCTAGCTGTTAGCATATACTAGCCGCTAATGCTAGCATAACTGTGTTACTGGGGAGCAGAGCGGTCACTAACATTCGCAGCCGTCAGCAATAAAAACATTGTATTGTTTCTGAGTTGCGGATGCCACTCTGCTCTCATTGCTCTTAACTCTCATTCATCTTGTGTGTCTGTGGTGAAGATAAAAGGAAGTTACGTTTTTGAAATTTTGCCCAAACTATAGTCTGCAACTGGTCCAACATGGCCGCTCTGCTCTTCTTCTTCTGCTTCTGTGCTTCCAGGCGCTGCTATGAGTTCCTGGACCTCCTGCTGCAGGAGTGGCACACGTCGACCCTGGAGAGGTGAGTTCTGCCTCGGCTGGGGATGAGGGAGAGGAAAGGGGTCTGAGTGGAGGAGGGGGAGCTTGTACCCCTCCCGCTCCCCTAAATGGTGACATTTGAGGCGGCTAGGCGTCGGCTCGCTAAGCTCCTGATGAGCCGGGGTGATCGATGGATGCCGGGTGAGTCTTCATCATCTTCCAGCCGTGAGGTGGCTTCCGCTCCTGTAACAATGGCCACGGGAGGGGAGGCATTAAAAGCGGGAGGGAACCCCAGGGAGCGAGCTCATTCCTCCAGTGTCGCCGTGGGAACCAGCAGCGCCCGTCTCTCTGTCCTCATGTTTCCGTCTCGCCCCAGACACGTGGCCGTCCTCACCGAAACCGTCCGGAAGGGAATCCACGACGCCGACTCCGAGGCCCGCTCCATTGCCAGGAAGTACGCGTCTCCGCCTCACACTGCGATGCCGGCGGCGGGAGCGGCATCCGACTCACCTGTCTGTCCCGTCGCAGGTGCTATGGGGTTTCCATGGCCACTACAGCCGAGAGGCGGAGCTTCTGTTCCAGGCGCTGGAGGCCACCTATCAGAAGGCACTGCAGTCGCACCTGAAGAGCTCCGACAGCATCGTGTCGCTGCCGCAGTCGGACCGCTCCTCCTCATCCTCACAGGAGAGCCTCAAGTAAGACCCGGAGGTTCTGGTTCTGGTTCTGCGAGCCTTCCTGCAGGATGACTCCAGAACCTTCTCTGCTTTGTTCTAGCCGACCTCTGTCTGTGAAGAGCGTCATCGGAGGCAGCATCACCAGAAGTAAGTGTGCTTGTGCCGAGCCCGTCCAGAACCGTGTCGGGTCCAGAGGGCTCCGGTCCAATGTCTCCTGTCTGTCCCCGTCCAGGTAAGCTGGCGGGCTCCAGGGCGTCGGCCGCGCCGGGCTCTCTGCAGCGTTCCCGTAGCGACATCGACGTCAACGCCGCCTCCAGCGCCAAGTCCCGCCTGGGAGGCGTCGCAGCCTCCTCGCCGTTCTGCGCCGCCGCCGCCCTGCCCCCGGGGTCCTACGCCTCGCTAGGTAAGCCCCTCCTGCTGTGCAAAAGTAACGGGTCGGACTGATTGAAAAGTTTTCCAGGGGATGGATCGCTCACGTTTATTCCAAACTGATCATTATTTCAGTCATCGATTATTCTGACATAGATTTGTCAGACAATGACTCAGTTATTCTGAGGCTTAATCAATTATTCTAACAATTGATCTCAATGATTAATTGATTATTCTGACAATTCATGACACAATCGTTTGAGATGATTAATTCGATGAAAAAATGTTTTTTCTTTTAACACTTAAGCCAAGTGCATTAGAAATACAGTAAAAGATAGAAAAAAATCATTCAATTCTTTATTTAAATCATAAATGTTCTGAATATCCTTTAGTTTCTTTAGTGACTGTTTGATCTTTTGGAGCAAAGGATGCATCTGCAGCTGAAAATCAGTTATTAATAGGAGATTTTTCCAGAATCAAGTCAAGCTAAAGCTGCTGTTAGAGGAGTTTGGTTGGAACAGATTTACACAGAACGTTTTTATCTTAAATAGAAAATGTTTGTCCAGGTTTGGTTTAATTACAGCTCGGACTGTTTAGTCTGGTAATGAATCCATTACTGGATCAGTTGATGATTATTTCAGCAACCAATTAATCGTTGCAGCCCTCCTTTATTCCAGCTCTGCTGCAGAACTTCATGATGCCGCTCAGACCGAGTACAGCATGAGCAGAAGTGTTCTGACCTTTGACCCTGGACACCCTTCATGCCAGTAGGATGGTCTGATCGGGGCTGGGCCATTGATTGATTTTAGTCCTTAATCAAAGACTTCATTTTTGGACAGTTTGTTTTTTTTCTCTATCCATTGTCCTCCTTGGCTTCCATAGTGCAGTGTGATGTCAGCCCAGGGCGGCCATCTTGTTTTGCAGGAAGGGAGGATGAAAGAAAAGCTTTGGAAAATAATTCAAGTACTTGGTTTGCTGCAGGACGTCGCTGCAGCTAACAGGAAGGGGGACGGACCGCTGTCAGTCTCAGACCTGATATGGAAATGGGACCGTTGCACTCCGGAAGTGAAGGGGGCGCTATTTCCTCTATTATCCTCTTGTTTTTATTTTCTTTTTAAATCTGTGATATATTTTCACCTTTAGGAAGGATTTTCACTCTCAGCATGTATTTAAACTTCTCTCTTTTATTTACTTCAGAGCAGATCACAGTTTTTAACAGATTCTGTAGCTTTCTGTGTTCTTCTAAATCACATCTTTTTGGGCCTGATACTGCCTCTAGTGGCGAGGGGAGGTAACACAACTAATATAATTACATTACTAAATCAGAATAGCACAAAGTCTTTATTATTTATTATTTATTCCGGTATTATTGGCACCATAAAATACAAATTCTCTAATAAAACAACAGATTTTTTTATTTTCCATCCAACAACTCTAAAGTGATAAAATAAAACACATTCATAGAATCACAATATCAACCATTTATTCATTGAGTAAAAACACTCAGCAAACTACAGGTAAATGTTATCATTTAGTTTGGTTAAGAATAATTATTTTCCTGTCAATCAATGATTTCTAATAGATTCTTAGTTGCCAGAGGAAAACAGTAAGGCCTTCATGAGCTCAGAGGGTCAAACTGATGAACCCAGAGGATGGATGCTCTCTGATAAAATACTCTTTCAGCAAACAGTTGAGACAATAAGGTTGTTTTTGGTTTCATCACCATTTACCTGCTGTTCTACCTGCCAGTGAAGGTTTTATTAAAAGATTGTCTGTTAGTCTGCAGATCCTGAGACCAAACCAGCCGAGGAGATGAAAAGTTAAACCACTCAACATCGTCTGGTGCACAAGCTCTTGTTGAGTAACACCAAGATCACTAGATGTTCTTAAAAATAGTCTCTGACAACATTTCTTAAAAACATCCCAGTGTTTTGTGGTGTTTTGAGCTGACTATCCAGGAACAACTCAAAATTTGTCACAGTTTCAACAGGTTGGCCCTTAAGTGAAACTGGAACCACTTCGAGGTCATTTAATTAGCTTTACCAATTTACAAAACATGAAAAGTTAATCGTAAATAATAAAGACTTTGTGCTATTCTGATTTAGTAATGTAATTATATTAGTTGTGTTACCTCCCCCCGCCACTAGAGGCAGTATCAGGCCCAAAAAGATGTGATTTAGAAGAACACAGAAAGCTACAGAATCTGTTAAAAACTGTGATCTGCTCTGAAGTAAATAAAAGAGAGAAGTTTAAATACATGCTGAGAGTAAAAATCCTTCCTCAAGGTGAAAATATATCACAAATTTAAAAAGAAAATAAAAACAAGAGGATAATAGAGGAAATAGCGCCCCCTTCACTTCCGGAGTGCAACGGTCCCATTTCCATATCAGGTCTGAGACTGACAGCGGTCCGTCCCCCTTCCTGTTAGCTGCAGCGACGTCCTTCTTAAATAATTAGTCAATATTAATTTTTCTGAAAGAAAGAGAAAAGATATGTAAAATTTGACTTGGTCTAAAAATGTCAGAGGTCAGAGGTCAGAAACCTATGTAACCTCTGCTCCAGAGCTGACATTGGTTCTTGACCTGACCTGGACCAGGATCAGCTCTCCCAGCAGTTTACCCCTATTTCTTCCTGGCTCCTCTGGTGGTGGATATTAATGGCTGCTGCTCAACAGAGATGGATGCTTACTGGCTCCCAGTGCTCCCATTAAGCGGCCTGTCTCCGTTCATTGAACCGACTGTAACCACTAGACCTGTCCATCTTGTCCATCCTGTCTCGCTGCTAACATCTTCCCTCTTTCCATTCTGCTGCCTTTTTTAAAAAGACGGCGCTGCTGCTAAGAGTGACGGTAAGCTCCAGTCTCTGTTAGAGACGTCCGTTCCTGTGTCCCCTGCGTCTGTCTTCTCCTCCTCTTGTTTGTCGTGTGGATGTCCTCTGCCTGTCGTCTTACTTTGGGGACACAGCGTCCTCATCTGGACAGGCTTCACTAAAGCATTACGATTAAAAAAGCACGATAATTGTCAGAGCCGTGACGGCGCTTCAGTGAGGGACAATAAACGCAAAAAAGACGACAGTAGAACGCCAAAATAAACTGCAGACGTACTTTTAACCAGCAGATGCTCAGGTTGTTGCTTTGTCTCTTGTCCCTCATCGAGATCCTCCTCCGTCTGTCCTCCTTCAGATCCAAACCAGCGAGTGTGTCTTGTGTCTCTGCAGGTCGTGTTCGTACGAGAAGACAGAGCTCCGGCAGCGTGGGCGGAGCCAGTCCGTCAGTAGTGGACAGCAGGGGGCGCAGTCGAGCCAAAGTGGTATCCCAGTCGCAGCGTAAGTCTGTATGATGATGATGATGAAGATGTGCTGTCGAGCCTTTTTTATTCCACTGCTGCAGTGAAATCTGCTCAAGTCTCATCTGATCGTCTTCATGCTCCTCCATGCACGCTCAGTTCTCTGATCAGCTGCAGGCCAGAGTGCATGCTGGGTAAAAATCTACAAACATGCGTCCCTCTGTCTGTTTCTGACCTTCACCCTGTCACTCTGTCCTGCGGCCTGTTGCTCCCATCATCCAGGATCCAGTTCGGCCAATCCCATCAGCGGTAAGGCCTAAGCTCCACCTGACCAGCTTGACCCCAGACCCCTTCGCTGAACGCCCCCTGCTCCTCTAGCAGTCTGTGTCGCCTGCAGCTGCATGACTCTGATTCAACAGTTCACTTTGGGTTTCTGCAGTTTTCACTGGTTCCACTGCATCCTTAGTGCTCCATGTGCGTCATCGGGTCCCGCTAAGGCCCGCCTCCTCCCGGCTGCTGCCGCCGCGCCCCGCAGGCCGTCCGCCTGCCGTCCAGCTCTCAGTGTGTGTGTCGTTTGCTCCCCGCAGCCGGCAGTCGCTCCAGTTCCCCAGGGAAGCTGCTGGGCCAGAGCTACGGACGCAACCAACGGGCCGCGGCGCCGGCCGGCACCGCCGCAGAGAGACGCAGCAGGATCCCCCGCAGCCAGGGCTGCAGCCGCGAGACCAGCCCCAGCAGGCCGGGCCAGGGTAGGACGGCGAGGCCGCATGCATCCAACCGTCTGTCTGAGCATCCATCCACCATCCATCCACCATCCATCCATCCATCATCCATCATCCATCCATCATCCATCCATCATCCATCCATCCATCCACCATCCAACCATCCATCCATCCATCGTCCAACCATCCATCCATCATCCACCCATCATCCATCCATCATCCATCCATCCATCCACCATCCAACCATCCATCCATCCATCGTCCAACCATCCATCCATCATCCATCCATCCATCATCCAACCATCCATCATCCAACCATCCATCCATCATCCAACCATCCATCCATCCATCATCCATCCATCATCCATCCATCCATCCACCATCCAACCATCCATCCATCATCCATCCATCCATCCATCATCCATCCATCATCCATCCATCCATCCACCATCCAACCATCCATCCATCCATCGTCCAACCATCCATCCATCATCCATCCATCCATCATCCAACCATCCATCATCCAACCATCCATCCATCCATCATCCATCCATCCATCCATCATCCAACCATCCATCCATCCATCGTCCAACCATCCATCCATCATCCATCCATCCATCATCCAACCATCCATCATCCAACCATCCATCCATCATCCAACCATCCATCCATCCATCATCCATCCATCCATCCATCATCCAACCATCCATCATCCATCCATCCATCCATCCATCCATCATCCATCCATCCAACCATCCATCCATCATCCAACCATCCATCCATCCATCATCCAACCATCCATCATCCATCCAACCATCCATCCATCCATCATCCATCCATCATCCAACCATCCATCATCCATCCATCCATCCATCCATCATCCATCCATCATCCACCCACCATCCATCCATCATCCAACCATCCATCATCCATCCATCCATCCATCCATCCATCATCCAACCATCCATCCATCCATCGTCCAACCATCCATCATCCAACCATCCATCCAACCATCCATCCATCCATCATCCATCCATCCATCATCCATCCATCATCCACCCACCATCCATCCATCATCCAACCATCCATCATCCATCCATCCATCATCCAACCATCCATCATCCAACCATCCATCCATCCATCATCCATCCATCATCCATCCATCATCCAACCATCCATCATCCATCCAACCATCATCCATCCATCATCCACCCATCATCCATCCATCATCCAACCATCCATCATCCATCCAACCATCATCCATCCATCATCCAACCATCATCCATCCATCATCCAACCATCCATCATCCAACCATCCATCATCCATCCATCCATCATCCAACCATCCATCATCCATCCATCCATCATCCATCCATCCATCATCCATCCATCCATCCATCCATCCATCCATCCATCCATTCATCCATCCATCCATCCATCCATCCACCAAAGGGCTGTTGTAAAGAAATATTTTAGTAATCGATTATTCTTATAATTAATCGAGTAATTGGATAAAATAAAACATTGGTAGATCTAATATAATAGGATTTCTATTGCATATCAGCATCAGTTGAGTTTCCCAAACATTTAGTTTTTGGTAGTTTAGAAAACTAACCTGTAACAATAACAGCTTATTTTCTAGGCTAACCTGAAGAAAAGTTCTACAAAATCTGAAATTTTATTCAGTTTAAGAGGCAGGCTCACCAATACGCTTATAAAGATGTCTTTACTCCTGCTTCTCGTTTCTGTATTCATCTTTAGTCAGTTTAATAGATGAACTCTGACCTTGCCCAGATATTAATTATAGCTTTGTGTTCATGTTAGCGACGGGATTTAACTCCTTTGTTGGTCACACTCAGAAACATCTTCCAGCTACATGCCGCCACGATGCGTTCCGCCACACATTTGTTGAGACCGGGATGATATGAAATAAATTCTCAGTTCATCCGAAAAGCTACACTTAGGTTAGTCATCTAATGCGCAGCCGGCCACAGTGTTCAGTCTATCCGCTCACCTGTAAATACACCTGCAGTGCTCTTCCCGCTGGTTGCTCGAACCAGCAGCTCCAGGAGGAGAAAGGTACCTCCGTACTCCAAGCATCACGCCAGTCATTTTAAGGATGCTTATTGGTCCCCCAAAAAACGTCAAAGACCCGGGCATTATCATGAATCAATCAAATCCTCCCAGGCCGACCTTGAAAACTGGACGTTATGCTGCTAACACTTAGCTTGTCAACAACTCGGGCGGAGGTGAGAGCGCTGCGCAGCAGCTGGAACACGGCGCGCTAAATTATAAAATATTATTTAACAAAGCTTCGAGACAAATACATTTTCCTCGAGGAATTTTAATAATCGAGGATCTCAAATCACTCGAGGAATCATTTCAAGCCGAGTCCACCCGTCCGTCTGTCCATCCATAGATGGATCAGGTTGATCTCAGCCAGTGAGGAGAGTTTTAGTCCTGGTCTAGTGCTTCCTCCTGTGTGGTTGGTACCAACTTAAAGACAGGAAGTTGTTCTTTAAGCTCTGCAGGCTTCCTGGAGCCGTCTTGTAGTGTGGCTCGGCTCGGTCCAGTTCTGTTCCAGTCAGGATCAGAATCTCTGACCATCTGCAGTGGAATATCAGTTTGACCAAATTAAAAGGAAATGTTGATAAATCAGCTCTTCCGGGTTCCACCAGAACCATCCCATGCGCTTTCAGCCAGCTGACCAGCAGTGTGCCAGGATCAGTCTCACCAGCTCTTAAGCTGCAGAATATTTTTAGAACCTTTTTAAAGCTGTGGTACTGACCCGGTCCAGCCTGATCCGTTTCTGTCTGGTTGGATGAGTGAAATTTGTCACCAATAAAGATAAAAAAAGAAAGATTTTTCTCTCGTCTGCGGCAGCCGATTGACTTCATTTCTTCTTCTACTGTTTTAATTGGCACTGTCCTTCTCCTCTCCAGTCCTCCATCTCTCAGCAGATGTTTGATGATAAACCAGTCAGTGTTTGGGTCTGTTCTCTAGCTGGAGTTTCCTGTTAGCTTCTCTGCCCACATCAACAGTTTAGCACCTTCTGAAGTGCAGTTACCAGGTTCTGTTCCCTGGTTCTTTGTGACTGGACCTCTGGAGGCCCTCCAGAACCAGCATTTCCTTCTGTATTTCCTTCCTGTTTCTCTCCTGCTTGATGTTTTCAGCTAAGCAGTTGTTCTGACAGCTAGCCTGCGTGCTAACGCTCTTCTTCTTCTGCTGCTGTCCCCCGCTGCACGCTAGCCCGGAGCCGCATCCCGCGCCCCAGCATGAGTCAGGGCTGCAGCCGCGACACCAGTCGCGAGAGCAGCCGCGACACCAGCCCCGCTCGGGGCTTCGCTCCTCTGGGTGAGTACGGCCTGGTGTTCCTCAGGGTCGCTGCTGCCTTTCCAACGTTTTACTCAGAATGAATCCTGGAGAATCAGCAGCAAACTGACTCTATTCATGAATGAATTAAAACACAACCAGCAGCTGTGGCTGGAAGGCTCCATGCTGCTGCTTTTAGCTCCGCTAATTACCTTCATCAGCCTGGGAAGGGTCAAAGGTCATCTCCACAACCTCTGGAATCAGTTCTATAAACATTATTCCCAATATTAAAATTAATAATAATAATGATCCTAAATCACAGTAAAAAATTATATAAGTAAAAAAGTTATAAAACAAAATTAATGAAAATGACATTTTTAAAAATGTCATAATTGATTCAATTGAAAAATTTCAATTAGAATTAAAGAAAATAAAAAATTAAAACGTTAAAATAGGTTATTCCCAAGAGGAAAACATCTCAAGGTCAGAGCTCCATCTGAGACTGAGTTAGCAGGTCAAAGGTCATGACTCTGGACCAGTATGGCTGCTTGGAAGGGTTGCTGGAGAAACCCTCTTCTGTGGAACCAACATGGCCGCCGGACCGAGGTTAGCGGAGGTTCTGGGATCACAGTGATGCTGGACCAGAACCAGACCCAGCAATGAGTGGAGGAGCGTCTGGTTTAGAGTTAAGATGGTCTGGTTGTGTCTGTAGCAGGTGTGCTGGTCACTGAGGACCGGAGGGTCAAAGGTTAAATGTGAGTGGCTCTGGGGCCTGGACCTCTGCCGTCATATTTAACCCGGAGGCCAACTGGGGAAACCGGACCCAGTGGTTCTGATCCAGTAGTGACTTCCTGGTTCTCCCGCAGCCTCCAGACGCCACTCCCGTTCCACCAGTGCTCTGTCCTCAGCAGAACCCCACGGCCAGTCAGGTGACCTGCATGTTCCCAGGCCTCCCAGTGTGAGCTGGAGTGGCCCACCAGTCTGCTTCTGTTGTCGTTCCTCATGGCTGCAGCCAGAACCCATCAGAATCCATCAGATTTCAGTTTTGCTCCAGCATGGCAGGTTTTCCTTTAGTTGTCATGGAAACATGTTGCTTTGGTTCCAGGAAGGTTCTGGTTCCGATCCATATTTCATCCAGAAAGTGATGTTTTTCTGTTTCTTTGAGTTTTCAGCCTGATTGTTTCAGTTTTCATCCCTTTATGAGACTGTTGCATGTTTCTGTTTCTTCTTCTTTTGTTGGGCTCCTCTGCTCGTTGGGCGCTGATGATTAAGCTAAAGAAGAAGAAGGTAAGTCTCAGGCCGCCGGTTCCCTTCATTAATCAGCGTTCCGTCTTGTTTTTGTAGATCGATACGGTCTGATCCACCAAGCCAGGATTTCTGCGTCGGTGAACGCCATGCGGGTCCTGAACACCGGCACCGAGGTGGAGGCGGCCGTGGCCGACGCTCTGGTGAGTGACTTCCTGCTTCCACGCCACAATCCTTCAGAACCGCAGGGGAGAATTGGAGAAAAGGTTCTTGACAGTTTGGGTTTGTGCTCCTCTCTCTCGTCTTCCTTCTGGCGTTTTGCTTGCAGCTGCTCGGAGACTCCAGGAACAAGGTAGACAGATGCTTCCCGCTGTCTGTGTTCACTCCATCGCCAGCCTGTCTGTCTCACTGCCTCCTTTACTTCCTCCGGTTTCTGTCTCGTTTCTGCTTCAGAGCCTCGCGGCGCTGCTCGCCTGCCTCTGAGCTGAAAACAGATTGTTTCACAGATCAGGACTGAATCACATCAAAGCTCTGCATGTGTCTTAACCTCCATCCCTGGTCGCTGATCTCTCATTCCTGCATGACGCTGCATGAACGTTTCCCTCTCCGCTGCAGAGGAAGCCACTGCGGCGGCGCTACGAGTCTCCTGGGATGTACTCCGATGACGACGCCAACAGCGACGCGTCCAGCGCCTGCTCAGAGCGCTCCTACAGCTCCAGGAACGGAGGCATCCCCCACTACCTGCGGCAGACGGAGGACGTGGCCGAGGTGCTGAACCACTGCGCCAGCTCCAACTGGTCTGAGAGGAAGGAGGGCCTGATGGGCCTGCAGAACCTGCTGAAGAGCCAAAGGATCCTCAGGTGGGAGCCTGTCGGGGGCGGGGGGGCTAGTACTGGGAGCCATTTGAAGGAAACACAGAGCTTCCATAATACGTTGATGACTGTCAGATCTATTTCCCCTTCAGATGCTCTCCTCATTCAGGCTCTTCTTAGCTGTCTAGAAGAAGCCAGAAACACCAAGACATCTAGCATTTTAACAAACTGGAAGCTGAAGTGGTTTTATTCAGTCCCAGTCAAATGACACATCCTCACTGTACTGACCTCTTTCTGACGTCACCAAACACGATGGCTAAATGCTGTGGAAAGATCATCACTTTAAATCTCAGACATCTCTCCAAGGCATGACTAAGGCTGCATCATCACCACCAGCCCACCAGAGTCCGCTTTCACCCGACGACTCCGGTCCGCTTTCACCCGACGACTCCGGTCCGCTTTCACCCGAGGACTCCGGTCCGCTTTCACCCGACGTCTCCGGTCCGCTTTCACCCGAGGACTCCGGTCCGCTTTCACCCGACGACTCCGGTCCGCTTTCACCCGACGACTCCGGTCCGCTTTCACCCGACGACTCCGGTCCGCTTTCACCCGACGACTCCGGTCCGCTTTCACCCGACGACTCCGGTCCGCTTTCACCCGAGGACTCCGGTCCGCTTTCACCCGACGACTCCGGTCCGCTTTCACCCGACGACTCCGGTCCGCTTTCACCCGACGACTCCGGTCCGCTTTCACCCGAGGACTCCGGTCCGCTTTCACCCGACGACTCCGGTCCGCTTTCACCCGACGACTCCGGTCCGCTTTCACCCGACTCCAGTCTGCTTGGTATAAAGTCCTGTTCGGTTGGGGAGGTGTGACCTCTGGGTTCGGTGGAACTGAACTCTGGTTTGGTTTGAATGTGAACGCCAGGCGGACCAGAGACCGCTCCTAAAGCAGGCAGTGGACTACAGCGCAGGGCATTCTGGGTAAATCCAACCAAAGCTAACATGCTAGCCTAGCGCTAGCAGCAGAAATGGCTCCTGGTCTTTAGCTGAAAGAGAAATCCTCCAACACTAAAATCTGACGCCTCCATCTTGTTTCCATCTGGTGAAACAGGAAGTTGCTCTCAGCGTCTTCAGAGGTTTTAGTGTCGTTTCCTTCAGTGGTTGTTGGTGCAGCGCCCCCACAGGCCAGGAGGGGAACAGGCTGGTTTTGGTCAGTATGATGAGTATCGTGGAAAAAAACTATTTCCAAGCACTGGTCAGGTAAAATAACTCAATCAGGTTTATTCATGAATTGTGCATAACTTGGAGAGATCATAAGACAATCAGTAATCAAGCCAGTCTGGATGCAAAGTTCTGCCAGGCAGAGACAACACATGTTATGCAAGGACAAGGAATGAGAAACAAAGAGAGACAGTCTGGTTCAGATGCAGCTGTGGAAAACAATCTCCCTACCTTATACATGTAACCCAAATAGTTCTTTTGGTGAGAAATCACTAACATTTCATATGTGACCTTGTTGTAATATTTTCCATCACATGTAGAAGAGAACTAAATAAGTCAACATGGAACGGAGCTTTTCCTGAGCGGTTTTCTTCCAAAGATCCAGCTTAGTCTGACCAAAGTTCCTGTTTAGAGCCCTGGAAAATTTTACTTCTTGTCTGTTAGAAATAATTAAAGTAAATAAATAAACTCCATATGTTTACGTTTGTGTTGGTAGGGCAGAACCTGACCTGCCTCAAGGAAGTCGTGGGTCATTGTTCTGATCCTGTTGGGTTCTAACCGGCTGTTTGTTGTCTGTGCAGCCGGGTGGAGCTGAAGAGACTCTGTGAGATCTTCACCAGGATGTTTGCAGACCCACACAGTAAGGTACAGACCCTCAGATACATGCATGGTCTTCAGCTGGAGATATTTCTGGATCTAACTGTGTGTTCTGCTGCACGGCCCGCCTTGCTGTGGCTCTAACTCCAGAGAGTGAGTGTTTGCTCCTTCAGTCCGTGCCTGCCCCGTTAGACGGACAGAAGGTCTGACCAGAACCTGCCTTTATTCCCAGGTGTTCAGCATGTTCCTGGAGACGCTGGTGGACTTCGTCACGGTGCACAAGGACGACCTGCAGGACTGGCTCTTCGTCCTGCTCACTCAGCTGCTGAAGAAGATGGGCGCCGACCTGCTGGGCTCAGTCCAGGCCAAGGTCCAGAAGGCTCTGGACATCACAAGGTCAGAACCAAGACATAGCACGGCCTGCGTGCTGCTCAAGCTTTTATCACTAAAGCGCTGATCTGATAACCTAGGGCAGAGGGCCCCAACCTTTTCATCACCGCGGACCCAGTCAAGACTCGGTCATTTAGCTGCGGCCTGGTGGGGGTGGACTGTCAGCTGATGCTTCTGCATGTTGGTGTTCCCACTAAGCCCTTTTTTTTCCCTTTACGACAATCTTTCTTCGTCCTGCGGTGTGTTGAATATTCATCATGATCTCGGCCCGATTATCGCAGCTTGTTGAATGTGACAGGGAGCCAATCAGAAAGCGCGGTGACGTAAGAACGGAGGGGATCCCAAACCGTTGGCATGGCAACTGAGAGTCCGGCGGACATATGTGGAAATGTTTACTACTATATGTAAAGGTCATTATTATATATGTTTACTATATGTGGTTTTGTTTATTCAGTTAACATGTTAACTATGATAAAACAAACAGCTAATAGAGCAGCTGCTCCTTTTATCAAACTTTTCTTTTTGTTTCGTCTTTTATCTCTTAAAATGATCCACAAACTATCACTGCTGCTCCTACATCCTGTTTGATTATTCTAAAGTCACTATGGGATGTTGGGGTTTTACTGGATTTCCTTCTGGAACCGGGATGTTCAGTGGAACCGGGATGTTCAGTGGAACTGGGATGTTCAGTGGAACTGGGATGTTCAGTGGAACCGGGATGTTCAGTGGAACCGGTTCTGGTGCCGTGTTGCTCCTGGACCCACGAACCGACCCAACCTGTTGATCGGCTCTGAGGTCACAGAGGTCTGGAAAATTGATGCTTAAATCAAAAACTCACAAGCTGTTCTCCTCTCATCTCACTGCCCTAACGCTCTCTGTGGCGCATCTGCATCTTATTTTGAAGGGATATGTTACCATAGCGACCATAGTCAAACATTTTCCTTTGGTGAACATTTTACCTCAGGATAAGGACTAATGGAGCCCTGAGCTGGTTTCTCCATCTGGGAGATGAGAGACACTAAAGTGATGCTGATGCTCAGGGAGCCACCTGGTCGCTATGGTGACGCAGTTTGAAGCTTTATGACCTCATTAACATCCGGTCACCAGGTGATGCAGAGCAGCTCGGACTGTGGGAATCAACCCACCGGGATAAATCCATCCTCCTGCCTCTCTGGGCCTTTTCCCTTCAGAGAAACTTTCCAAACAATCTGATCATTTTGCTGCTTGTGGATCAATGTTGGCGGCAAGACGCAACCCAGAGAATCCGTTAGAGGATTTTCAAAATAAAAGATCCTCCAGACTCACATAATACATAAAATGGAAATATTTCATTATTTCTTGCGCGGCCCGGTACCAATTGGTCCACGGACCGGTACCGGTCCACGGCCCGGGGGTTGGGAACCACTGGTTTAGAGGGTCTGTGAACTGCTGAAATGTAGAGCTGCCTTTCCTAGATTGGCTAAACATCTGTGGTCCACTACTGGTTTCAGGTTCCAGAGGCCCAGTGGTACCACCACGACTAAACCCTTACTGGACTCTCTGACTCACCATTATTTAAATATGTCCTGGTCATCCAGTAAGGTTCTGGTATTGCTGGTTTTACTGGTTTCAGGTGAGGGTTAGGTAAGGTTAACCCTTTACTGACTCCAGTTGGTTCTGGAGGCCAGAGTGACCTGAGCCTGGGCCAAACAGCTTAAAAATATCATTTTCTCTCCAGCCAGAGAGTGTTAGAGAGAAAATGTGTACTTTTAGCTTTTAGTGTACTTTTATTTTCCCTCGGTGGAGAAACTCGAGGTAAATTCTAGATTAAATGTACCAGAAGGAGGCTAAGTCATCAGCCCTGAGGTTCACCAAATATTACAAATCAGGTGACTGGGTGAGTTTGTACCAGATCTGGATCTGGATCTGATTCTGGTGTCAATTATTCTGCTCAATAGTGACTCTTCAAACGTCATCTCTGATCAGTGAAAGCAGAGAAATCATCAAAGTTTCCTAGGAAACCAGCTCTGCTGTTTGAAGATGATGTCCAGCGTTGACGCGTCCAGCTGGTTTCGGGGTTTCCTTGCTCTGACCCGGTCAGCTCCTCTGGGTCAGAGGTCGTCTGCCTGAGCGCTGATCACAGCTTCTGTCTGCTGCGTTTCAGGGAGTCGTTCCCCTTCGACCAGCAGTTCAACATCCTGATGCGCTTCATCGTGGACCAGACCCAGACCCCCAACCTCAAGGTGAGCCACAGTCGTCTCCCGCCGTCGCGTCTCCGTCGGCCCGGGACTAAGCGTCCCGTCGTCCGCAGGTCAAGGTCGCCATCCTGAAGTACATCGAGTCTCTGGCTCGCCAGATGGACCCGACCGACTTTGTGAACTCCAGCGAGACACGGCTGGCGGTGTCCCGCATCATTACCTGGACCACCGAACCGAAAAGCTCCGACGTCAGGAAGGTGAGACGCATTTCATCCACGATACAAGAGCAAAGGCTTTCCACCTGAAGATTAAAACTGTTTTGTTTTTAGCTCATTTGTCTGTTTACTCAATAAATTAGCAATAAATAGTTTTGAATTGAAAGTTTTGCTGATTAAGATGTGATTTGATTAATTTCAAACCCTGAAATTAATTGGATCTGAAACTATGGAAGCCTTTTATCAGAATCCCTAGTTGACCTGCAGCGGCTGAGTTCTGGTTCTGGTCCATCACCTGGGCCCTGAGAGAGACGGGGCGGCCACAGCTGGGCGAGCGAGGAGCTTCTGGAGAGACGAGTCTCAGTTCGGTCTGGGTCCAGGCTCACGGTCGTCATGGCGATGCCTGAGTCGTCAGCAAACGTTCCCAGCCCTGAGGGACGCCCAGATCATCGTCTCTCCTCAGTCTGGGAGCCAGACAACTGAAAGGACCAGCGCCGATTTTACAACTCAGCTGAGAGAGCAGGCCGGGTTAGGGCTTGGTTCTGGAGGGCAGATCAGGTTCTAGATCTCAGTACACTGGTTGGCCTGCGTTCAGGAAGAATCCGGCAGAACTGGAAGTGATACCTGTAGATCCAGATCCAGAGCCGAGTCAACACCAGAACTTCTCCAGGTTCTGCTGGACATCACCTGTTGTTGCTGGGTTCTGTTGGTCCAGTTCTCCTGCTCTGATCCATGGAAGGCGCCAGGTTCTGATTCTGACAGAGGTTCCTCTGTTGGTTCCAGGACCTGGGATCAGTAAGCAGTTCTGGTTCTGTGCGCAGGCGGCCCAGGTGGTTCTGATCGCGCTGTTTGAGCTGAACACGCCGGAGTTCACCATGCTGCTGGGCGCGCTGCCCAAGACCTTCCAGGACGGCGCCACCAAGCTGCTGCACAGCCACCTCAAGAACTCCAGCAACACCAGCAGCGGCGTGGTAAGTCCCTCCAGAACCTCCAGAACCCGGTGCAGGCCTTCTCAAGCTCAGCTTCTGCCTCTGTTCTCCAGGGGTCTCCCAGCAACACGGTGGGCCGGACGGCGCCGCGCCACGCCCTCAGCAGGTCCAGCCCGCTCACTTCCCCCACCAACTGCTCCCACGGCGGCCTGTCTCCCAGGTAGGAACCCACCGGACCACCACCGAACCTGCCTTCTGGTCCGGGAGAACCTTGGCCGCAAGGCGTTCTGGTACCGACCCGCCATGGTTCTGGCTCCATGATCGTCCATCCACAGATGGCAGCGGCCACGATTGCTGCCATAAACCCGCGTAGAAATCATCGGCTTTAAGCTAAAACTCGTAATGGAGCGATGACACCAGCTGAGAGCGAAGCTCCGGATGGAAGCGAAAAGCTTCCCATCAGAACCGTCCCGAATCCGAAAGGTCAGAACCTCCGGATGCTCCGATCAGGGTTTTTCCTGCCAATTCCGATCACCCCTGGGCCGATCGCTGTCGATACCGATCACATGGATTGGCTGTTCATGTATAAATGAGGTATAAACGAGATCTGGCAAAACAAAACCATAAATATCCTAATTTATACCAAAACATAAAATACCTGCAGGCCCCATGCAGAAAGTATTCAGTCAAAAAGACAACAGAAAAACCTGCAATCTGTGATAAAATGTGCAACAGTAAGGCTCTGGAAGCCTAATTTATCTCACAACACTTATCAAATAATGTCAAGTAAAAAAATGCAACATTCATTTGATGTCAGATGCAGGTTGCATTAAAATAATCAACCCTGTTACTGGATCAACCTGCCTGATAGCGATAGCATGGCTAGCTGCTTTCTGACTGAGGTGCAATTCTGCAGAACATCTGGAGGGGGCAGAGCAGCTACATCTTTTATTTACATTTTTCACAGATTATCTCTCTACTGGGGCAGCGAGCGTTTTTTATACATATGTAAAACCTTTTTTACATTTCATGCTGCATGCAAGGCTGGTCCAACAGCGAGAACCAGCGTCTTACACCGCCAGCTCCATGAATAAGATTATGTTCGGGTTATTAGCTTTCTAAGCATCGTGCTCTTCCGGGTGAGTGTTGGTAGTTGTGCGCTGCTTTACCTGCTGTCTGATCGCTCCGGATGTCTTGTTTTCTGCAGTGAGCCTCGATAACTTACCGTCCTCCGTCAGTGTTAACGGCTCCACATGACATCGCCAGCATCTGCTGCACTGGCAGCTGCAGGGCGCGATGTCAGAGATGCAGGTGATCGGTGATCACCAATCATACACTTTTTTTACGGAAATCAGTCGATTATGATCGGCGGCCGATCGATCGGCATGCCACTAGTCAGAACTTCTGGATCCGTCATCAGGAAGCAGATCTGTCCTCTAACCTGAACCTCTCAGCTCAGACTCTTTTTGTCTCTCCTCTCTCTCCGTCCTTGGCCTGCCTCCTCTCATTGGTTTCCTCCCTTCCTCCGTCCTTCCTTCCTGCTGCTACAGTCGTTTGTGGGGCTGGGGGGTCGACGGGCTGCTCCCCGCTGCGCCCCCTGCTGCCCCTCTGCCTCAGTGCGCCCCCGCCGCCCCTGGCCTCAGGGCCCTGCGCCGAGCCTTTTCACCCAGGTAGACCGAGTCCAGTTGTTCTGTTTGTCGCTGAGCGTCGCTGCAGAAGGCGTCGCTCGGCGACACGTCGGCACGCTTGGACCGGACCGGCAGCAGAAACACTGCGCACGCATGCGGACCGGTGGCCGTGTTTCTGCTCCAGCTGCGTCCTCTGACCCGCCGTTCCGCCTCTGTGCTCGGCAGCGTGACGGAGTACGACACGGAGAACATGAACGCAGAGGAGATCTACAGCTCGCTGCGCGGCGTCACCGAGGCCATCCAGAGCTTCAGCTACCGCAGCCAGGAGGACCTGAACGAGCCGCTGCGCCGCGACGGCAAGAGGGACGACGCTGTGAGTATCCCACTGGTGGATAACTGGTGTATTGCTGGATTCTGATTCACAAGCTTCCACTTCCTTCCAGTAGTCAGTAATACTACAGGAAAACCAGACACAATAACTGCATTTATAAAGCTCCAGGTGCCAGATATCGGCTTCTTGCAGATGCAAAAAGATGCTAAATCCTTTTGTTTTATTTTGAAAGTTTGATTAATTCTGAACTTCCTCTTGTCAGGTGGGAAGAGAAGTCGTGGCTCCGTCTCCAGGTCCTGATGCTCGTCTGGGTTTAGACGTGGTGGAAGGCGGCCGCACCGCCCTGGACAACAAGACGTCACTGCTCAACACCCCGTCGCCACGGTCCTTCTCCGGGCCCCGGAGCCGCGAGTTTGCCCCCTACGGCTACGGCGAAACCATCTGCGCCTACGATAAGAGCGCGCTGAAGGAGGCCGTGTTCGATGACGACGTGGAGCAGTTCCGTGACTGTGAGTCTGCAGACACTCTGCACAAGGGTCAAAGGTTACCTGCTGTTATCACCTGTCTCCAGGTTGAACCAGGGGTCACTCAGGTTGTTAACATGCTAACAGACCCCAGAGTTGGCTCTCTGTGACTCCTGGAGGGGGCGCTATGCCGCAGGAAGACTCCTTCTCTCTGGAAGGGTTGAAATAACAATATTACAAAATATTCTGATATTGATTTTACTAGTAAATATTGTGATAACTATAGTATTAGAAAATTGTTCAATGATGATAATATAAGCAAATATTACAACAATAATATTTGTAAATATTTTTGATATCGCAAAATATTGAAATGACAAAAATATTTCAATCATAATATTGGTAAATATTGCGATGACAATAAAACTGGCTCAGTATTGTACAGCCCTAGTAGAAAGAGACAGCAGTCATTGGCTGTATAACTATCTGACCACCAGGGGGCAGTCATTGACCAGCGATGGTCGGCTAACCCTTTGAAGGAATCCAGGATAAGCTGAACTTGTTTCAAGTTAACTAAAATTTCAGTTTGTGATACACCAAAACTCATAATCACTTCAAAAGTGTTTATCTTTAGTTATATCTTTAGTGGCCATTTTTTCACTAATGGCTTGATGACGCGTTCTGGCCTGTTCTGCACTGGAATCTACAGAGGAAACACAGCAAGCTTAACTTTACCTGAGTTTATCACTTTGCCTGGTGTAATTTTAGATAATGCCACACGGTGTCACTGCTGGCTGTAAGTAAAACAGGTGAGTGGATAAGTTCCCACATGTACAAAAAGAAGAGCGAAGCGGGAGAGCCACAACCGAACACAACTTACAAAGGGCCTATATGGCCCTCAACATTTCTCTCCAGAAGACTTTGAGTCACTTGTACGAGCAAAACCGAGGGAGGTTCTAGCAGCTGATCTGGGCCGGACACGGCGGTATAGCTGTGACCGGTCGGATCACAGTCCGACCAGCGGTCTGTGTCATTCATCGTTTCATTTCTGAAGCTGAAGGCAGCAGCAGCGCCTATGTCCAACTGCCCCCTTCCTCTGTTTGGTCCTCATCATCATCATCACTCCATGTAATTTCTACATTCAATTGATTTCAATGCTCCGATTCAATTTGAAAAGGCTTAAAGACGTTACGCATCACTGTTTGGCTGGACGGGGCTAGTTTGGCCATCAGACGACATTTACCCAGAATGACATGGCGACATTTGTGTGACAATATTTTATTCAAATGAAGAACTAAACAGTCTACAGCATTATTACTGTATTGTTTATACATGTAAAATAAATATTTCTCAGAGTTTATTGTTACGAATCCCGGATCACGTTAGTGTGAAATGAAAGTAGAACGAGACGCTAACGCCTCGGATGCTGGGCGCCGCTCAGAACTGGATCAGCTGCTAATGCTAGCGCAGCGGCCAGGTGGTAACCTGTGATCCAGGTGAGAGGTCACCTCAGACCTCAGTCTGTCAAGATAACAAATTTTGCTGAACGATTAATTGTCTCAAGAATTATTGCGATAAACGATAATATTGTTTCAAGACCTTTTTACACTAATTTAATAGAAAGGATGTAATAATGCATGCGATTTCCTACCAACACTTCAACACTTTATTTTCAAAAGAACACTTAAAGCTGAAACTGATAAACAAAATAAACAAAACATCCAAAAACAAAAATAAAATGGATTCTCAGTCTCCATTAACAAAAAATGCACTTGAATAAAATCTAAACAACATAAAGCCAAAGTGGAAATAACTACTGCATTCAACCAAAAGAGTGCAGATTCTGAAGTCTGCCCTTCAGTAATCATTAGATTTTAATAGAAAACATGGACACGTCGATGCAATAGTTCACACTACACCGTTTTTTGCCCTGATTTTCCCCATAGGACAATCTTAGAACATTGGACGTTGGACCGATCATCAAGCCTGTGGTGTGTTACGGTAGATCGTCGTTGCCGCTCCGATCTAAATCGGGTTTTCCCCGACTGGGAGCGTTAAGGCAGCCTGTTGAATCTGACAGGTAGCCAATCAGAAAGCGCGGATTCCCCTCCGAGCTTTCTGAGGGGAAATACGGAGGGAATCCCAAACAGCTGACACGGCGCTATGGAGATGATATGTGGAAACAACATTAATGTTCATTCAACATTTCGTGCAAAGAAAATAGAAATGACAAGAGGAGGAGTTGGCGCGAAATCACTACCGCAGTTGATAAACCCAGTAACTTTTCAGCTGTTCTTCGTTAAGGTGACATAAATAGATTATAATGATTTTCATTCAGTCAGGACTGATACTGGTCCCATGCATTACAGGTAGATTGTAGTAAATCATTGATTAATGCCTTGTTTCACAATGAGTGAACTGGACTTTATTATTTTGTGCCCATTGTTGGACACCACACGGCCCGATCGAACCCGATCGAACCGTTATACCTAGGATTTCTGTGGGCTAGTCTGTGGTCTCTCAGGTTGTGAAAATGAGCCGACAATCGGCGACATAAGATTGTGTAGTGTGCGCTGGGACTTACACTAAGGAGATGAGGAAGGGAGGGTCAGTGGAGGTCACTGGAGTTGAACCTTTTTTCATTCACTGTCATCAACAGAAAGAGAAAAAGGCTGGAAGAAACGATAAGGCCGATAATTAAAATGAGGTCGATAGTTTTAATTTATAGTGCGATTAATTGATTTATTGTTTATCGTGACAGGCCTACTCAGACCTCAGTCTGTCGCCATGGCAACAGGAACCAAACATGTCTCCATCCAGTTGTTCAGCACATTTGTTTCTGTTGCCGCCATCACATTGTTCTCTCTGCACCCACCTCCCTATCTTCATCCTCCGTCACCCTCCTAACCCCTGACCCCTCCCCCCTTCCCTGCAGGCCGGCGGAAGGATTCAGGTGAAAACAAGACGAGTCTGCCTAAAGGCTTTTGTCCTGGTAAACGCTCTTCCTGCTCCTCTTGCTGTTCGCTTCCCTCATTTATCTCCTCTGATCCTGTGGCTCCGCCCACTTCCTGCCTGCGCTGGTGTGGGTTCTAACCTCTGGGTTGGTTCTGCTGGGTCGGTTCTGTCAGGTCGGGTCGGTTCTGTTGGTTCTGCTGGGTCGGTTCTGTCAGGTCGGGTCGGTTCTGTTGGTTCTGCTGGGTCGGTTCGGTCAGGTCGAGTGGGTTCTGTTGGTTCTGCTGGGTCGGTTCTGTCAGGTCGGGTCGGTTCTGTTGGTTCGGTTCTGTCAAGTCAGGTCGGTTCTGCTGGGTCGGTTCTGTCAGGTCAGGTAGGTTCTGTTGGGTCGGTTCTGTCAGGTTGGGTCGGTTCTGTCAGGTCCGACCCAGCAGAACCGACCCAGCAGAACTGACCTGACCTGTCAGAACAGATCAGAACAGTTGGTTCTGCTGGGTCGGTTCTGTCAGGTCAGGTCGGTTCTGCTGGGTCGGTTCTGTTGGTTCTGCTGGGTCGGTTCTGTCAGGTCCGACCCAAACAGAACCGACCTAGCAGAACCGACCCAGCAGAACTGACCTGACCTGTCAGAACAGATCAGAACAGTTGGTTCTGCTGGGTCGGTTCTGTCAGGTCAGGTAGGTTCTGCTGGGTCGGTTCTGTCAGGTCCGACCCAAACAGAACCGACCTAGCAGAACCGACCCAGCAGAACTGACCTGACCTGTCAGAACAGATCAGAACAGTTGGTTCTGCTGGGTCGGTTCTGTCAGGTCAGGTCGGTTCTGCTGGGTCGGTTCTGTTGGTTCTGCTGGGTCGGTTCTGTCAGGTCCGACCCAAACAGAACCGACCCAGCAGAACTGACCTGACCTGTCAGAACAGATCAGAACAGTTGGTTCTGCTGGGTCGGTTCTGTCAGGTCAGGTCGGTTCTGTTGGTTCTGCTGGGTCGGTTCTGTCAGGTCGGGTCGGTTCTGTTGGTTCGGTTCTGTCAAGTCAGGTCGGTTCTGCTGGGTCGGTTCTGTCAGGTCAGGTAGGTTCTGTTGGGTCGGTTCTGTCAGGTTGGGTCGGTTCTGTCAGGTCCGACCCAGCAGAACCGACCCAGCAGAACTGACCTGACCTTCGGTTCTGTCAGGTCAGGTCGGTTCTGCTGGGTCGGTTCTGTTGGTTCTGCTGGGTCGGTTCTGTCAGGTCCGACCCAAACAGAACCGACCTAGCAGAACCGACCCAGCAGAACTGACCTGACCTGTCAGAACATATCAGAACAGTTGGTTCTGCTGGGTCGGTTCTGTCAGGTCAGGTAGGTTCTGTTGGTTCTGCTGGGTCGGTTCTGTCAGGTCAGGTCGGTTCTGCTGGGTCGGTTCTGTTGGTTCTGCTGGGTCGGGTCGGTTCTGCCAGGTTGGGTCAGTTCTGTCGGGTCAGGTCCGTTCGGTTCTGTCTGGTCGGTTCTGTCAGGTCGGATCGGTTCTGCTGGGTCGGTTCTCTTGGTTCTGCTGGGTCGGTTTGCCAGGTCGGGTCAGTTGTGTCGGGTCAGGTCCGTTCGGTTCTGTCGGGTCGGTTCTGTCAGGTCCGTTCGGTCCTGTCGGTTCGGTTCTGTCGGGTCAGTTCGGTTCTGTTGGGTCGGTTCTGTCAGGTCAGGTCCGTTCGGTTCGGTTCTGTCGGTTCGGTTCTGTCGGGTCGGTTCTGCCGGGTCGGTTCTGTCAGGTCAGGTCCGTTCGGTTCTGTCGGTTCGGTTCTGTCAGGTCAGGTCCGTTCGGTTCGGTTCTGCCGGGTCGGTTCTGTCAGGTCAGGTTCGGTTCGGTTCTGTCGGGTCGGTTCTGTCAGGTCAGGTCCGTTCGGTTCTGTCGGTTCGGTTCTGTCAGGTCAGGTCCGTTCGGTTCGCTTCGGTTCTGTCGGGTCGGTTCTGTCAGGTCAGGTCCGTTCGGTTCGGTTCGGTTCGGTTCTGCCGGGTCGGTTCTGTCAGGTCAGGTCCGTTCGGTTCGGTTCTGTCGGGTCGGTTCTGTCAGGTCAGGTCCGTTCGGTTCGGTTCTGCCGGGTCGGTTCTGTCAGGTCAGGTCCGTTCGGTTCTGTCGGTTCGGTTCTGTCAGGTCAGGTCCGTTCGGTTCGCTTCGGTTCTGTCGGTTCGGTTCTGTCAGGTCAGGTCCGTTCGGTTCGGTTCGGTTCTGCCGGGTCGGTTCTGTCAGGTCAGGTCCGTTCGGTTCGGTCGGTTCGGTTCGGTTCTGCCGGGTCGGTTCTGTCAGGTCAGGTCCGTTCGGTTCGGTTCTGTCGGGTCGGTTCTGCCGGGTCGTTGTGCTCTGACTCTGGGACGTTCCCCGGTTCTAGAGTCGTTCAGGATGTCGGGGACGTCCTGGCGGCCTCGCTAACCCCTGTCTGGTTCCGAGCAGTCGGACCGGACCATTCGGACCTGGTGGCGGACCTGCTGAAGGAGCTGTCCAATCACAACGAGCGCAGCGAGGAGCGGCGCGCGGCGCTGCTGGAGCTACTGAAGGTCACGCGGGAGGACAGCGCCCCCGTGTGGGACGAACACTTCAAGACCGTCCTGCTGCTGCTGCTGGAGACGCTTTGCGACAAGGACGTAGGTTCTGGTTCTAGGGAGGTCCTGGTCCGGTTCTCCTCCCTGGGGTTCCTCCAGGCCTGCTGGCGGTCTCTCTCCAGAGAGACTGGACCGGGACTCCCGGGCTGTACTGACCCGGTTCTTGTCTCCTGGCAGTACACCATTCGGGCCCTGGCCCTGCGGGTTCTGAAGGAGATTCTGAGGAACCAGCCGACCCGGTTCAGGAACTATGCCGAGCTGACCATCATGAAGACCCTGGAGGCCCACAAGGACTCCCACAAAGAGGTGATCCGGTTCTGGTTTTGCTGCTCTGGGCTTTAATACAAATGAGGTCAGCAGGAGAAACTCCTGGTTTCTTGGTGAAAAGTATTGGCACCCCTGATCTGAATGAATGAATGAATGAATGTCACCCGACGGATATTCATTCATTCAACACTTTGAATGAAATAATAATCAACCATTCACAGGGAGAATCTAGACTAGGACTGTCAAAGTCAAAAACACGGAGGGCCAAACAACCAAATGTGCTACAAGCCAAGGGCCGGAATAAAAAAATATTTTGTTAACACTGTCAGTAACTTCAAGGCAAAACATCTTCAACAGGCAAACAGCAAAAAATTACATTGTTTAGAAAAACTCAACATGTTTCTTAATATCAAGATAAATACATGAATTAAAGTGCATTATAAACTGAAATACATTATTGTGCTGCTCTATGATGTCCATATTCTTGTCTGTGTGTTTCTGAGAAACTTGATAGATTATATTCTTAGATTATATTCCTGGATTATATTCCTGGATTATATTCTTAGATTATATTCCTAGATTATATTCCTAGATTATATTCTTAGATTATATTCTTAGATTATATTCCTAGATTATATTCCTAGATTATATTCTTAGATTATATTCCTGGATTATATTCCTAGATTATATTCCTAGATTATATTCCTAGATTATATTCCTAGATTATATTCCTAGATTATATTCTTAGATTATATTCCTAGATTATATTCCTGGATTATATTCCTAGATTATATTCCTAGATTATATTCTTAGATTATATTCCTAGATTATATTCCTGGATTATATTCCTAGATTATATTCCTAGATTATATTCCTGGATTATATTCTTAGATTATATTCCTAGATTATATTCCTGGATTATATTCCTAGATTATATTCTTAGATTATATTCCTAGATTATATTCCTGGATTATATTCCTAGATTATATTCCTGGATTATATTCCTAGATTATATTCCTAGATTATATTCTTAGATTATATTCCTAGATTATATTCTTAGATTATATTCCTAGATTATATTCCTGGATTATATTCCTGGATTATATTCCTAGATTATATTCCTAGATTATATTCTTAGATTATATTCTTAGATTATATTCCTGGATTATATTCCTAGATTATATTCCTAGATTATATTCCTGGATTATATTCCTAGATTATATTCTTAGATTATATTCCTAGATTATATTCCTGGATTATATTCTTAGATTATATTCTTAGATTATATTCCTAGATTATATTCTTAGATTATATTCTTAGATTATATTCCTAGATTATATTCCTAGATTATATTCTTAGATTATATTCCTAGATTATATTCCTAGATTATATTCCTAGATTATATTCTTAGATTATATTCCTAGATTATATTCCTAGATTATATTCCTGGATTATATTCCTAGATTATATTCTTAGATTATATTCCTAGATTATATTCCTAGATTATATTCTTAGATTATATTCCTAGATTATATTCCTGGATTATATTCCTAGATTATATTCCTGGATTATATTCTTAGATTATATTCTTAGATTATATTCCTAGATTATATTCTTAGATTATATTCCTAGATTATATTCCTAGATTATATTCTTAGATTATATTCTTAGATTATATTCCTAGATTATATTCCTAGATTATATTCTTAGATTATATTCCTGGATTATATTCCTAGATTATATTCTTAGATTATATTCCTAGATTATATTCTTAGATTATATTCCTAGATTATATTCTTAGATTATATTCCTGGATTATATTCCTAGATTATATTCCTAGATTATATTCTTAGATTATATTCCTAGATTATATTCCTAGATTATATTCCTAGATTATATTCCTGGATTATATTCCTAGATTATATTCTTAGATTATATTCCTAGATTATATTCCTAGATTATATTCTTAGATTATATTCCTAGATTATATTCCTGGATTATATTCCTGGATTATATTCCTAGATTATATTCCTAGATTATATTCCTGGATTATATTCCTAGATTATATTCCTAGATTATATTCCTAGATTATATTCTTAGATTATATTCCTGGATTATATTCCTAGATTATATTCCTAGATTATATTCCTGGATTATATTCCTAGATTATATTCCTAGATTATATTCTTAGATTATATTCCTAGATTATATTCCTAGATTATATTCTTAGATTATATTCCAGTTAACCTGACAGTCGTGTTTCTGGACTGTGGGCGGAAACTGGAGAACCGGAGAGAACCCAGCATGGAGAACATGCGGAAAGACCCTCGGCTGGGAATCGAACCCAGGACCTTCTTGCTGCAAGGCAGCAGTTGCACCAACTGCACCACTGTGCAGCCTGGTATTATTACAATTATAATAATGATAATAATAATAGTAATAAGAGTACTATTAATAGTAATTCTAATAATAATTATAGTAATAATAACAGTAATAGTAATATTGATAATAATAATAATGATGCAGCTTCATATTGAGGAAATAAATTAATTTCTTAGCTCTTCTCTTTAAAGCTGCTAAGTATTTTGGGTCATTATCCTGCTGGATGACCTCTGACCCCTGATCCCATGTTCTCCAGCAGCAGCTGTGGTCCTTCCACAGGTCTGAGCGGGAACAGCTGCCTGCGACCTTTGACCTCTGCAGGACAGGATGTGCTTTGGCCTCCAGTAGTTTTCCTCCAGCAGAGCGCGGATCAATAAACGCCGCGTGTCGATCCTGGAATGTTACTCAGGTCCCGATGGGTTCTGATCTGGTTTCCACTGAGGGGTCTGCAGCCTCCAGAACCTCCAGAACCTCACAGGGGTTCCTGAAGGCAGCTCTGTTTCTATGTTTAAACTGTTTGACATGAAAAGTTTTGTTGTTTTTTCTGCAGTTTTTTAAATTTTTGTTTTTTTATTGTCTCTTCTTCTCTCCGTTTCTCTGACTTTGTGTCTTTGTCTTTCGTTCCTTCAGCTGATTTTGTTGTTGACTCTTCTGGAGTCTGATAGTTTTGGGTTTTAGTTTGGAGTTCTGCTCTTCCAGTAAAGGACGAATCGTATTTATTTGGCCTTAAATGGGTTCAAGGCAGCAGGTTGACTGACTGCCATGGCTGGGAGTGTTTCGGTGTGAGGTCAGGGGTCGGCTGCGAGGCCCGTCTCTAGCCAGCGTGTTGTCCCTGCAGGTGGTGCGTGCGGCCGAGGAGGCGGCGTCCTCTCTGGCCGGCTCCATCCACCCGGAGCAGTGCATCAAGGTGCTGTGCCCCATCGTCCAGACCGCCGACTACCCCATCAACCTGGCCGCCATCAAGATGCAGACCAAGGTCATCGAACGCATCGCCAAGGACTCGCTGCTGCAGCTGCTGCCCGACATCATCCCCGGCCTGCTGCAGGTGGGTTCTGAATCTGGTTCCGACCCGTTTCCAGCCCTTGGCGGGTTCTTCCATGACGCCCGCACAGCGGCTTATTTGGACAATGGTCATATTTGGACAGTGGGAATTATTTGCCTTATTTGTCCCTGGAAATGTTTGTGTGCACTCTGCTCCGGGTGCGACTCCTCCCACGTTCCTGCTGACCCGCCGTGTGTGTGTGTGTGTGTGTGTGTGTGTGGTGTGTGTGTGTGTGTGTGCGCTCGTGGGCGTGCACGGTGTGCCTGATGCTGCGTGTGTCTGCTGCAGGGCTATGACAACACAGAGAGCAGCGTTCGCAAGGCCAGCGTGTTCTGCCTGGTGGCCATCTACGCTGTGATTGGAGAGGAGCTCAAGCCCCACCTGGCACAGCTGACAGGCAGCAAGGTAGCTCTGTTGCTCTCTCACACACACACACACACACTCACAGCAGCTCTCCCCGTGCTGCTAACAGATGCAGAGCCTTATCTTCTTCCCATGTTGTTGCTCTCCAGCCGGTTCCAGCCGGCCGGCCGATAATAAAACTGCGGCTCCAATTTGTCCAGGTGTCCTTGAGTTGTGAAGGTCAGGCCCACCTGACTGCTCCCCCCCCACCACACACACACTCACACACACACTGGACCCGTCTCCGGTCCAGTATCGGGTTTTGATGGTCTCTCTGGTCCAGGGAAGCATGGTGGTGGAGAGGTGATGATGTGGGCTCACTGCAGTATTCTGGAGTCCAGCGTGAATCCATCTGTCCAGCAGCAGATCTACAACAGAACGGCCTAGTCAAAGTCCAGACCTCAGCCTGAGTGAAACACTGTGCTGGCCCTTCAGAGAGCTGGACCAAAGATCCTGTGTCAGTGTGAGATGGTTGCCTCGGTCCTGTTTTTGCTGCACAGCAAACCTGAAGATTTGGTTTATTAAAAACATTGTTAGCTTTTCAAGATGGTCATCAAGTCAAAAGCATTTTGCACTAGATTTGCTAATATTTATCCCTGATGAGTAAAAATACATTTGGTGTCAAATCATAAGTCAAACTATTTTATTTTTCAAGATGGCTGTCTTTTACAGAAAATGAATTTCTGCACTAAAATCACCAAGCAGATGTTTGTGTCATAGATGGCATGTTGTAACCATAGAAACCACTGATACTTATTTCTGTTTCCCTCTTCTGGTGGACATTTTTCAAAATGGCGACTGTGGCTGCAAGGGGATCCACCAGGAGACACCAAAACACCAGTGGAAGCTAGGAAGCTAATGCTAATCCTCTAAACCAGTGGTTCCCAACCCCCGGGCCGTGGACCGGTACCGGTCCGTGGACCAATTGGTACCGGGCCGCGCAAGAAATAATGAAATATTTCCATTTTATGTATTATGTGAGTCTGGAGGATCTTTTATTTTGAAAATCCTCTAACGGATTCTCTGGGTTGCGTCTTGCCGCCAACATTGACCACAAGCAGCAAAATGATCAGATTGTTTGGAAAGTTTCTCTGAAGGGAAAAGGCCCAGAGAGGCAGGAGGATGGATTTATCCCGGTGGGTTGATTCCCACAGTCCGAGCTGCTCTGCATCACCTGGTGACCGGATGTTAATGAGGTCATAAAGCTTCAAACTGCGTCACCATAGCGACCAGGTGGCTCCCTGAGCATCAGCATCACTTTAGTGTCTCTCATCTCCCAGATGGAGAAACCAGCTCAGGGCTCCATTAGTCCTTATCCTGAGGTAAAATGTTCACCAAAGGAAAATGTTTGACTATGGTCGCTATGGTAACATATCCCTTCAAAATAAGATGCAGATGCGCCACAGAGAGCGTTAGGGCAGTGAGATGAGAGGAGAACAGCTTGTGAGTTTTTGATTTAAGCATCAATTTTCCAGACCTCTGTGACCTCAGAGCCGATCAACAGGTTGGGTCGGTTCATGGGTCCAGGAGCAACACGGCACCAGAACCGGTTCCACTGAACATCCCGGTTCCACTGAACATCCCGGTTCCACTGAACATCCCGGTTCCAGAAGGAAATCCAGTAAAACCCCAACATCCCATAGTGACTTTAGAATAATCAAACAGGATGTAGGAGCAGCAGTGATAGTTTGTGGATCATTTTAAGAGATAAAAGACGAAACAAAAAGAAAAGTTTGATAAAAGGAGCAGCTGCTCTATTAGCTGTTTGTTTTATCATAGTTAACATGTTAACTGAATAAACAAAACCACATATAGTAAACATATATAATAATGACCTTTACATATAGTAGTAAACATTTCCACATATGTCCGCCGGACTCTCAGTTGCCATGCCAACGGTTTGGGATCCCCTCCGTTCTTACGTCACCGCGCTTTCTGATTGGCTCCCTGTCACATTCAACAAGCTGCGATAATCGGGCCGAGATCATGATGAATATTCAACACACCGCAGGACGAAGAAAGATTGTCGTAAAGGGAAAAAAAAGGGCTTAGTGGGAACACCAACATGCAGAAGCATCAGCTGACAGTCCACCCCCACCAGGCCGCAGCTAAATGACCGAGTCTTGACTGGGTCCGCGGTGATGAAAAGGTTGGGGCCCTCTGCCCTACACCACTGTCAGTTCTGTAGAAGGATCCAAACCACATCCAGACTGGGAACCGGGCCGGTTCTCCTGACGGTTCTGGGGACCGGGCCGGTTCTCCTGACGGTTCTGGGGACCGGGCCGGTTCTCCTGACGGTTCTGCGGACCGGGCCGGTTCTCCTGACGGTTCTGCGGACCGGGCCGGTTCTCCTGACGGTTCTGTCTCTGTCTGCAGATGAAGCTTCTGAACCTCTACATCAAGCGGGCCCAGACCACCAACAGCAACAGCAGCAGCTCCTCCGACGTTTCCTCTCACAGTTAATGAGCCCTGTAGAACCTTCAGAACCATCTGGACCCGAGCAGAACTTCCCGCTCCGCCCTAACCTTCTGTCCTGCTTTGCATCTGAGCTGGAGCCGACCCGGTTCTCCTGCTGCTTCTCCATCAGTTCACATGGCCGGATCCAGAAGTTCAGCAGCACTTTCTGATTGTTGTCAACGTGCCCTTAGTGACCGACCCGACCCGACCCGTTTAACTCGTCCAGAACTTTGGATCAAATTGAGGTTCTGCAAAGCATTGATTGTTGCTCTAGTGCGGCGTCTTCTCTGGTTCCACCTGCAGAAACCTGCTCCACACCTGGAAACACATCTGGACCCGACCTGAGGTTCTGAGACCAGGTCGGGTCCAGTCTGAGCAGTCAGCTGAGTCAGAATGAAAACGTTTAACATTTTGCTCCCAGGAATTAATCAACCTCACATTAACAAAAATGGCTTCCAACAGAAAGTTTGGAGACATTTTCATTGGTTCAGAAAACCTCCTGACGCTCTGATTGGACAATAAGAACAGAGCCACAGGTCCAACCATCCAATCAGAGAGCAGAGTGTCTGGTTGCCTTAACTTGAGGAGCAGACAGCGGCTGGGTTCTGGAGCTCACCAGAGGTGTGGTTCTGTCTCCTGGAGGCCCGGACCAGAACCTTGTTCTGTAAATACACGTCGATGGTCACAGTTAGCACGTCGGTGAGCTAGCATGTGGAGCTCCGCCTCTTCTAAAGTGCACTTTGTCACCCCAGCCTGGTTCTGGTTCTAGTAGAACCACCGGGCCGCCTCTGGATCTGGTTCTGGAGGAGGCCACTCCAGCTCCAGAGATTAGCAGGAACCTGTCCTGCTGATGAGTCTTCAGATTTTCTTTGTCGTGGTTCTGGATGTCGGTGAGGAGGTCCAGATCGGCTCAAAAGTCAGGAATGTACAGGAAGTTCTGATCCGGTACTGAAACGGACCCGTATCCGGCGCTGCCTCGCTGCTCCTCCTCCGGGCCTCTTTCTGTTTTATTTTAGAAGAATCCGCCACGCTGAACCTGGTCACACTTTGTTCTGCTGCAATATTGCGACTTGTATTTATATATTTTATTTGATCAGGTTTTATTTTCTTGTTCTGACGATGATGATGATGATGATGATGATGATGAACTGTTCAGATGATCTTCTTTAAATTCTGATTTGCAGCAAAGTGAAGAAATAAACGGACTGAAAATAAAACTTCTCATTTCCTTTCTCCATCCATCTTCTTCCACTTATCCGGGGTCGGGTCACGGGGTCAGCAGCCTAAGGGAGGCCATGACCTCCCTCTCCCAGCCTCTTCCAGCTCCTCCGGGGGAACCCCGAGGCGTTCCCAGCGTGTCCTGGTCTTCCCCTCCTCCTCTTTCTGATCGGTTTAATTCTTTCTGATTGACATGGTTTATAAACCCCCAAGTTTAAATAATCCAATAAAATGGATCAGAACCCGATTCTGACCCGATTACCTGGTTTCCGGTAGAGACAAGCAGCAGCATGGAGACCCAACAGACCAGCACCATCCAAGAGATTTAAAAGCTCTGCTGCGTCTCCTCAGAGGTCAGTTAATATTAGTGCCTCAATTGGAGGTTCAGTATCTCTTGTGCTCCAGTTCTGACCAGCATCTTGACTCTAATCCAACCCAGAGGGATTTGGGCTCAATTTGGGTTCCAGCTGATGGACCCAAAGTTCTGCTGGAACCACAGCTGGCCAGCGAGAGGCCCACAAGTATGGGCCTGCTGTTGGGTATCGGTACTGAGGATCCGGCTGTGGATACATCCATCCAACCATCCATCCTCTGGCTCCAATGTTCTCTCTAGTATATCTATATCTACGTCTTGTGGACTTGTCTCTGTCCCGGAGCAGCAGGTCGGTTTCTGTCCTCCAGGTTCTGGTCCAGATAAACATTAACCCAGCAGACTTTGGCACCTGCAGCAGAGCTTCCAGTCAGAGTCTGCAGCAGCTTCAGAGGAAGAACCCCAGCTGGACCGGCCCGTCTCCCGGCTCCTCCCAGGCAGGACACACTGGCGCCGCAGCAGGAGGTGTGTGTGTAAGCCCCGCCCCCAGAGGTCAGGACGGCGTAAGAGATGTGTGGAGCGTTTCTGCAGGAAGCACCACCCGATCGGAGTCTCTGTCCGTCTACGCTCCTGTTACCATAGCTACCGAGACATGCTATTCTGCCACCCGCAGCCTGAGTCCTACCAGCAGCAGCTGCTGCAGCTCCAGACTTGGTCTGTTTCTGCTGAATTTCTGGAGTTTTTTTCTGTCTTTCATTGATCATTCTAAGAGAGAGCTAAATTAGATAAAGCTTCTTCTATTATTGGAGCATTTATGGCCCATTATGTGAGCGCAGAGCTGCCTTGTCCTCCAGGAACGCCCTGGCACCCTTCCTGAGGACCGAGGAGGTGCGGCTGCGGGCGGAGAGCGCCGCCCGTCGCCCGCCGCCCGCCCTTCCACTGCGTCCTGTGCGCCGCCACGTCTCCGGCCGTCAAGCAGCAGGACGAGACGCTGACCTACCTGAACCAAGGTACCGGATCCGATCAGGACAGCGACCTGGAGGAGTCAATTATATTGATGATCGATCCGTTAACTGTATGCAATATTAAAATGCAGATAAACAAATAACTCAATGAATGTTAATAGTTGTTGTTCCAAGTCTCAGTGAAATGTTTCATGTGCAGCTAAAAACCAGTAAAGTATAAAAACACATTTCTAATTGAAAAAACTTTAATAAGATGTCAAATGGAAACACTTAAACATGAATCTGTTAGATATGCAAATTCAGTAATAAATGTTTTCTGCTGCATTGTGGTAGAAATCATGTTTGTTGACATTAATAATGTTTTGGTTCAAATGTAAGGCCAGAAGTTTACATACAGCCGTTTTCTTGAATCTGTTGATTATTAAAGATAAAATGATAAAAAATGAGAAGCCAGTTCAGATATTTACATACCCCCAGAGAAACATTTCTCCCTGGAGAAGCTTTAAACTGGAGCACAACCAAACCAGTACAACCAGTCTGGACCCACACCATCATTCTGCCACCACCATGCAACTGCAGACTGAACCCTTATCCAGATGTTGTTCCTGGGTCCAAACGGGTCCAGCTGCAGGTGTTGATGTGGACTGGGGTGTATGAATATATCTGACCCTGTCAGAAAATCTTTCCCCCTAAAAATGATTAAAGGTCCAGATTACTGAGCTGCAGGTTCTGCAGAACTTCGGGTCCAACATGTTTGTTCTTCATGTTTATTATGTTTCCTCTTCCTTCCTATGTCTCTGATCGGTTCTGTCTGGTTTCTGCTAAACCCCAACCGGTCCGAACCAGAACCTCCATTTACTTTGACCAGAACCCTGAAGGCGGTCCAGATGTTCTGGAGGTTCTGTCTGTCGGAGAATCATCTACCTTCAGGGAACAGAGTCCCTGAAGCTGCTTCCAGCTCCCTTCGAACCGGACCGGGTCAGGCCGGGCCGGACCGGGTCGGGCCTCCAGGTGTCTGAGAATGTTGATCAGTTGGAAGACGAAGGTTATTTTCCTGAAGACTCTGATTTACTGAGAGCTGGACAGATTAGTTTTGCTCCAACTGGACCCAAACTCATTCCAGGTATCACAAAGCAGCTGAAACGAGCCGGGTCCGTTCCCTCGGACCCTCACCTCCCCCTCTGCTCCCCGGGGAGTCAGGAGGCTCCATGGCTGCATCTGCATCTCAAGGCAGACGAGCCAAGATGGGGCGGCAGGAGAGGAAGAAGTCTCCACCTGCAGGTCCAGGCCCGGTCCAGGCCCGGTCCAGGCCCGGTTCTCCTTGCCTCAGCTCTTCTGGTTCTGACCCGGTTCTGACCGGTTCCTGGCCTTCATGTCCGGCTCTCTGGGTTCCTACAGTGATTCAGTTTCCATCTCCTCTGTTCTGGTTGACTGATTTTCCATTTATTACATTTTAATCAGGTTTTCTTTAATGTTTTAATATGTAGGTCAGTCCTACGAAATCCGTTTGCTTAACAGAAAGCTGGTGGAGTATTCAGATATAAGCAGCAAATATGTGAAGGTAGGTGAAGCTCCATGTTTCTGTGTTTGTTCATGTCAGCTTCTCTTTCTCCACTGTCTCGGTTTGTCGCGGGTCCCTGAACGCACCGTTCCCTCTCTGGGGCCGGTGGCGGCTCAGTGCTGTCGCTCTTCCCGCTCCGCTCCGCTTGGCCTCGCCGGGATTTCTCCACGCTTGGATCAGACGCTTCCTGCGACCCAAACGCCTGGAGAAAACCCGGCAGCCGCTCTGCAGCTGTGTGTTGAACTGCTGGGGCGACGAAGGCCGCCTCCTGCCTGAGGAGGGGCTGCAGGTCCGGTCCGGTCCGGTCCGGCCGGTTCTGAGTGAGCGGACCTGCGGAACGTTCCTGCGTCGCCAGGCTGCGGCTCGCTGCTTCCTGGAAGTAGAAACATGAAGCAGCTGAGCAAACCAGGAGATGTTTGACTGGCTGCAGTCATGCATGGGGCTCCCCCCCCCCCATAAACGTCTCCATGGTGACGCTGCTGATGTCATCAGCAGGTTCTGGTTCCTCTCAGAACCAGCATGGTTCATGGGAACAAGACAAAGAGGACAGATGGAGGAGAACCTGCAGTTAGTCTGGTGGAGGCTCCAGTCTGTCCTCACCTGCCTGAGACCTCAGCAGCTGATTGGCTGCCGTCCGACCAATCAGACGGCGAGGCTCTGGAGCTCTTTGTCACTCGCCCTGCAGGTTTTCTAGTGAATCTGGCTTTATTCTGAAAGGAGTTGAACTTCCTGTGAATTTCTGCTCCTTCTTTGAGGCTGAAGTTGTGACTGAATGAATCCTCAGCCTCAGCCTACATGTCTGGAAAACTTCACAATCCATACAGTCCAACAGAACCCACCGGGTCCATATGTAATCCCACCGGCCCGATTGGAGCGCCTTTCCATTTAGTCCATAATGGACCCGATTCGGTCCAGTAGGTACATTTGGGTCGATCCAGCTTGTTGATCCCGTTGCCTCTGTTATGCAGGAGCGTCCAGCTACGTGAAGCTGACACCCCATCTACGTCATAAAATCCAGCAAACAGTCTGATTGGTTAGTGCTACGTTTGTGCAGGTTTGTGCCGTTAAAATTGTCGTTTGTGCAGCTTTGGTTTCCGAGATATTAAAAATTATTTTTTAGGTCATCCAGAGTTCACCATCCCCCCATATCGCTCCAAAACAAACCAAAGTGGGCTGGATCGTTAGTGCTCCGTTTGTGCAGGTTTGTGCAGTTGAAATTTTCGTTTGTGCAGCTTTGGTTTTCGAGATATTAAAAGTTATAATTTTGGCCGATGACGTCACCATCCCCCCATATCGCTCCAAAACAAACCAAAGTGGGCTACTTTTTTAGTGCTCGGTTTGTGCAGGTTTGTGCCGTTAAAACTGTCGTTTGTGCTGTTTTGGTTTCCGAGATATTAAAAATTATTTTTTAGGTCATCAGAGTTCACCATCCCCCCATATCGCTCCAAAACAAACCAAAGTGGTCTGGATCGTTAGTGCTAGGTTTGTGCAGGTTTGTGCCGTTGAAATTTTCGTTTGTGCAGCTTTCGTTGTTGAGATATTAAAAGTTATAATTTTGGCCGATGACGTCACCATCCCCCCATATCGCTCCAAAACAAACCAAAGTGGTCTGGATCGTTAGTGCTAGGTTTGTGCGGTTTGTGCCGTTGAAATTTTCGTTTGTGCAGCTTTCGTTGTTGAGATATTAAAAGTTATAATTTTGGCCGATGACGTCACCATCCCCCCATATCGCTCCAAAACAAACCAAAGTGGGCTACTTTTTTAGTGCTTCGTTTGTGCAGGTTGTGCCGTTAAAACTGTCGTTTGTGCAGCTTTCGTTGTGAGATATTAAAAGTTATCATATTTTCAGATTATGTCATCTCCTCCACCCCCTTTCTTGCTCCAAAACAAACAAAAATATTGGGAGGGCTAGGTTTTGCCGCTGTCCCTTATGAGATATTACATAATTTTGTTTCAGATTACAACTCACTACACCTCAATTGTTGACTGTGGCCTGCGCTGGACATAACCACAAAGCAAGCAGTTATAAGTTTCATATGTTATTGTGTAAGTTAAGTTCTGCAGATTTTCAGCTGTTGTACAATGTACTTTCCTTTGTTTTGAACTTCAATAAAGATTTCGAAAAAGAACAAATGACAGTCTTTACAGAAGCCTTTGATATCAATGTACTTATTATTGACCGTTGGATAAACTTTTGCTCTTTGGAAAACTAAAGTACATGCGTTTTAAATTTTTTCACAACAGATCATGTGATATGAGTCCAAGGCCATTTTAAAATGGTGAGTTCTTTTTGCCAGATGATGAAAACTGGTCGTTGTATTCAACAGTTTCAGGTATAAACTTAAACCCATTCTTCAAAGGAACTTCAAGCTGAAAATCGAAAGTTCTCCAGAAGAAGTGGTGCCGGAGTCAAACTCTGTGTCCACAGGGCTTTCAGTATCACTTTCTTGAGCATTTTTTCCAATGTTGCCCAGATGTTGTGTCTGTTCATTTTCACGAAATGATAGGGCTTTGGAGATTTATTTTCCAATGCTGACTGAGCTCGTCCCAGCAGGGCGCTGGAGTGGCTATATTGCCGTTTCTAGGATAGCCTCTTTGGACTTGCAGAGAACTGCAAAAAGAACTCTCTGTCTACGGATGGCTGTCGAGGCATCTAGTTAAAAAATGAAAAGGCTTTGATTAGTATTAGCTCAAAGTGATAATTCTGGCCTACATAATTTTAAAAAGACACAAATCATTGAATTTTAGCATTGTCAATTACAAAACTCTAACTTAAAAGTTATGTTGGCTTCACCATTTTCATTTCTACTATTTAAGAATTTACTATAAGTATATATATGCAAGAATGCATTGTTACTAGACTGAATTGGCAATTAATTACGTCTTAATTTCCTTGGAATAAATTATTTTGAATTGAATTCAAAGATGTGCCCTTTAGTGGTCTGATTAAATATAAATTTAAAGGCTTATAGACAGTGCCTCACTATCTTTCAATACTTGAAAATAAGTTGTGAATTTAAATAAAGCTATGTAATAGCTCAAGCAATTAGCATGTTTGCTATGGATTTTAAAAAAATCCTTTTAAATGCATAATCACAGACATCAACAATGTGAATATAATTGTTCAGATCACCTCCGAAACCAAAGCACAGTTGAACAGTCATACAACTTATACACATTACATTATGGTTGGCGCATGTCCTCTATTGACAGGATTTAATTATTGGGAGAGCTATATTGGTGAAAAAAATTACTATCTAAAAACATTTATAAATGAGACATTTGTTCTTTTCGAAATCTTTATTGAAGTTCAAAACAAAGGAAAGTACATTGTACCACTGAAAATCTGCAGAACTTAACTTACACAATAACATATGAAACTTATAACTGCTTGCTTTGGGTTATGTCCAGCGCAGGCCACAGTCAACAATTGAGGTGTAGTGAGTTGTAATCTGAAACAAAATTATGTAATATCTCATAAGGGACAGCGGCAAAACCTAGCCCTCCCAATATTTTTGTTTGTTTTGGAGCAAGAAAGGGGGTGGAGGAGATGACATAATCTGAAAATATGATAACTTTTAATATCTCAACAACGAAAGCTGCACAAACGACAGTTTTAACGGCACAAACCTGCACAAACGAAGCACTAAAAAAGTAGCCCACTTTGGTTTGTTTTGGAGCGATATGGGGGGATGGTGACGTCATCGGCCAAAATTATAACTTTTAATATCTCAACAACGAAAGCTGCACAAACGAAAATTTCAACGGCACAAACCTGCACAAACGGAGCACTAACGATCCAGACCACTTTGGTTTGTTTTGGAGCGATATGGGGGGATGGTGAACTCTGATGACCTAAAAAATAATTTTTAATATCTCGGAAACCAAAGCTGCACAAACGACAATTTTAACGGCACAAACCTGCACAAACGTAGCACTAACCAATCAGACTGTTTGCTGGATTTTTTGACGTAGATGGGGTGTCAGCTTCACGTAGGTGGAGCGTCCAGCCTCGCCTCACCCTCTATGTGTGTCAGCAGCGGCGGCCATGACGCCTGGCGGCTTCGACGGTGAGCGGCTTCCTGTCTTCTGGGTCGTAACAAACGATTTACTCAGATTCAGGCTGAAGCACAGAAACCATTCGCTTCTCATGTAAGAACCTCCACGGTGCTTTGGGACCAGCTGGTCGTGTTTCACATTACACATATTCAGGGCTCGGATTGGACCAGAGCAGCTGTCACCAGTTTAACCAGTCTGCCCAGTAACAGTGAACTGTTGCTCCTCTGCTGAATTAAATATTTCCTCTGATATTCAGCTTCAGTGGAGCGTCTGCAGGTCGGATTGAGATATGATGTGGACCTGCAGCTGCTACCACTCTTAGCCTGTGATCGAAGTCGGCTTGCTGTGTGCAGTGTACCACGCCCTGTACCTGGACGAGCGCACGCTGCTGGATCTGTCAGAGAAGATCGCTGGGCTCTCCAGCGTCGCTCCACAGCAGATCACACACATCTACCACCAGAAGACCTCAGGCATCCACGTCCTGGTATCTGACGAGGTAACTAGCGCCATTTAGTAGTCGGACCGAGCTGTGGTACCAGAACCGACTGGCATCTTCATCTGGAGACGTTCATGAAGTCGGCTTGCTGTGTGCAGTTCTAGAACGTGCAGAGCGCGCCGCCGTCGGTCCGCCATGTTGAACCAAAGCATCGGCCTGACGCCTGCACCTGCTGCTGGTTCTGAGGTCCGCTAGAGATTTCAGTGTTCTAACAGAACCGGTGTGAGTTGCTTCTAGAACTGCAGTGATTACAGCGAGGCTGTTTTGCAGCTCATTAGTGCGTCCGGCCCAAGTACCGATCCAAACCACTGAATCCTGTCCTGCTGATGACCCAATGATGGGACTCGGCTGTCGATCTTTGGGTTTGGTTAATGGGTCGGAACAGAACATGTTTGACCCAGACACTTCCAGAAGTTGCAGGACTGCACTTCCCGTCTGCTACAGGAAGTGGTCGGGATGGTTCTGTTGCACTACTGCAAGAGCTGTGGCCCGGTTCTGGACGGGTCTGATGTTTGTGTTCAGGCTCAGCAGATGAGGCTGTGGTCGCTAACACGTTGGCGTCAATAGCAGCTGAAGAAGACACAGTGGTCATTAACCTGGTTTTAATTACATCAGAACCAGAACCAGCAGTTGTTTTTGACCAGTGGTCGATTCACAGTTCTGTGATGGGACCAGGAGTATGGTACCAAACTACATGTTCTGGTTCAGAAACGAGAGGTTCTGGTTCTGTTTCAGATGGTGCAGAACTTGGGAGAAGAAGCCAGTTTTCTCATCAGCACCATCAGAGGTAAAGCTGTTCCTGTGGGCTGTAACGGCGCCACCATCAGGCGGTCCTGATCATTACTGACCCAGTTCTCCTCTGAGCAGATGAAACTTCTGACGGCTACCATGTGGTGATGAAATGAGCAGCAGGGGGCGCCGTCAGTGCGGCTGTACAGACTGTAACTACGTCAGTAATTCAGTGGAACTTCAGATCCGTCTTGATTTTGGATGTTTTCTGTAAGTCATCGGGACCGGCAGAGAAGGCCTCCCTGATCAGAACCGGTTTTCATCCCTGGCAGAACAGAAACACGGACCACCAAACCGGATCGCAACAGTTTAAACTGGGAACAGCTGGTTTTAATTAGCATTTTGCTCTAAATCACGTTTATGGCTGTATATCGCATGTTTACAAAATTAATGTTGATTTTATTTTGCTGCACGAGAACTGATGTGGTCTGAACAGCTGCTAAAGCTAAGCTAAAGCTAAGCTAAAGCTAAGCTAAGCTAAAGCTAAAGCAGATGCACCTCTGTCTGAAAACACAAATGGTAGAATAAAAATCTTTGATATGTTGAAAAGATGTAAAATAATACAGTGAAATATTAAATATTTTCTCTGTAACCAACAGTTTGTTTTATTGTGATCTGGATGGATGGATGATGGATACTGGAGCAACCAGCCTCTCCAGGCTGGATGGATCAGAATCGGGTTTATTGCAGTAGAACAGTTTAGCGATAAGGTTTAGTTTCCCTCAGATGGACCTGCAGCAACGTGACGCCTCTACAGATTCACACTAACAGAACAGCGGCGCAAACGAGGAGCAGAAAAATGAAATGCTGTGCAGTTTGCTTCCATCCAAAGGCTTTACAGCTCAGGAGGATCATGTTTAAAATTTATACGTGTAACACTTAATTGTTAAACAGTAATAAATAAAATGTATAAAACATTGTCTTTCTATTAAGCATTATCTGTATCTGTACACCCCGTCTCTGTTCGGCAGACACATCCGGATCCCAAGAGGTTCCAGATGCCTCACTGAGGCAATATAAAGCTTTTCTTAACACACTGAACCCGACGAAGTTCAGCTGAACAAGTTCACCTCTGAAATCATTCAGTTTGCAGCTGCCTGCGCCAACCTGTGCCAACCTGCGCCAATGGCACCATACATTCTGGAATAGGAGACAGGCCAGTCTTTGTTCATGGTCAGGTTTTGCCTCTTGATCACAGAGAATCTTACACTAATGGCCTAAAATCAGCCATCAATGACAATTTGAACACCAGGATGCAGCTCAAATGTGCATCAGATCGCCTCGATTTGTTGAGGTTCTGAACAGAAATACATCTTCTGACAAGTTTGGGATTGAAGTGGACATCGAACCTCAGTCTGCCATCTGTGGAGAAAACATCTTCCACACGTCCAGCACAAAAGAAGACCAAAGAATCTGAATCACAACAATCAAAGTCTCTCTACGGTCTGAGACGGTGGCAGCAGCAGAGACCTGCTAACATCAGGCACTTCTTCCACAGTAGAGTACCACACCTGGCCAAATGCCTCAACTGTCACTGCTATGCAAGAACGCAGAGGAGAAGACTTGAAAAGAATAAAGAGCAACTCGAGGCTCCAGGCTTGCATGACAACCTGTCATAGGATAAGTCCCCCTTTAAGCGTTATTGTGAAAAACAAATCTGATCCAAGCCATTTTGAACATCTGGGTTTCCTCATAGAGTTCTGCCCGACTGCTGTTTTAGACCCTGACTCGGCTAAACATGGATTAGAGACTGACTTTGAGCAGCAGAGCACCGTGAGTCCACATTTACCTGGGAGTTGAAGACATGGCTAACAAACTGAAGGTAACCCGAAACACCAGCCGGGTGATCTGAGCACCAGGCGCCCAGCGGCTGCTGGACGGCAGCGCCTCGGTTCGAGACGGGATTTCTTTCTTGTGCTGGACAGAAACAAGATTTTCTTACTTTAGTCAACAGTGAGGGAGAAAATGGACCCTCTAGTTGAGACATTCTGGCAGGAGCTCAGACCAAATAAAACAACATTTATTTCATGGAAGGATCCCATGGAGCCTCGGTGTGGAGTCAACATCTCTGAGCTCAGCTTTGCTGAAGTCAATGGAACCGTCCTCAGGCCGTGGTCCAAGAACCGCAGAACCGTCCGGCTCCTGCGGTCAGAGTCCTTTGAAGTGCCAGAACGAACCGCAGACACTGTTTTTATCGGGAAGGATCTCTGAGACGGAACTGAAGATGTTTGACTTAAAGAAATAGAAAGAAACACACAAGAAGTTTGAAACATGTTATATATCATGAAGAAGGACCTGTCAGGGTTACTGACCTTCTGCTGACCACAAATCAGTTTTGTGAGGTAATCTCCTGGAAGATGCTCATTACATGTTGGTGAGACAAAATTATTCACGGCACGAGGAATCTCGGTTCTTTCCTCTCATTCAAGAAATAGCAAAAGAAACATTTGGACAGGAAGAGACAGTGTTAAGAAATGTCACAGAAAATCTGATCTCTTAGTTGCTGGCCGGGTGCAACTACTTGAAAAAGAAGAAACTTTCAGGCAAGCACAAAACCTCGCAGAGGAGTCCTTTCAGCGGATACAAATCAAAACAGACAACTGTCCTTCCTGTACCTCTGGACGTCTTGGAGAAATTCAGGTTGGACTCATCCTGACGGGGTCCGCCAACACGTCCTGAGCCCGGTTCTGTCAGGAGAAGTTCAACTCGAGAGTGTGGAGAGAAACAACCCAATGAAAACAGAACCTACTATGTGAAAATGTCCAGTACAGGATGAAGGTGAACATCGACTACCTTCATAAACTGTGTGGCTCCAGGTTTGAAGCCAAAGACACTCGGGAGCAAGTTGCCCAAAATAAACTTTCAGATGACAAAAAACCTTTTGCAGGTTTGCACATCTACTATCGAATGAGTTAATGAGTTTAAAGATGAAACTCCACCTATCAAAGGAAAAAGCCGATATCTGAATTGTCTCTCAAAACATTGAGAAAGTTGTCAAGGAGTATTATTTTGTTTGCTATCCTAAATACAACCCGTCTCCAGAGGACTTTGTAGTTTGAGTCGCATCAAACTACAAAGTGTTATTCTGTACCAAGGTCTGCTGCGGATCCTTCAGCAGGTTCTGACTGAGCCACTCCATCCAGTGACAGTTTGCATCTTTCTTCATTGCTGTTGTGTTGATGCTACCAGACCTGTCCCGCTCATCACACTGCGCTGAAGGAGGCGTACAATGGCAAGAGCCCCATCATACACTTTGTTTGGGAAAAAAACACGGCTATAAGCGACTTGTGCTTAGGGTTCAGTGAACTGGGTTTGCATACTGGGAGATACCTGCTTCCCAAACTGAGGCTGGAAGTGACTCCGATGTCCTGAAGCCGGATTAGTGGGTTAGGATTAGGTGGGGCTAGGATTAGGTGGGGTTAGGATTAGGTGGGGCTAGGATTAGGTGGGGTTAGTTGTCTATTGAACTTCTCTGAAGCGTTCAGAGTGAAATGCGTCAAGTTTGGAGCTTTAGTCTCCTGCACTGTGGGATGATTACACTGAAATCTCTTTGTGATTCTCTGATATTCATGACTTTGTGATCTGATTCATTCGTATGTTTGCAGTGGTTTAAGTGCTGAATGAATAATGAAACGTTTGAGTTCTAGATGAATTCTTACTTTTGAACTTTTATTGTGATATATTGTGATTTTGTCCAAACGGCATGTGTTTCTTTTGCAAACAACCAACGTGACGTTCATGTTTTAATAAAGATGCATAAAATATCCCAATCAGATCTTCTGTTTTCTCCGAAGTGCAGAAAGGAACGTCGGTTTTATTGCCGATGTCCAAATCTGTGCTGAGATGCGGCGATCTGCAGCGGGAGGAAAAATCTGCAGACAACATTTGGGTCAATATTTTCAGTTAGAAGCTTTTCCCGTTGCCCACAAGATGGCGCTATTAGCTCAGTGGTGATAAACCCTTATCTCCACATTAAACTGGGTTATTTCAGCAGAACGGATCCAGATTTCCAGTTGAGTTGAATTAATCCTAACCCAGCATAATAGATGAACCAGCTTCTGTCTGGTTTCCTCCAGAAACACAACGGTTTGCTCTGCTTTCTGTGGGTTTCCCAAAGGAGGGGGGGTGGACGTGTGCAGGGCCGGCCCAAGCCTTCCTGGGGCCCTAAGTGAAATGTGGTTTTGGGGCCCTCTATCTCTGCTAACAATGTGGACTAATCACCAGTCCGATGATTAAATCCTTCACACACTTGCTGAACATATTGAATCTCTGACACTGATGTTTACATTATATCTTCTATAGGGTACGTTTATCGCCGCCGATGTCCTTCATTTTGGGGGATGGGCTAAACCTTGTGAGCTGATCTCAGTCATGAAAGGTTCTGCAGGTCAGGTCTGAACATTTACGCTTCACAATATTCACTGTTACCGACACAAAACAAACTGGTATTGGCCAAAACCCAATGAGCAGGTCAGATGAGTAACCAGGGAGAAAACTGGTTACTGATCCAGTTTGGTTACTGGGATCAATGCAGCTCTACTGAAGATGGAAAACATACAAACATCTTCATCACAATCTGTGATTACATTCATTTCTCTTCAGCTACTCCAATAGCTCAACTGTAATTTACACCAGGTGAGTCTTTCTCTCCTGAGAATGTGGACCGGTACCGGGTCGATTCTGAGCCTTCAGATCATTTTAATTGGAGAAGTTTCACATAACTTATTAGATGATATAAAAATAATGTTTGTTTTTGTCACATAAATTATCAGCAAGCAGCAAATGGCCAACTCCAGCTCAGAGGAGCTCACTGATATATTAATGGACCTCAACATTTAGCTGGTGAACTTTCTGAGTTAATTATTGTTATCAAACGTTTTGAAGCCAAAATACCTCAGAAATATTCAGAGCCACCAAGAGAATCGACTCATTTAAAGTTAAAACTCAGTTTTAAATGTTGAACTGGACCGGTCCGGGTCGGTACCAAACAGCTTCACAAATCTCTGATAAACTTTACAAAACCAAGAGACACAAGAAACCAAACCTTCATCTGGACGCCTTTTCTTTTCTCCGTCCTTGAAGGATAAATCCTTTTTGTGACGTTGCTTTACTAATTTATCTTCCACTGGAGCTTCAGAGTTTATATCACTATATGATTATTATCATATAGTGATAATAATCACTATATGATAATAATAGTAACCATATAGTGATTATTATTGACTGGTGAAGTGTGACCGACCGCGGCCACCAGGGGGAGCGATTTCTTTTTTCTCTTTTCTTTTAGTCCATATAAAAAATAATTTCTCCATACGTCATCAAATATATTGTAAAAAAAACACAACTTTATCATGAAATTGTGTGTTTTTGTTAATATATTCACATAGAAATCATTACTAATATTAATATTAATAATAATTTGTTCCACTTATGGGGCCCCTAACGGTCCCCAAGTGGCTGGTTAGTTTACTTATGCCTTGGGCCGGCCCTGCAGGTGTGTATGTGTGTGTGTGGTCATTTTTTTCTAAAGATGCCAAAAAGATAAAGCAATACACATAACATCTTATCGGTTATGGACCATAACAGCAATGTTGATAATCAGCCCAAAGTTTTGAATCAGTGCATCCAACACTTTTATGATGGATCTTCTTCTTCTTTTTAAACGAAGAAAACCGAACAGCAGTTTGTCTTACCGCCACCAACCGGTGAGAAAATCAGTCAGAACAATAATCTTACTGAATTTGCAAAACAAAAAACAGAAGAAATGTCCTTCTGCCTTCAGCTCCACGTCAACAAAACCACAACCTGAGCTTCTGAGACGGAGCCATGAAGACTGGAGAGCATCAGGCTGAGCAACCAGGAAGGCTCGAGGTTCAGCAATCCGGTCCCGAGGTCCGGTCCCGAGGTCCGGTCCCGAGGTCCGGTCCCGAGGTCCGGTCCCGAGGTCCGGTCAGGATCTCGATGCTTTCTGAAGTGCTGAACTTCAGCAGGTCGGCTGAAAAACGGCTGAACCAAATCTTTTAGTTTTTCTCACGTCAGACAAGATGTTTCCCACAATTCCCTGCGGCTACCAGCCAGAGTGACCCCCCCTCCCCCCCCAATCTGCGTCTGCCAGCGGTGAATTATAACCTTCACTCTGGGGAAACAAAGTGACGATTGTGATTGGATTTTAATTATGGCTTCCTGAGAGAAGCGGCTGGATTTATGGCCGCTGGCCCCACATCCTCTCTGATCTGCTTTTACTCCGGTGACCCCGTGACCCCCGGGGGTCATTAGCAACCCTCGAATGCTCTGCCTGGCCGGCGGCCCGCTTTGCAGCGCCTGTTTTCCAATCAAATCACTATATTTAGCAGAGACACGAGTCCAGAGCCAAGTCCAAACGGACATCTGTTTGAAATTGGTCCTCGCAATTATTTCACACAGCAGCTCTGCCCCCCCTGCTCCTTGCTCCACTTTGGTCTTTTGTTTGTTGTTGTTTGTTCCCCCCCTTCCCCCCTACACACACTGTGCTGCTAATGGACAGAAACGAGTGGGGGAGGGGGGTCTGGCTGCTGTAGCTGCTGTTGGGCCCGCGCTGAGACCAGCCGGGTCTTTGTGGTTCAGCACAAAGCAGGTTTTTACCCGGAGCGGCTTTCGCTCCGCGGGGCGGCGGACCGCAGCCGCGCTCATGATGTCATCACCATCAGCGCCGCGTTCACCTGCAGCCCGGCCCTTCTCCCCTTCACAATAAAAGTATACGTTCGGGTGTGAAATATATACATTGTATATGTCACGACATTTTAAATTGACATTTGTGACTTTATACAAAACAGACAAACAAATATTGCAGCAAGAATATTGCGAGGGAAAGCAAAGGAAACAAATTCCCCATGTCCCCTAGAGGGCGCCATACTCCGTAACTCCGGATATCACCCACCATAAAACCCAAGAAGAAGAAGGAGGAGGAAGCCGCTGCAACCTGACATGTTCTGTTCTACAGGTGATAACAGTGTTGATGTCTCATAAGAGCAGAACCCAGAACCCAGAACCCAGACCAGAAAAGGAGTGAAATCACAGCTTGAAGCATTTATGAAGGTAATTGGCTGCAGGGAGGGGAAAATAGCTCATGGCGACTCCTGGTCTGAGCCGGTGGTGATGGGCAGGCGAGGCCTCACTGTGTGGCACCTTTCACAAACCGTGTTGACCCTACATAATATAATGAGTAGACACCGCATTGTCTGCTCTGGGAAACACGGCGGCCATCTTGCAGGAGAACCAAATACCGCTGCTATTTGGTTCTCCTTCTTGAACCAAATAGCAGCGGTAGCTAATAGCAGCGGTAGCTAATAGCAGCGGTAGCTAATAGCAGCGGTAGCTAACAGCAGCGGTAGCTAACAGCAGCGGTAGCTAACAACAGCGGTAGCTAACAGCAGCGGTAGCTAACAGTAGCGGTAGCTAACAGTAGCGGTAGCTAACAGCAGCGGTAGCTAACAGCAGCGGTAGCTAACAGCAGCGGTAGCTAACAGCAGCGGTAGCTAACAGCAGCGGTAGCTAACAGCAGCGGTAGCTAATAGCAGCGGTAGCTAACAGCAGCGGTAGCTAATAGCAGCGGTAGCTAACAGCAGCGGTAGCTAACAGCAGCGGTAGCTAACAGCAGCGGTAGCTAACAACAGCGGTAGCTAACAGCAGCGGTAGCTAACAGTAGCGGTAGCTAACAGCAGCGGTAGCTAACAGTAGCGGTAGCTAATAGCAGCGGTAGCTAATAGCAGCGGTAGCTAACAGCAGCGGTAGCTAACAGTAGTGGTAGCTAATAGCAGCGGTAGCTAACAGCAGCGATAGCTAATAGCAGCGGTAGCTAATAGCAGCGGTAGCTAACAACAGCGGTAGCTAACAGCAGCGGTAGCTAACAGTAGTGGTAGCTAACAGCAGCGGTAGCTAATGTTCCACCATGATCACTTATTAATAATCGGAAATAAACATAAGACTAACGGACGGAGTGTTGTGCTGTTTGTGGCAAATGTTTGAGTGTTTTTTTGGTGGTCAAATCAGAAATATAAAGTAACGTTGTTTTCAGTTGCTACGGCAACGAGTCTGTGTGGCATAACCAACACAGACACCAAGAAAAAACAAGAATGCGAGCTGTTTATTTGAGTTATTGTTAAATGGTTTTATGGGGAAGTAAATCTCTTTCATGATAACACGCAGGATGTCTATAGAGACAGTAAGGAACTGTTGAAGTGCTGCTGCCTCATTAGCAGGTTTACGGTACGAGTCCTTTCTGTTGGACAGTCTTTGATGGGCAACGAACTGAGAAGCTCCTGCAATCTGCTGCTTTCTAAGTTTCTGCTAAAATAAATACTTGATGGGAGATGAGTTAGTCCATCACTTTCAGCATAAAACTTCCCTTCAGAGGATTTGATATTGGACAGAGAGGGCCTCACCCAGCCTGGGGGCCACAAGTCAGCCTGGGATTTGAACCAGGGACCTTGAGGAGGTTCTGGGTCGGGACCAGACGTGTCTGTGCTTATAGACAGAACCATCCAAACTGCCTGATGAATTCACGGTCCGGTTTAAGTGAGATGCTGTGGGACTCGACTCGCCTGCAGGAATGTTTTAGCGTTTAGCCGCTCCCACCCATGTAGCTGGACGTTAGACGTGTGATGATGTTTCGCCACCTCAAATGGAGCGTTTTGACACCTCGGGTGCTAAAAGCCGGCCTATCAGAGGCCGGCGCCTCCGGGCCACTAAAAGCCCGTTTCCTTCAGACATTCAGAGAAATAAAAACATCAACGGCAGAAAGTCACAATTACAATAAACTCCCAACTTTCCAGGAACGTCTGAGGAAAAAGGGTTCATGTCTGAATAAGAATTTAGATTATTTTGAGATGAGCAGAACCTGAACAGAACCCAGACCAGAACCCTGAGGGAGTCAATTCAGAAACATCTGAAGCTTCTAGTTTGCATCTGAACTGCCTGACCTGATGCGCGCCTTAGGAGAAGGTTACAGTCCCTGACCTCCGGCCCGGCCGGCCCGGCCCACTCTGGCTCGGAGTAGTGCAGCTGGCCTCACAGAGAGACTGGCCAGCTGGACTTCTGGACCGTCTCCAGCTCTGATTTGGACTCGATCATCTCTGAAGAGCCATTGGTAGGTTTTGTTTAGACTGGAAATTGAGTCGGATTAGCCGACCCAGGTCAACAGAACCCCCAGACAATCAGAGGACCCAATAACCGTTTTCACTCATCAATGTAAAAACCCCACCCTGGTGAACTCTGTGGTCTGCAGAACCGGCAGAACCCGATCTGCACCAGAACATTCAATCTCTTCCTGTCAGGTTCTGACCAGGTTCTGTCGTTACACTCAGAAATGGCCGAGGCTCCCATGTTGGTCACGCACTGTGGGAACTTCATCTCCCAGCATTCATTGCACTGGAGATGACATGATAAGGAGAAGACTTTAACCCTTCAGGTGTTGCCTGGAGAACTGATAGCCGTAGTCGCATCCAACTCTCAGAACCGGCAGCTGGACCAGAACCGCTTCCTGTTCTCCTTCCAACGTTTTCACCTCTGCACATCTTTGACTTGAGCGGTTAAGTCAGAGTTGGTGGTTTTTCCTTCACAGCTTTGCTGATGAGATGCTGTTCCTGTTTTTGCTGCTCATTCTCCCTCCAGCAGGCAATGAGCAATATCAGGGGCAACAGCAACCAGCAATCCGCTGTCAGGTTCTCTCAGTTCGTTAATCCTCATCTGAGTTCTGCTCTAGTTCATTTCTCTTGCAGCCTCTTCTGTGGATTTGACTAGACCAACATTAAGCAGAATGTCAGGAAGGATAACCTGAATAGGAGTGGACCCCCATACTTTGATACCCTTAAACACAGTCCAGGTGGGTGAAAGGAGCGCCAACAGCACCACCGTAAAACATGCTGTTGGCAGCGTCATGCTGTGGGAGGACAGATGGAGACAAACCCGGACAGTCCTGGAAGAAAACCTGGCAGCAGCAGACCTGAGATATGGGATGGTTAGAACGGCCTAGTAAAAGTCCTGCTGAAAATCTGGAAACCTACTAATTGTAACATCCAATGAAAACACAAAATGAATTTAAAGAGAAGATGGTTTATTTAAAATGAACAAAAGCTACACACTCACTGTGAGTGGAGCAGGGAACATGGATGGAGTTCAGTCTCTGTTGATGACACAGAAAATACATCATCATCACCACCAGGGATGAAGAAGAACCTCCGATCCAGAAACACAGAACCCAGAACCTTCGGCATTAAATGTAACTTTTAACAAGGCTTTCCCTGCAGACGGGTGACTGCCTCCCAGAAGACCCCATCCTGCAGGGTGAGTTCAGCTACTCTCACGGTGGGAACAGAGGACAGGAGGGATTCTCTGGGATAGAGGGTCTTCGTCTCCATACAAGCAACGGATACTCCTGGAACCGTCTCCTCTGGGCCAGTCCCTCCCCAACCACAAGGTGGAGGTCCGTCTCCTTCCAGCTCAGGAACATGGCCTCCGGCTGGGTTGGGGTCAGTCTTTAATCAAAAAGCAAAAGGAAACATTCCAGATACAAAGTGGAGCCGTTAGCGGCCCCGGTTTAAACACACAGAATACAGCATAAGTTAAAACGGTAAAGTCTAAACACATCAGAGATCAGTCTTCCTGCATCTACTTTCCTGATAAGTGTGTCCTTGGGTGCTGAGCTGTGATGTCCCAGAAAGGCACAATATGGTCTGTTTTCAGTGCACCACTTTGTAAACACCAGTAGTCCTGACGGGCATTAATATACCCTGGGCTGGGTTACTGCTAAAATATGGCTTTACAGTCAGAAAACAGTCCCTCCAGCTAAGCGAACAATGAAAAAGAGAAGATTATCATGGTGCCATAGACGGCGGAATCAAAGGTCTCAAGCAGCCAATCAGTGCTTTCTGTGAGTTTCTTGAAGGTACCCAGATGTTCCCATCTCCAGGAACAAGAGGAGGTGGAAGTCTCAACTGATCAAGTTGAGGAACTTGCTCTCTTCAGCCAGAGCTGTAAGCATGGAGTTCATGTCTCCAATGGCCATGTTGCCGATCCCAGCTGGGACGGACGCCAAGGTGACGGAGTTGCGTGGCGTGGTGAGACGGGAGGAGCTCTGCGACAGGCTCTGCAGAAGCCCTGGACTCAGCGTCCCAGACATCAGGCTAGAATGATCTCCGTCATCTAGCATGGTGTCGAAGTCGATCTGAGTGTGCTCTGTGGTTCTCGACCGGCCGGTGGATGAGTCAACGATACTGCTGGAGACCTGGTTGGCTCCTGGAGAGGCCACGGCGGCTGCAGCAGCCAAGTCGCTGCAGGTGGCCTCATTGGCACTTGGGGACATTGAGTCATCATCACTGCTTTGAGACGAAGGCTGAAACATGTGAATCTGAGCCTTGTAGAACACAGCAGAGTTCTGGTTGACTGGGCTGCTGTGGTTCAGCCCCTGGCTCTGCCTCTTTGGGCTTGCTTCAGAGCACATGTTACTGGGGTTCAGTTCAACTAGCCTGGGGCTCGGTCGGGTCATGGCAGAGGCTGAGTGCTGCCTGGGGAAGGACTTGGGCTCGTTAGGTGGCCGGGGTTGTAACATCCCTCTGGCTCCATTCTGGATCACATACTGCTGCTGCTTGAGGGGAATGCTGTAGTTCTGCTCCTGGTTCACTTGGTTCCCTTGACAGTACCCGTCCACCTGGGCTCTGGCCTTAAAGATCTGCAGCTCAGAGCTGGCCGCAGTGTTGAGGGTTGTGCTAGAGCTTCCAGATAACGAACGAAGCCCTCCTTCCTGACTGAGCCCTTGCTGATGACTCATGTGGTCATGAAAGCTACATTGTCTCTGCTGCTGCTGATGCTGGAGGGAGGTATTCCCCTGGCTCTGGAGGCTGTGGTATCCCTGTAAAGAGAAGTTGTGGCTTATCGGGACGACCTGGTGGTTGCCACTCGGGGCATGTAGCACCCCAGAGCTGTGCCTTTGCTGAGCGGAAGCCAGGTTGCTCCTGATGGGATGCTGCTGAGGTTTGGGGAGTTTGGTGTCCATCGTCCCGGAGCTCACCTCGTTCCACTGCACTGGCATGTTGTTCTTACTGTCTCGTGGTGCTGGGAAGAGCTGCTGGGAACCATTGACACCCCCCTGGTAGGAAATGTCATGACCAGACTGTGCCAGGGAGGCGTCCACCATGGCCATCCTCCTCTGGCCATGAAAGTGCAGCAGTGGAGCCATGCTGGCCTGGATGCCCTGACTGTTAAAGCTGTGACTTGTTGGGCCAGAACTCTGAGACCTCAGGTACTGAACCACATCATCTGGAAGCACAATCTCATCCTCTGCACTCTGCTCCCCACTGTTCATCAGCCCGTCGACTGCCATGGTCTCCATAGCAATGTTCTCAGAAATGCTTGGCGGTCTTGGGGCGAACGGGTAACGCTGGAGACTCCCATCCGAGCGTGTGTAACCCTGCATAGCCAACGCCTGATGGCGCTCGGCAGATGACGGGGCTTTCATAGGGTTCACATTGTTCATGCTGCTGTAGCGCTGAACCCTTGGAAGAGACAGCGGGTCTAGAGGTGGACGGCAGACGGGGTCACTTGCCCGACGTGGGAGGTTGGTTGGAACTTCATGGGGCATCATGCTATGTGAGCCATAGGTGATGTCGCTGCACCGCCGGGGTGCATCACCAGTGGCCGGCTGGAGGAAGGAGGAGCCTTCCTGACAGTCGCCGTACAGAGCCATCCTTGTCCTCAGGCTCATTCGATCCATGTTGGGGAGAGGAGTAGGTGGAGCGCCGCCAATAGCGGCAGCATACTTCGCTTTGAGCCGATAATGCTGGGCTGGGGTTAGACTCAGAAGGCTGGGCAGGGCTCCTCCACCAGCCACACCCCCACCACAGTGACTGGCCTCGCTGGAGCGCCTAGACAAATCGGTGGAAATCGGGTCGTACGAGTCGGCCGAGCTGATGTTGTGACGGTTGGTGCCAAACTGGGATGCCTCGCTGGAGCGCCGGCTAGAGTAGCAGGGCGAGATGCCGGAGGAGCGTCGACTGAAGGTGTAGGCTGAGCTGAGGGTGCTGGTGGTGCTGGTGGTGCTGTCGCGGCGGTCGTTGAGCTGGTTCAGCAGCGTTATGTCGCAGGGGGTCAGCTCCCCAGTGGGTTGGCCAGCGTACGGAGTGCGGAGGCTGCTCGTCATGATGGAGCTCTCCAGCAAGGAACCTAGCAGACATGAAGGGAAAATTACACCAGGAACCTAGATTTTACAGTTTACAGAGAGATTACGATTGATTTCTGCATCCCTAGGGCAGAGGGAAGCTGCTGGTAAATGCTGTCCACTGATTTTTACTCTGACTGGCCTGACCTTCCTTATTGGAGCTCAGAGACATTAATGGTTCATGGACATTCAACATGTGATGCTCACCAGCTGCAGGGATGGGAGGAAGCTTCATGCCCTGTGGTCTGCCGGTAGCCCGGCTGCAGGTCTCCTGCACCGTCTTCAGCCTCTCCTGCTTGATGTTCTCCAGCTTGATGGTGACCGCTCCTCCGTGAGTCACCAATTTCCTCAGCTGAAGCCCCATTCCCGCCTGCGGCACCCCGGCAGGGATCGTGGAGTCGACTGTGGGACCCTCGTCCGGCGCGCTGAGGTCCCCGAAGCTGCCCCCGCTGTACATGGCCATCTCTACCCCACTGTCGTTGTTGTTGACGCTGCCGAGAGGCGACGGCTCGCTGCTGCACGATGACTGGCCGCCTGGACTGGACTGATGCGTCTGCAGAGGAACAGCAGGGGGCAGCGTTCATGCAACACTGAAAATACTCTGCTCAAATTGATGTGGGTTTTCTGTGGGAATATTTGATGCAAATAAAGACGAAGAATGAGATGAAAGGTGATAAAAATGCAAGTGAAAATAGAACCATGCCATGTTCACACAGCTCCATAGTTAATTATTACCAAAGTTCAGATATTCTGACTGTAATGGTGTTTTGTAATGACTAATGCAGGCTTGTTCTTCCAGAGTCATTAACTATGGATGCATGTGATTTATGAACAATAGAAAAACAAGAGAATAATAGATGATTCTATGTTAAACAGTCCAGAATGCAGAAGTCTGATCATAGTTTGACCCACAGCTGAAAACTGTCTGATTCTCTGAATATTAATGTGACAGCGGCCGGATGATCGGCTCGACTGGAGCGATTCATGCAGGTCTTTCATATGAACAAAGAGACGGGATGCTCTCTCACCTCAGAGATGTCTGTCCGATTGTTAGAGGAGAAGCAGAGGAAAGCAAGAAGCCAGACAGTTCAGTGGAAAATGACTCGGTCAACATTTACGGGAACCCGAAACACATTTCATTCTCCTGCTTCCCCAGCAGCAACCAGCATTCGCACTCCTTCAGGTGACTGGAGGGGATTTTAATGTTCAGACTCTTCTCTTCCTCTTAGTTAAAAAGTCCCTTGTTGAAACCTTTAACTCTGCCAGGGGTGTGAATACTTTAAGGTGTAACTGTAGAAGATAAATGTGAAATCTCTACCCAAAATCACCATTACTTAAAAAACTGAACAGCACCAGAAGCTGAGGCTGAAACAGAACATGGTAATGGCAGGAGCATGCTGCAGGGATAATTGACACGACGCCGGCTCCACCCACATGTGGACGTAGAGCAATCCTCCGTCGAGCAATCCAGTGCATTTGTCAGCAACTGACCAACTGGCGGTCGCAATTTGTCCGGAGGTTTCACGCCCTTATCTGCAGGACCAGCGGTCTGCAGGACCAGCGGTTATCTCAGCAAACACGCTGTGGTCAGAGAGATTTTCAGAAAAATAACAGGAAGTCATGGCCCAGCATTGTCAGTGGGGAATGGGCAATCCCAACAGCCGTTAACCAGAACAAGTAGAGGGTGGAATACATTTTATTACATTTCCAAAACCAAAAGAGTGTGGCATATCCCAAGAAATGGATGTCCAGCTGAATGTAACTGTGATCAACAGTAATTACCACGTTAGTCTTCACGAAGGTAGAAAACATCCCATATTTTTGTCATAACGGCACATCTTCATAGTCATCAAATCAAAGATCAATATGTGAGGGTATGCTGGATTTTATATGTGTAGATTCCAACCATAGCTCTGTGGCAGCATGATAATGTGCTGCAGTAACTGCAGTATTTACATTTTAAGAACCTTTTATGCTGTTGTGTATTTTTAACAATTGTCAGTGGGGAAGGCAATCCCCACTGACAGATTTTCACAAGCTGGTTTTATTTAAAACATTACTGAGCTGCTAGTAAGTGCAAAATGTGTCCGACAGCGTTCAGACTCGGATCAGACCAGACTTTGTTCCCAGTTTATCGTTCATTTCTTTGTTGTTTCTAAGAACCTTACAGACCTGACGTAGGTCTCGTTAGAGAATGTTCTTGCCCGCCATCTTTGCCTCAGTGTTGTATTATAAGGCAAAAATGACTCAAAAAATGTCTGAGGTAAAATGCATTGAGTTCCACTTCCTACCGCTATGTTTGTTTGTCAGAGTTTGCTCTACTTCAACCTGGGGGCGGAGCTGGCGTCATGTCAATTAAACTGACCAGAAATAAGCCAGGAAATGAAGAAAAAATAAATAGGACATTATTTTGTAATTTTGGATTGAAGTCTCAACCAGCAAACTCCAGAAAAAGCCTGATCTCCAGTTTAAAGATGTTAGGGTTAGACTGAAACCCTCACCATCTGCTCTGTCATCAGTCTGTGATAAAACAGCCTGAAAAATGCAGCCAGAGAGACAGCATTCATCCCATGCTGAGGGAAACGGGCAGTTCGATAGAGGAAAGGCTAATTAGCCTTTGAGACGGTTAATTAGGGAAGAGCAGTAGATATAGATTGACTAGAGTCAATCTATATAAGCGAGGCTGGTTGAGGAGAAAGCGTGGGTTGGGGTTAGGGTTAGTTGGGGTTAGCGATCCCGTGACGGTGAGGTTACAGGAACTCACCACAGAGTCCTCCATCTTGATTGGTTTGACCTGCAGCCGCTCGTCTCCTTCTCTGGATGCGCCGTTGGCCTCCATCTTCCTGTCTGTGCCCACCGGGCCGTGCTTGGCCTCGTTCTCCCCGTTTCCTCTAGGGGGCAGTCGAGGCGGCGCGTCGCTCCGCTGCTTCTTAGTGACATGGGCGTCGGGTCCGTGAACCGTCTTGACGTGCTTCCTGAGGGAACTGGGGTCAGTGTAGCGCTTGGTGCAGCCCAGGATTTTACAGACATACGGTTTCTGGAACAAACGTCTAGTTTACTGCCAAACACATTCAACAGCTGGCTAAACCCGTCCTCATGGAGGACAGAGGAGACCGGTACCTCATTGGAGTGTGTGCGGTTCTGATGCTTAGCCCTGTCCGAGGCGTTGGAGAAAGCCTTGTTGCAGCCTTCGTGCTCACACACGTATGGTTTCTCGCCGGTGTGGGACCGGAGGTGAGTCTTCAGGTTCTCCAGGCGAGAGTAAGCCTTGAAGCATCCCTCAAACTGCAGAGACATTTGCAGGGGACCAATCAGGGACCAACTGGCCACTGGATGCTTAATGCGGGTAAAACACCCGGATCACCAAATAAAGAAAAGCTCAATGGATCCTAGGAAGTAGAGACGGAGTACTGCTGCTGCTTGGAGCTCCTCCTAGTGGAGACAGAGAGTACTGCTGTCTGCAGCTCCTTGTTCTCAACGAGCTACTATCTGGTTTCATCAACTCCTCCATAGGAGTCTAAGACACTCTGAAGAGGAAACAGAATCAAATCAGAAAAAATGTCAGAACTTCTTCCTTTCAGAGCTGCAGCTCTGAGACGTCCATGAGGGACTCATTAAACAGCAGGGCCCCCTGCTGGGGAGTTATCTTAATTACCCCCCTCACTGCTTTCATGCTTCCAGCAGAATCAGAGCTTTAAAGCTTTGCTTCAGTCAGCAACATGGAATATTCCTGCTCTGCTGCAAAACTATTTTGACTCCTTCAACTTTATTTTAACAGATTTATTTTGTGGTTGTTATTATTTTTTTATTTATTTAGACAGATTTCCATCTCATTTGTTAGTTACAGCTTTACCCATTTTAGGTTGTACATGAGGATGGAAACAGACAGTCCAAGTGATTTTGTCCATACTGCCTTTCCAATTGTTTTACAGACTGTTAACTGATTTTAGTTGATAGACTTTCCAGATCCATCAATTTGTCCTCCAGCTTAGCGTGTAGCTTTAGCATAGCAGTGATGACCTCCTCCGTGTTTAGGACCCTTTCTTCTGCCTTCTCAATACGTCCCTCCTCCATCCTGGTGTTCACCTTTGCTATTTCTTCTTTTATGGTCTCAAATTGATCTTTATTTTCATGGCAAAGCCCTCTTAATTGTCTCAGAATCAGTTCGGAGTCAGTCATTTTTAGGCACGTTAGCTTCAATGCGCTAGCTGCTAATTCTTGCTGCATCCTGTCTCTCTCACCCATCTGACTGCAGTCGGCATTCATTGCTTGAAGCAGCGCAACATCTTTTATTTCCCTTTCTAAGGAGTTCTATTGGTAGATTTATTTAGTTTATATGGGTGAATTTCTGTAATTACTCTGGTTCAACCAGGAGCGCTGTCCCTGTTGATGGTGGTTCATCAGAACCACCATCAACAGACTTCTGGGTTGATGGTGGTTCAACCCAGAAGTCTGTTTTATGGGCTGTAGCGTGATGAACCAACAGAGAGGAGCTGAACTGGGGTGGTTAGGGTAACTGACTCTGTTTTCAACATTTTTACAAATAAGAATCCCAAAAGGTGTTTGTTTGCATTTAAGTTCAGCACCTTCACTCTGATGCCCCTAAATAAAGAACAGCTCAACTCCAAATCACACCATCTAAATATGTACAGTCAGTGGCCTAGTTAATGTCCAAACCTAGATCCAACTGAGGATCTCTTGGAGACGGATGTTCTGATACTTTCTCCCTCCAGTCTGACTCCGCTGCAGACGGACCAAACTTCTGACTCTGGGGCGTGAATATTTATGCACACTGTGGAAAACCAATAAATCATTTTCCTTCACATTCGTTTACTTTCTGTTCTGATGCAAAACATCTCCAACTGAATGGAAGTTTGTGCTTGGTACCATCTGGTGCCAGTAGAAAGTACACCTGGCCAGAATGTTGATCAGACGGAGAAGGACAGTGTCTACATCCGGTTTTCAGCTCTCCTCACCGTGCATTTGTGCGGCTTCTCGCCGGTGTGTCTCCTCATGTGGACCACCAGCATGTACTGGGCCTTGAAGGGCTTCTGCTCCCGGGAACAGTCCTTCCAGCGGCACACGAACTCCTTCTTCTCTCCGTGGATGTGATCGTTGTTGATGTGCTGCGTGGAGGAAAGCAGCTCAGGTCAACCATGTCTCTGCAGCAGACACAGCTCTACACACAGTGAGGATAGAACTATAGAAAGCAGGTGATGAAGTAAAAAAGAGCCTTCATATCTAGTTAGCAGCCTGCAGATAAACAGTTAGCCTGCTAACTAGTTAGCAGTTAGGGTAACTAGATAGCCCTAGTTAGCATTTAGTTTGCTAACAGTTAGTTTGAAGGTGCTGGTTTATCCAATTTAGTTAGGAATTATGGATAATTCAGTAAATATTCCCAAACTCCCAGATTAAAAGCTCCTGGATGAAAACAACAGCATGGTGGTGCTCTCTCTCTGTCGCTTGGAGGACAATGGATCTGGTTCTGGTTCCTTCCTGTTGCAGCTGAGAGACAGTAGGTCAGCAACGGGTGGGGGCGGGGGCGGCAGATTTATGGCTGTGCTCTCACAGGTCGGGACGTTGTTGACCAAGAGGTCAGAGGTCACCGAGAGCTCTGTGTGTTGTTGTGTGTTGGCGAGGGGTTGTTAAGGTCAATTGTCACCAAGCACTAAGGACATCCGGCAGAACCGACCCAATCAGAACCATGTAATGACTGCCTGGTCCAGAGAGGAAGTACCTGTGGGCCAGAAGTTCTGTTAGGGTTCTGGGTGGGTTTAGATCCACCAGAACCAGTAGTCTGGATTGAACTGGAATTAACTTGAAATGAATCCCAACTGAACCGGACCGAATGGTTCGGTTCATATGGTGCTGGGTCCAAAGCCCGGTTATGGATGGGAGGACCAGAACCAGAATGAGGTACTCCTTCTGGACTTCATCAGCCGGGCCGGCCCGGTCTCAGGACCCTGGGTCACTAACCCTTAATCCTAATCTTGATTATTGGACTACACCTGGCAGGAATTGAGCCAGTCTGATGCTCATCTGTTGATGTCTGTACTGGCTGTGAAGCAGCTGGATTAAATAATCCCTGGGTCTCACATGGACGAGCTGGTCCTGTGTGTCGTACTCCCTGCTGCAGCCCTCCCAGTGGCAGTCGGTCTCGTAAACGGCCTCTGGCTCCTGCTTGCACTCGTCCTTGTCCAGATCTTCGCTCAGGTCCAGGACTCCTCCGGCGTGGTCCTGATGGAAACAACAACCTCTTTATTCTGACTCGTTAATCTGATCCTTAAGCTGCAGCTTCGTTACAATCAATCAAAGGTGAATCAGTAAACGCTGGTTTCCGGCCTCCTGGTTCTGGTTCTGCCGGTCCCACCTGAGCGGACGGTGAAATGGGAACCGGACCCTCTGCTTCAGTCTTCACCTTGGTCCTCTTGGTGTTCAGCGGATTGACTGTGCTGCTGACCGCCGGATCTCCACCGGAGCTCTGAGCAACACAAAGACAGGAGAGGGAAGTTAGGGGAAGAAACGAAACCTCTGAAAGAAGGGTCAGATGACCGAGAGACTCCCGAACTGGTCTCTGGGCCGCCTCCGGATGTGGCGCGTCGTAGTACTGCAGCGAACTGTCAGTTCGTTAGATCTTTGGTGAATCATTATAGACGTGTGGCAGAACAGATTACCTGAGCCAAGCGTGGGGTGGTTCAATCAAAGCCCTCTGAACAGAACCAAACCGCCGCCAACCGGACGCAGCCGGAGCAGAAAGTCTGGCGTGTCTGACCCAGCTGATGAGCATTGCTCTGTGGGTCTGAATGGCCCAGATAACTGGTATAAAACTTTTGCTCATCTTTGTGCCTTCTGTCTGATTCTAAGCAGAATGCTGATTCTGCATTCTGCATTCCATCCTCAGTGTTTCAGCAGACCAGTGGACATGACGTTCTGGTGGGATCTCTGAGGGGATTCCTGATTCTGCAGGCTCAGAGCGACTCTAGCGCTGAATCACAAAGCTGCTGATGGATGAGAAAGCTTGGACCTGATGAACATGAAGCACGTTGAGATGGAGCGCTCACTGGTGATGGACCAATGCTATGTTAGCACAGCAGGTCTTCATGTCAGATTCTGACTTTTCCTTAGACTCCCAATTTACTCCCATTTACATTGTGATTCGTCCGTCAAGGCTCTAAGTTCCTTCGATTTATTGGCATATTTTTCAGGTATGAATTGAAATGATTAGAACCTTCCTTTCAGGTTCTGCATTTGTTTTAGGGGCAGCAGAAGAGAGACAAATAACTACAACTCTGTTGCAGCAGAAATGCAGAGCTGGATTCGTCAGACTGGGAGCCGCCGCCAAGACTAAACAGTTTAGACGACATTGAGATCGCAGAAACCTCGCCAAAATATGAAAGAGGAAGAGTTATTGCTGCTGTTGCAGATTGGGCCGGATGCATTAGGAGTGGGGGCTTTGATCTACCCAATGACTCTGAACATGACACAGAGGCTGAAGGCCTTTAAAGCGCTAATGGAGGCAGAGAGAAGGGGAAGTTTGAGGCTGCATCAACGGAGGGGCCTAATCCCACCCAGACGCTCTGCAAAGACAGGATATGGTTCTGATCAGCGCTAATAAAGCTGGAGCAGCATTCCCAGAGACGCCGGGAGGGGCGTCAGCTGGAGGTCACGACCTTTCTGTCACCTCTTTATTCATTTTTAGTCATTTATTCCTTCATTTGCTCATTTGAATTATTTTGCTGTTTGATCTTCTTGTGAAGCACTTTGTGATTTTTTAAAAAGTGACGAATAAATAAAGTCTGAGCAGCTTGTTCTCTGAACAATAAACCTGTTTTTGTTTCATTAATCAACCTTTAATCCTTAACATTTAAACCAAGCATGTTCATTTGTGCCAAGAAATCCAACAGATTTTTTATTAAGATTATTATCAACACATCCTGTTGTGTTCAGTGTTATATTCCACATTGGCTTAAAGCGACTCTGAACGTCTCATTCAGATTAACTGAGATTAGGACACACTTAAAAATGAATAAAAATACAATTATATATTTGAACAAAATCAGCATGTTATTCGCATTAATACTGGGAAAAATATGGGTCATATTAAAATGTGGTTGATCAAATATTGTGTTAATCTAAGTAGAGAAGGTAACTCTTCCCAGATATCTTATCATTCTTCCTTCCTATCTCCATCACCCAACAATAAAGTATGTTTTATTAAAAAGCAGAGGCAAGATAAATTTAAATAAAGTAATGAACTCCAACATGACTCAAACTTAGACCGCCCAGAGGCCTCAAACGTGTAAATATCAGAGTTGACTTGAACTCTGTCTTGGTTTCCCATTATAACTCGGCCTGGCAGCACCTGTTCAGGTCTGGGATCTCGGCTAAAGCAACAGGCTGGTTTCACCTGATTCACGTAGCTGAACCTCCAGAGCGCAGATGGAGGTCAGGTGGTTGGAATAATTCCCATGTTTATGACTGCTCTGACTCTCCTAATCAAGAAAACAGGCAAGCTTAGTACCGAAGGCCAAATGTCATCATTTGTAAATGTGACGTAAAAAACTCACAAAACAGCATCGTAAAAAGTGAATTTTACATCAGGACATTTAGGAGGCAACTATTTCGTTGACAGCAGGTTAGATGAAACCTGGTTTCTGTGGCTGTGTTTACCACCCAAACCAGTGTTTCATGTGGCGAGCTAGCCAGGAGTGTATGAATGAATAATCAGGACCATAACAAATAAATAAGAGGGCTTAAAAATGGGTGTTTTTATGCAGTTGGGCGTAAATGTACCTTAGCCTATTTTAATCAACTTATATGTCTAACCCACATCTGTCTTTAGATCATCCAAGTCATGGTTCTTTCATGTGACTATGGAGCCAAGGTGGACAGCAGCCCTGAAAACCGGACAGCCATGTTCCTGGGACATCAAGGGAATGGGATTCAGTCATGGCAGTCACATGGGATACATTGTCATTGTAGCCACAACTGCTAGCTGCCAGCATCATATCTTATAAAACAGTATATGACACACATCTTGATAAAGACCAAACCACATTTTTCATGGAGCTGTTTATTATCAAGGATCTGGACCCACCCGCTGAGAAAAAGCTCGACACCTTCAGACTTCTCTAGGCTTTCGTCTGCTGCTTGGTATTATGGGATACTTAAAGAACCAGGTAGTTTCTGATACCAACATCTTTGAGTGTTGGTTTGTTTCATACTCTTTATATCCTACATATTTGTTCATTTGTTTTGTGCATCTTTGCATTGAAACGGGTGTTGTGGTGGTGCAGGGGTAGGGCACAACCCTCATATGCAGGCCTTAGTCCTCAATGTTCAAGTCTTGGCCTGGTGACCTTTGCCACATGCCCTGTCTCATCACCCACTTTCCTGTCTGACCACTTTCAAATAAAGACCACTTGGGCCAATATAACGTTTAATCAAAAAAAACCAAACAGATTTCAAGCTCTACAATACGGAGTCTCGTCAACGGTTGCCTTCGTTAACTTAGAACTTCCTGCCCTCCATCTGAAATAGCGGCATGTTCACGTGTTACCCTACCCTAACCCTAACCCTATCAAAATCAATAAACTGCCCTCATATGGCAGCAACTAGGACCAATGCTTTTTGCATAATCCTACCTCATGCTGTTGTCATGGAATGAGTTGGGGTCTGAAATTGGTGAAACTAAACCTTCCCCCCCTTACCGTCATGACACTACATCCCTCCAGGGGCCGAACCCCATAACTTGAGACTCAGTGGTGAGCAGCTGAAGCTGGTCTGTAAGTGAAGCGAGTTCAGAAGGTTTGTCATACTGGTCCTACCTGGTTTAACTCTGCAGACATGGAGGACGCAGCATTGGGGTGCTGGCGGGCGGGGAAAGAGGGTGGTGGCGGCTGCAGGAGGGGGGCCGTGTGACTGAAGGCGTTGAGCGGTCTCTGCTGGGATAGCAGCTGCTGGTAGGCCACAGGGTTGAGGGAGTGGGGGAAGCTGAAGGTCGGGCTGCAGGAAGACACGGAGCAGAAGTTCAGGATGAAGGTCAGGAAACTTCACACAGAACCCGATGCTCCAGAAAACAAGCTGAGCCTCGCAAAGACCTTCAGGATCTCTAGTGCCCTGCGAACCAACACAACTCACAGACTGCTAACATGCCTAGCACTGTGCAGAGCTGGCTAACATCCGAACCTGAGTCCTCCCACGGACAGGTGTCCATAAGAGCTGCTGGCTGCTGAGCTGGAGCGCGAGTTGTTGATATAGGCCACCAAGGAGTTGGGCGACGTGCGGATCATGGTCTGCAGGTCAATGCTGGCGTCCGACAGCGGGGAGATGGACAGTGCCCTCTTCCTGTTCAGCCGGGGCGTCAACCTTGGGCTGGAGAAACGGGACACTGGAGACAGAGAAACTTCAAGATCAGGATTTACCTGGAGGTTTCCCTCATCAGGCTTCTCGTGACAGAATTCCTGACTTTTCCAAACACACATTTAAAGGCTTCTTCCCTCATTTTAAGTAAAATACAAAACTTTACCTTGAATTTGTGGCAGAAATATCTACGAATGAACTGATGAACGGAATATTGATCTGTTTTCCTTTCCTTTGAAGGAACCATTTCCTATCCAGGTGAAGGAAATCATTTTAGATGATTTCAATCTTGATAAAACCTTGAATATAGAACCAGACCAGAACTTTGGACCAGAACCAGCCTAGAGCTGGAGGTTTGGTTCTGCTCCAGTCTATCTCCTCATCTGCGCTGCTGAGCATGCGCAGACTGATGAATAATGAATGGTTCTCAGTCGTTACTGTGATTCCATCTAATTGATCTGAGAATAGCATTAGAACAAATGTGGAGTTCAGGGTCGTCCAGAAAAACTCCAGCTCTTTGTTCGGTTTGCTCAGCAAGCAGCCAGCCATTCTTTTTATTGATGATTGAAACATTTAGCTGCAGGTTTTCTAAGAAAGGCCCAGATTGGAGCCAGCAGGTGCCGCAGGATGCCAGGCCAGGCTGCTTTGTGTTTAACCAGGACATGATCAGAGGTGTGCGAGGCAGGAAGCCATTTATGGACCCATCGCAGCTCACCCTCCTGGCTTCGGCTGCAGCGCTGGCAGCACGGCGCTGATGCTGCAGCCTCAGCTGGAGGGGTTCATAGCACCTCAGATCAATGGATTGAAGCAGCGGCAGCCGTAAAGCTGTAGCGCTTGGAGGTGGCGAGTCGTTAACTGTGGACATGTGGCCTCAATTAAAGGGCCTCCGGGGCGTCTGGTGGCCCCGAGACGAGGAGGGAGAGAAACGGCGCTGGAAACAAGGAACTCTTCTCAGGAACGTTTGACTCAACAAGTCGCCTCTCTGCGCCGTGCAGACAGCCGGGACCCTTTCTGCATTAAGGCCAGCAGCTTTACCATGTTTGCATTAATACATGAAGCAGGAAACGGGCCCCTAAGGCTTCGGCCTCATGGCCTGGTGTCCAGTGCTATTTACATCTCCATCTTCATCATCCTCCCATCGCCGAGATCCAGCAGCGAAACGTCCCACAGTCATTCCTCCGTAAGCTGAGTTTAATCTGGCCTAAGTCTCCCCAGACGCCCCCCCGAAGAGGGAGGTGTTTGTAGGTGGAGGGTATAATTGAGAGGGTGAGCATGTTCCGGCTCTGAGTGAGAAAACAGATGTTGTGCAGGCCGAGGCGGTGCAGCGGCATGCGCGTCTGGAAGTGTGAGTGCGTGCACGGCCTGCTATGTGGGCCGAGTCGAGGCTGGTTGTAATTGTGGGATCTGGATTTATATAGAGAGACATAATTACACAGCGATGCAGAAAGAGAGGGAAATATTTAGAAAGCACCGCAGAGGGGAGTTATGTGTTCAGGATTATTTCAAGCATGTGCTGCAGATTCAGGAGGAACGTTAATTTGAGGTTTGTGCTCTGGTGTCGTCATGGCGGCTCACAGAGCGGCTGTGGCAACAGTTAGTCTAAGACTCCAGCTTTGAGCTCTGCACCAGTTTCTACTGGTAATTTCCAGCCTGCAGGGGGCAGCAGTGGGAGCAGTGGTGCACCAGCTCCACTTGTGGACAGTCTGGACCGGGACGCAACACATTTCATCACGCAGGCCAAATGGCGTTAGCTACAAACTGGCTACCAGGCTCAGCTGAAGTTCTGGCTCCATCGGGATGGACACTAGGTGGTGCTGGAGCGCCCGCCCTTCTTTCTCTGGACAGAAAAGGCGCCCTTCAAAAGCGTTTCTTTTTTTGGTACACAAGTTGTCTGTTTATTGAACATTGAATTTAAAACCATTAATAAGACCCGAGTGACATTACAGTTTGTATGCAACTAAAAAATCTCTTAGTGAAGTCACGTTCAGTGAAAGTTGGGCATGTAAATTAAGTTGTATTCCTATTTAAAAATGATGTGATGATTTTATTATGTAATAATCTCAGAAATATCTTGTCGTCTGGGCTGCAGTTGGTGGAACTAATGCCTTGCTGCAAGAAGGTGTGAGGTTGAAGGTGTGACCAGTTTCTCCCTGGTCATGCGTGGGCGCTGCCCGGTTCTCTGGCTTCCTCCCACAGTCCGAAAACACGGCAGGTTGATTGGTGTCTGGATTCCTATCTGTCTCTGTGTTACCCTGCGACGGACTGCGCCCTGGCAAGGCGACCCCGCCTCTCGCCCCTGGAGACGGGCTCCACCCCCATGACCCTTAGGGTTTGGTAATGGATGGATGCTGCTGTCAGTTTTCAGTGCCTTGAAGTTAAGCTCGTTAATCTGAACTCTGGCTTCATGCAGAAATAGATAGGATTATCCTTCTCGTCATTTTCTGCATTGTTGCTCTGTGTACTTGGGCTGTTGTGGCCAATTTGGTTGAGAGAAATCAACCTGTATGGTGTTGGATATCATTAATGACAGCGTATGATTATTGATCAGAAACAGCTTTGTGTGGATGGATGGTTTGTGAAATCTGTCCTTTATCAGCACCACTACACCCACTACACCCACCAGTAGCTCCAGCAGCTGACTTGGTGTCCATGGCTCAGTTTCAATCCCAACTCCGGGAGTTTTATGAATCGTCGGCGAGCTTTCAGTGGAGCGTGGCTCCCAGCGCCAGCATGTTTATTCTCACACTTCCAGCAAGGCGCTCGTGAACTAACATTTAGCTAAGTGTTTGTGTTTGCAGTCTGAGGGGACGGCTCGCCCCCCGCTGAGCCTCCGGCACCACATCAGAACCCGGGTCGTTCTCGCTGCCTCGCCTGCAGCTGCACACAAACCTCTTTCTCTGCAGACATTTTCTTTGGCTGCTGCTTTTGTCGTGGCAGTTTCTACTCTCACCACCCTGCCTCTACCCCCTCATGTGCCCGCCCCCCCATCCCTGACATAGCCACCCGCTTGTCCTCTGAATGCCTCCCAATGTGAACCGTCTGCTCTCACTCAACACTGCTAGGGCTAATCATGTTTGAAAAATACTCCAGCTTCAAATCGCCCTCTTTAAAGGAGCTTCACCTGCAGTACTGTGAAAAGTATTAACAACCCCCAGCGTTCCTCTGCCGATGCCAGTGTTGAATGCTAATATCACACACAGATATCCTGGGTGAAAACAAGCAGTAGCTTATGATTGCATTCACTGAAGTCATAAATCTAATCAAGCTGAAATTATGTGGAAAAGTAATCACACCCTAATAGCTGCTCATCTTAAGGACCATCTCAGTCAGATTTTGACGGAGCCATTTCAAACCATTCAGAGGTGGACCTGCTGGTTGCCTCAGGTCATGACCTTCTCCTTGGTCCCATCATCAACTGTAACATGTTGTCAAGATCCAGAAGCAGCACAGTCCACCATACTGGTCTGTGCTGTACAGTCCTGCATGTGAAGGTCTCATGTTTTGGTTTTCAAACATTGTTAGTTCTAGTCCAGATCGGCATACTTTGAACTCTTCAGTCCACAGAACATTTTCCCAGAAGTCATTTTTGCTCCTAGAGTTAAAAACACTGAATAGAGTCAGATTTCAATGCTTCGTAGTTTTGATCAATGACTGAAAAAATTTGGTGGGCGGCCCATTCTCATGGCAGGTCAAGAGGTTGCATATATTTATATATAATTTTCCCAAATGTTACTGAAACTTTTGTTTCATAACATGAAGGTGTGTCTGATGATCAAACTGCCATTGAGGATGAAAAGGAGCCGAGAGTCCAGAGAGGACGTCCACCTTAAACAGTCCATCACGGATGGAGACACTCTGCTGATGGACCCAGCCTGGACGGTTCTGGGCTGCGGGACCAAGTTGGAATACCTGGAGAAAACCACTGCGCCAGTCCTGGGCCGCTTATGTTTAGAAACTGTTATCCTGGCGGTGTGTGTCTGGTCCAGGCGAACTCCAGAGAAACCTGCTGGAATTTCTCTGGGTCAGTTGAGCTCCAGTTGGGTCACAGATTGAGAAAACTTTCCCCCAACGGTCCTGATGGCCTTCTCTCCAGAAGAGAAGTTGTACCATGAGTTCACTGAGGGCTTTCAGGCCTTGTGGTGGGTCTGCTGAATATTAATGTGTCAATTGATTTTTTAATATGATATTTATCTGTGGCTCCATCCAAAGTAAACAGAAAGGATTGGACGTAGGTTCTATTTGCCACCTTCACCACTGCTGAGGCCCAGTTCTCAGTCTAAATAAGCTCTTTGATTAAATCTGAGGCGGCCCGCAACCACCATTAGCTGCTGCCTCGGTCAATATGGTCTCTGTGAGTGGAAGAGCCCCCAGACTGGCAGAGCGGTCCGCTCCTGACCACATCACTCACAAAGATCCGGGCCCAGAGGCTGCCAGCGTTGATGCTGCCAGCGTTGATGCTGCCAGCGTTGATGCTGCCGAGCGGCGGCTCGTCAGGGTGACCGAGGTTGTGGCTACGCCGGCTAACTGCGTCCCAAACAAGCATGGCCAGCAGAGGTTGCTGAGGTGGTTGGACACTTTCAGCTCCTCTTGTTTACTTCTGTGATGGGTCACATTTATAAGATGAATGGTGCAGTAATCCAATATCCCATTTTATTACTCTGTGTCCTGTCAAGATGGCTGCAGAGATTATGAACCTGCAGCGGCTGGCTGTTGGGTGACTGGCCGGATGGAATCAAAGACTTCTGGAGGAGCAGCCGATTGGATGATGGAGCACCAGGAAGACTGACTGTACTGGACTGAGAGAGCTTTTTGGATGCTGTTTGCTGCTGAAATCCAACTCCAGCTCTGCAGAAAGAGTTCACGTTCTAACCTGCATGAAAGAACAGGCTGGTCTCTGTAAGCTGCTGTGTAAATAAATACTTTTCCCTTTTACAGGGTTCTTACACATTCTTCTTGTCAGGATTCCAGACTCGCACTACAAGAGTTCCTGGTCCCTTTAAACCAGGACTGTACTAGTTAGTGGCATCATAGCTTTAAAGATGGACGGGCGGACATGTTGGACCTCCACTCATCTGCAGGAGGCTGCCATATTCATTGATTCAACAATGTGCTAGATTTTGACCCACCTTGGTTCCAACAGCAGGAAGAGGAGGAGTTTAGGGAGGAAACTCTGTGATGTCAAGAGGACCTTAAAACCCACAACAAGGCCCAAAATATTATCTTTCTGTGGTGCTGAAGAGGACAAAGCACATGACCTGAAACCTTTCTTTGCTGGCAGTTGAAGGATTCGAAATTCAGTTGACTGTATTGTATTAATCGGCCAAAGAAATGAATCTTGATCCTCATTTTACTCTGAATTCTGCAAAAGGAACCTTGTGATTTCAGGTTCTTTCAGATTGCTGTCAACATGCTGATGCTGACTGCTTGCCACCCCATTTCTTCAAACGTAGAAGAAACAGAGAGCCGAGAGAAAGTTTCACCACGGCTGCACGACCGCACCAGCCTGATCCAGAGCTGAACGCCATGTTATGAGTGTGATTGAGACAGCAGACGTAACTGTTAGCCAATGAAGTTAACCTCTGGTTCCCGACACAGACGTAGTGAGCTGAAAGCTTGCTTCATCAATAAGAACTCCATCCACAGTGGCTAATAAGGCTTTCTGACTCAACTGTTTGGCTGTTTTCTGGATATTTGAGTGGCTTGGTCATTTTGATCTCAATTACTGATTTTATTAAAGATTGGCCTAAGGAATTACTTATTCAAAGCTAAGTGTATGCTAGCACAACAGATGGACAGGCAGAATGATGAACGTGATGAAGAGTGATCCCAGACTCAAGAGTTATTCCTCTCTAGGTTTTCAGGATCTTAGTCCTCAAACAGAACAAAAGCACGACTCCAATGCTTGACAAGTTCCTGGCGCCCATTGTGGCCACGCCGTACAATAACCACGCCCCCACTATGACCACGCCCAGAAGGTCGCGCCCCTACAATGACCGTATCCCACGATGGTGGGAAGCATTCCAGCAGATGCCCCTAGAGGACGGAGAAAGGGACGGCATGATGGCCAATCGTTAGCTGCTTCTGCTCACCGTCCACAGGGCCGATGTAATCCGGCAGATGAACCGCTGCGGCCGCTGCGCCGTTCTGGATCAGCAGGTCGCCGTAGGGGCTTCTCTGGCTGGCACTGGCCATCAGGTGGTAGTACTCCGAGGGGTTGGCCCCCGGCGGCGGAGGGGGGAAGCTGAACAGGGCCCGGTCCTTCAGATGCTCGTGGGTCACTGGAGGAACAGACAGGAGGAGAATCAGAGCGATAGAGGGGGGGCTCCTCTAGGACAGACCGTGCTTTATAGGACGAAATGAGGTCATTCCCAGAGTGCAGGTGCACTTCTTTCACCAGACATAAAATGTGTTCAAACCTGTGTGCAGTAAAGCTGCATTTAAGACGTCTAAACCGATCAGAACCAGAGCTGGAGCTGACGGCTCCTGGGTCGTTCCCACCCCCACTTCCTATGAGATGGAAGAGACCCGGGAGGCCAAGGGGCGCCGGGTACCTGGACTGGGTACCACAACCTTCTACTGCATCCAGTCTGCATCCATCACAATCATTCAGTGAGAAACTGGATGATGGTTTTACTAGTTTACAGATTTCCTTTAACCTTCATCACTGATTGACACCAAATCAATGTCTACTCATTCTTGAGTCCATTGTTATTATAAACCGTGGAAAAAAACGTCATGAACACTATTATTATTGTGACCCTGATGACCACAGATATCATTATTGTCCTGATGTGGATTTGTTTCTTCTTTAATAACGACAGTAACACCAGAATGCCAATAAAACAGAAGGTTAACTACCAACAAAATGAAAACCCACAAAGGCAGCGATTGGACAACTCCTGTGGGGATTTGTTGCTACCTGGTATCTTGTCTCTTCTCCAAATTGTATTATCTTTTCAATCTCAAACCAACCCTGATGGTGCTGTGAAGACAACTTGATGACAGATATGTTTCATTAGCTGGGAATGGACTGTATGCCGGCTGATAATCAGGACTGGAACCTCCGTCTATACAGACTAAATGAGATGCAGCCAAGCAGGAGGAGTTGCTCCTCCAACATCTGGATGTCTGCGCAGCTCTAATCATCACTAACGTCTTCACTTCTTAACATCTCACCAACCGCAGGAAGCCGTCCTTGCTAGATGTGTGACAGCGGTTTCCATGGAGATAATTGAAGGTAATTGTTCAACTAAATAAACAAAACCTTGTTCAGCTGGAGAGAGAGCAGAGGAAATGTTTCAGTTTGACTGAAAGAGGCAAGACAAGAGCTTACGATGAACTGGACCTGGTTCTCTCTCTCTGTCTCACAAGACTCAACTGTAGGTTCCTGGTGGGTAGGTCACCAGGTCAGCACCTGACGGGTCTCTGAGGTCATCAGAGACCCGTCAACTCAAAGATTGTGACCCAGAACTAAACAATTCAGACTATCTCCTAGTTAATTCTGTGCTGCAGTGATTTAAAGTTGTACCTTCAGCCGGGCTCAGGCCTCGTGCCGCTGAGATCATGGACAGGGTGGGACTGCCGTGGACTGAGCGGAGGTACTGGTCCATGTGAGGGCTGACGTACGGATGGGGCAGGCTGAACGGGGACTCGCCGGTCCCAGCCGCGGCATGTGGCGGGAGTCGAATCAGAGAAATGTCTGTGATGACTGGACTTCCTGTCAGTCCTGGGGGGCTGTAAAGAGGAGGTAGCAGTTAAACACCTGAAGAATCACACATTGGTGCGTTTAAAAACTAGATTTAACTCAAATGTTTGAGTGTCAGTTTGCCTCCACTCCTAAGCCCCACAGATAATACACAATAATCCCTTTGTGTTCACCTTCTTCTATTAAAGCCTGCAGCTACAAACAAGCCAGGACTGATAACTTTCAATGGAGAGGCTACAAGAGGCATAGGAAGGCATCGGTTTGGGTGGCCAGAGCTGCTGGGTCTCTCCCACCAGACTGCAGGACCAGTCAGAGCAGCGAGCGTCCGGTCTGCTGCAGGATGGTCTGAATTTGTCCGCCTGTCAGATCAGGCTGAGCAGTAAAGTCGTCGTCTCTGGCAGGTAATTGCTGGATGTCTGAGAGAACAAAGACTAGTGAGTGTTGTAGTTCCTGACAGCCTCCGGGGCTGAGCTGGAGATGAGGATGTCTGCTGCAGGAGAGGCCTTTGACAGCTCTCGTGGTCTCATCTTGATCACGTTCTCAGTCTGATCACCTGAGTATCCATTAGAGGAGAGACGTCTTGACATGACAAGCAATTCCTTCATGCTGAACGCTCCGGATCCTTCTGTCCAAACTGTGTTGGCCTGCAGGCCTCTCCTAGGAATATTGAAATTTCAAGATAAAAAGATGATTTCTTTGTTTTTAAAAGGCCTGCGGGTTGTTGAGGCTCATCTTCTGAACCCCTTTCTGACGTCCAGACAACTGAACGAGCTGCTGGGTCAGGAAGCTGAGGAGCTCTACAGAGAGGTCATGACCCCAGCCTCTCCCAGGTTGTCAGACTAACAGATCAGAGTCCAACCTACATGAGCAACATTAATGTTCAGATAATGTGAGAATATTCCTCGTTTCTTTTCTCGTTAGCAGTCTTGTTTTCTGAGCAGTTGCCTCTGCGTCTTTGGCCCAGTTGTTGGTTTTGTGCAGCTCTGGTGTCTTGAACCCCACGTCTGTCACTGAGACTCAAACCCAACAGTAAAACACAGGAAACACAGAAGTGACTCACAACAAACAAAGAAGTTAAACCTTCTGCAGTTAACGAGGCTCTGAATGTTGCTGTGCCTTAAGTCAGGCTGGCTGCAGGTGAACGACGGGCCAGGGAGCTGGCAGGGCCGGCCCAAACTCTCGCTCCATTTCCAGTAAGCGCCTGCAGACTGCTGGTCTTGTCCCAGTGCCAACTTTCTGCCGTCTTCCACTGGAAACAGCCATAAAGACCCCTCTGTTTGGGGCGGCAGGGAGACGTGAGAAGAAACAGACGGTCCATACACAAAAACACGCTTCGCTCGCCATCCATGGAGGTTGGCACTGCCGTCTCAGATTAGCGCCGGGGCGATCTGCTGGGATAGCTGGCACTGGGACTGCTGGGATAACTGGCACTGGGACGGCTTCTCTGCTTCTTCTACAAGGTGCCTGAAAGTCATCGCTCACCATGACTCCCAGTGAGACACTGAAACACAGGAAAACCTCCACAAATCTGTCCAAACACGGATGCATCCCATTATAAGGCACCGGGTTACGTCTGTTGCTGTAAATGATCAGGAAAAGCCTAAATATTCATCACAAATGTAACTAAATATTAATCATTTATTTCATCCTAACTGATCTTAAACTTTTGTTCTGATTTAATGTCAGAGAATAAATTAAGCAAATAAATATCTGGTTTAAGTTTCAGTTTTCCTCTGAGGGAACAAAAAGGAAATAAAGTTTCTATGTTAAGGCTTAAATGTCTTAAGATCTAAAAATAAGTGAATGAAACCATGACAAACAAATGAGCTGGATTCATAAAGATGTTAAGCAGAGTTGGAGTTAAATCATCAGTTGGAGGAGCAGCTGCATCATCATTTTGATGGATCATCATCTGCTCTTCTTTCTTCTGCAAAAGGTTCCTCAGATTTCACTTGTTCTTGGTGACTTTGGCAGAACCTTGACAACGAGGTTCTGCAGCCAGGAGCTCCTGGAGGCTCAGAGGGACGAGATGTTTCCTGACCCGATTGGATGAGCGTTAGCACCGAAGGCCGGCTGGTCCGGCCTCTGCCAGGCGAGATGGAGGCCGGAGTGTTTCCTGAGGGTCGCCACTGACTGAACCTCTGTGACCCACGAGCTCTTTGGGCGGCAGAGTTGGTGGGGAGAGATGCTCTGTGGTCACAAGCTCCATTGTTTGGTGGTTCTGACTGCTGGGAGGAAAGTTGCTGGGACAAGGTGCAGCTTGTTGAGCAACACAGGAGTAAGAGCAGACCACACCTCTGGCTACTGCTGAAGCAGAGTCCGGGCCCGGCTCCATCCAGAACCAGAACCAGAAGCAGAACTAGCCGTGGATGGAGCTCCTGGTTCCGAGTAACGATGGAAAGAAACTGACTTGTGGAAGGTTCTACTGTGACCTTTAGAGCCAAACCACTGTCTCCCAGCAGCTTCTGCAATGCTGCATTCAAGCACATCTGGATTCTTTAGTTTTATCAACTGTCAACAGTTATTGAAAAACATCACTGAACCTTTTTCACGTAGTTTTATTGATATTGTGACCTAATTGAACCTTCGGTCAGCCTGGACGACCTCTGGACGACCTCAGGATCTTTCTCTCCACAGCAGGTCTGACCCCAGGCCCGCAGGATGGACATGAACCCTCCACTGGGACTGAGCTTCCAGACTCGGAGCATCAGGACCAGAGGGGGCAGCAGATGAGGCGGGATTACCCTCGGGGTAATTACCCTTTCTTCTGCCCCGCCGCTGTCACTGAACATTTGGTTTTGTCTCGATTGTGTGAAAAGGGTGTTGAGATCATGCGATAAAGCATGAAACTCTCCGGCTGCTGATTGGTGACATGGCCTCCCTGATCGATGTGTTTTCAGCAGCACATTCCTGGCTCTCAGTCAGGGGAGCCGTGACGATGAGATGTTGTTCCCTCCCACTGTACGCTTCCCTTCCTCCTCCTCACCAAACCAAAACAACGAAGGAATACTTCATCTGTAAACTGGACACATTCCCCGTCGAGGGGCTGCGAGGATTCACCGAGCCGCGGCTTCTCAACACGACCGCATGTGTTTGTGTACAGAGCGGTGCAGACCACAGCTCCACCACACACAAACCTTCAGCATATTTGAACGTCTCAGAGCCTCTTTCTGCTGCCAAAGCGCCCGGGTCTGGGATCGGAACGGTTGGAGGATCCGTGTTCCTTATTCTGTTGCGTTATCACTGAGTTTCAGGGAACGGCAGGCTGGATCCTGGCGCTAGCTTCCTGACTCTCCTAAGCTTCTGGTTTTTGCAGAACATGCCTGACCAGCAGCGGGAGAAAAAGAGGAAACGTTGCAGTGACGGCCAGAGCTCCAGATCATAACCCCGTTCCTGAACTCTTGACCTGAGGCCAGATGAAGTCTCTGTCAACCGTTAGAGAATTTGTCTCATATTTTGAAGCTGAGATCCTGATGAATTAGCAGGAGTGCTTCATCGGCATTAATCACAGCACCTCCTGTGCTGCTGGTGATGAGTAGCTGCAGTCTTTGCAATGTGTCTCCTGATCAGCAGCTGAATTATCGGTTCCCTCCAGCCTCCTAATCCGCCGAAGGCCTGACAACTGCAAACAGATCCCACGGTTTGAAGTCGGATCGGTGGGACGCGCTCAGTGAGACTCCCTGCCTTTGCTGCACACTGTCAGCCAGCTGTATGAAAGAAAACTCCTTCCCGTGAAGCTACTCTGAAATAAATCCCAATTAGGTTGGAAAATACGCAGAGAAACTAAAGTGAAGAGAAACTTTACCTAATTTAAGGTACAGTTGGTCTTTCTTTCTGCCATTGCTTCCTGTTTTCTGACCAATCAGAGTCCAGAGAGGAGAGACACACCCACCCTCCAGCAGATTAGGTTCTGATTGGTTCTGTTTAACGGACCAGATCTCCTACACCTGTTCTGTGGGTCCACCAACAGAACTTCTTTACCATGACCTTTAGGAGTCACACAGGGACCGTTTGAGTCTATGACGAACAGGAAAAGGCAGGAGTTTCCATAGCAACCAGTGAATCAGCACCTCCTGTACCCAAGAAGAGAGGGAACCCAGCCGGGTCCGGTTACCTACCTGTGCATGGCGTGGAGCGGGTGTGGCTCGTAATGGTACCGGCCCTCATGGTGCCGGGTGTCGATGGGGACGGGGCTGTGGAACGGGAAAAGGTGGTGAGCACCTGTGGAGATAAAAACACACATCAGGGTTCTGAGAGGAAATACTTGAGCTGAGATCCAGTTTCTTATTAATGTGGGCCCAGCAGAACCTTTTACTGTTCCCGTAACTCTGCACTTAATTCCAGCTTTTATTCTGTCGCCCCGAGAAACAGCGACCTATTAATGACTCCCTCATCCAGCGAGACCAAAGCAGCTGCCAAGTTTTTATGGCTCAAACAAAGTCTGCAGAGATGCAGCGCTTCCTGCCATAAACCGTCTGAAGGCCGCGGGCGAGGCCCGTCAGAACAACGCAGCAGATCCTCATTAATTATCCCTCATTCCAGCAGCGATGAGCCTCATGTTCTACAGAGAAAAACACGATCCAGAGCAGGTTCGCCGGGGTTAAAGGTCAGAGAACGGCCTCACCTGTTCTCAGATTTCACCTCTCTGCAGACGTAACATGAACTTCATTTCCTAACCATGTTTCACCATGCAGTCTGAATGCAAACCCTGAACTCTGACCCAGACAGACGAGCGCGTCCCGAACGCCACAAACTGATGATAAAACTTTATTTTGAAAGAAGGAGAAACGTTGGAGACGAGCCTCAAAAGACAAGAAGACGCAGCGGCGGTGGAGCAGAACCTGCTCCTGCAGGCTCCAGCAGCGCAGCAGACTGTTGTCTTTACACCAGCCAGACATTATTGCTGCTTTAAGCCTGATTGAGCCTTTTGTTGTGTGACCGAGGCATCATGGTGACGCTGCAGCGTCTTGTTCTCTGTGAATGTCGGTGGGATTACAGCTGAGTGAGGAAGAGGAGAGTTTCCCTCCAGGCACACAAACCTCTTCGGGTTAAATCTCCAGATCGGGATCGAGTTGATCTGGTTGAGGATCTCCTAAAAACTTCCAGTGAAGGTGAATTTCTGTCCCCTGGATTTTGTAGGGAGGAAAACAGGAACCTGAACTGGAACCAGAACCAGTTTTATGTAGCATTGGGTTCTCTGCATGTTCCAATACGTCTTATTACGACTTTTTAGGACCTTTTAATGCCTCCACTAATGAAATGTAAAACTGAAACAATTCCTGCTGCTTTACAATCAAGCAAAAGTTGTGAAGTTTCTGTTTGTGTCTCTTGGCTTTGAGCTCCTTCAAGGCCCTGCAGCGTGACCCCCAGAGGTCGTCTGTCGATGCTCCAACCTCGTCTGGTTGGCAACAGCAAAGAGCCAGTGACAAAAACGAACAAACATGGCTGCCGCACGGGCGGCGCCGTCGCTCCTCTCCATTCATTTCCTCCAGAGGCAGCAGCCCGAGCTGTCCAAGAGGCCGATAACGTTCATGGAGGGGGAATTTGTAGAAAGGTCTAGCGATGCCACCAATCGGGGCCTAGAGAGAGCCGTCGTCACCATGGCAACCTGGACGTTGGGTTCATCGATCCAGAGGACACGGTTGTTGTTTGAGTGTCGAGATGAGGCCCAACACATTTGCTTTCACCAGTGGAGCGATACGCCGGAGCTGCATCCCGACGATCCAGAGAGTTTGTTTCAGAGGCGGAACCAGAACCCGGACCGGTCTGCTGCCTGGCGGCTGTGAGGTGTGTTAACGCGGCGCTCTGCTCTGCTCGGCTCCTCCCGGTGGATGCGGGGTCAGTCAGGAGGGCTCAGCAGGACCTTCTATCACCCAGACAGCTGCATTGTTCTGCAGGCTGCAGAGACGCGTCAGGGTTTGATTTACGGCCCGTCTGTGACTGGAGGCCCGTCGGACCCGTCGGCGTCTGACGTCTCTGCTGCTTCCGCTCATCGTTTCCTCCTCAGCGTCTGTCTGACCCAAACCAGCAATTTTTCTGCAAATGGACTTTTGTTGTTCTGATGTCAAAATAAATTATTTATGATCAAAAACATTAAACTGGAATAAAAACGATTAAGCTGCAATAAAGTCTAATTATTTCCTTGAATTATAACAAAATACATTTGAGTGAATTTAGACTGAGTGGATTAAACTGGATCCTGAAACAGGACAGGATGTTTCCCGTTTAACTAGACATGAAATATAAAATATATTAATAACCAGAGAGAAACGTCACTGAACTCAACAAGATTAACTGGAATCATTAACCTTGAATGTAACGACTGACTGACTGAAATGTGGCCTAATTTGTATTTATAGTATTTTTCCATATTTTGTCCCATTACATCCACAGAAAAATATATTTTATTATGATTTTAAACTTTTAAATGAATAAATGTTGCAATCTGATTTCACTGAGTCAGAGTAAAACTGAACTAAATGAATTGAACCATTTCAGCTCCGGATCTAATAACTAATGAATCTGAGCAGGACACAGAAACATCTGTCTGTCCATCTGTCCTCCGGGACGTCCTGCATGAGAAGACGCTGAGAGGAATCGTCGTCTGTGGAGCTTTGAGGGACCAGAGGCGAAACAAAGAGGCCAACAGGCGGGGGAGGGGCTCTGAGACAGGAAATTCCAGCAGGAAGAGTTGGCTCGGTTCCTAACGACACAGCGCCGCGCCAACATCGACACACACACACACACACACACACACTCAGCTCAGAGAAGAAGCGACTGAGTTACGGTGCCGGTTCTCCAGAACCTCATGAAACCCAGAGGGTCTCTGGTTCTGGACGGATCCACATGGAACCTCCTGGGAGAGCAAACAGTACCGGGTTCGGGCCAGAACATCAGATCTCTGGGACAAGATCAAACTCTCCAGGAACTAAAAGCAGAACCTCAAACCGGATCCGGACCCTGGACTGGATCCGTCTGTCTAACAGAACCAGAATACTAGAGGATATGATCCTGTATTGGTTCTGAGCTTAGAGCCCGGTCTTGTGGTTCTGGTTCTGATGCTTTATGGATATTAATGCTGTTGAATCTTTGGCTGTTTTCTGACTGAGAGGAAGGATTTTTCTGTGCTGAGGTTCGATGATTAAAATCTTGCCATGAGGGCCTCAGGCCTGTGTTTACATGTGGTAACCATGGCGCCCTGATTGCTTCCTGCTCCGGTTCCTGTCCCGGCCTGTTTGCGGACACGACCCGGCCGGTTCCCCCCGTGAGCCCCATCCATCACGGAGCCGCTGCTCCTCTGATCGTCTCACCTGAACAGAGGCTAATTGGCGCCGAGGGAAGCGGCAGCAGCTCTCGCCCAGATCTCTCGCTCTCTCAACAAATGAAGCTTCAATCAAACGTTACTCAAACTTTGCTTTTGCTGCCGACGGCGGAAACGTCTCTGTTGATGACCGACGTGGATGGTCTGGTCGTGGTAGGAACCTTCAGACCTCTGATGAAGAAGAGCGATGAGCCGCCAGGCCGACCGGCCCCTGATTTATCGCCTGGCGTCTCCCCGCAGAGCCGGAGCCATCGGTTGATCAACACACGACTCGGTTCAGGCAGGAAACAAGACCTGGAGCCCGGAGCAGATCCGCCGGACCCAACGGAGGATCAGCGTCAGAAGATGGATGGATGCTGAATTTATGGAGAATCTGTGCTTTTAATGCATTGGTGCTGCAGCTGCTCCAGTTGGTTCCTTAGTGGTTAAACTGGGAACCAGTTTAGCTGCAAACACAGATCATGTTAAACGATTTTATGCAGATGGATTTCTTTGTTTTGTGTTTTTAACCTCCTCATTTTTTTTGGACATTTTGAATCATGATGCTGTTGGTGACCAGCCTGCTCCTGCTGCAGCGCCCCCCGCAGGGCGGCCGCCGACTGGACTGGGCTTCAGCCCGGCGAGCGGCTTGGCAGAGCAGTGGTGCTGCTTGGTTCTGCTGCCTCTGGCACTAAGCTCCGCCTCCAACACCGATCCTCGGCCTCTGACCTTTGCTCCTGGGTCAAACTACTTCCCGTCTCATAGATCCTTTCTGCTTTGAGTTCCAGCAGCAGGGTCAGGGGTCAGAGTTTAGGGTTAGCAGCCCTTCAGAAGCCAAAGGAAAACGAATAACCGACCCGGTCGACCGTCACACCGGGTTCGGACCTGCAGAAGATTTCTGAACGAAAACTTCATAAACGCAAAGATGAAATAATAAAATTAACCAACCGGACCGGACCGGACCGGAAAGCAATAAAAGATGCTTTGAGTTTTGAGCTACAGGATGAGCAGAACCGAACCTGTCTGCGTTAAGCAGTCCAGAACCGCCCCGGTCCATAATTACAGGTTTTCCTCCAGAAACGAAACATTAAAACCTGCAGAGGAAAATTACAGTTTCCTGAGAGGAAACGTCAACAAGAGCAGGGAATCCTGCTGATCCGTGGGAAAAATCACCCGACCCACAGAGTTCTGGTTCCGATCCGTTACGAACCGTAGCTCAACTTTGATCTCATCCAGAAATCAGAATAAAATCATCAGAATTTTATTGAATCCTAAAGTTTTTGGTCAAATTGTGAATTGAAGGAACGTCTGTAATATTTATGACCTGGTTAATATTTGGTTTTTACCACATTTATAAAAATGTTTCTCTGTCAAATAAAGAACCCGGTAAGAGAGTTCTGTGTTCCTGTTTGACCCGGTTCCGTCGGGTTCTGATCGGCTGCATCTGGACTCAGATTTCACTGAGTTTCAAACCAACTGGAAAAGTTTTGATTTTTAATAATAATCCCACAACAACTGCTGGTGTCATGAAACCAGACCCGGAACCGGCCCGATGCCGTGACCCGGTAGCGGTTCCTTGTGGGCGGAGCCAGATCACACTCCATGTCATCATGTCATCATTTTAGCACATTTTCAGCAAAGAGGCTGAAAATGATTATTTTGAATGTTTTAAATGTCTGGAGCAGCGTTAATAATTTAACACAAATGGACTTTAAAGAACCAATTCTAACTACTCGCTTTTAGTACTTGGAATAGGCCAAGTACGCTGAACATCCCTAATAATAATCATCATCATAATATCAGAGCTTAATTAGGAAACTGTTTCCCTCCATCCGATATTTGGGTCGGATCGGGTCGGTTCTGGCTCTGCAGCAGACGAGTCTGTACCTGCAGCTGCCGGGTCGGGGACGACCCGCTTTGCTTTGAAGCCCGGGCCAAGAATTCACAGAGCAGCAAACAACACACACACACACACACACACACGAAGCAGACATGCTTCTCCCTCCGTAACTCGTCCACGATTCCTTAGCGACGCTAACGATGCGCCGCAGGATGCTAATGTTGAGTTTGACCCTGAAATGCAGGAAGACGCATCAGTCGGACTCGGGACGTTTCTATCTATGTTCTTGATGTTGTGTTTCCTGCTGACACATAAAAATTAGCAGAAGCTAATGCTAATGTCAAGATGTCCTTCTTCTTCTCCTCCTTCTAGCTAACGGCTGTGAGACTCGCTAACAGCAAAGCCCTCAGTTTCTGAATCTGCTGCATTTTATTCCTGTAAAGTTCGAACACGATGAGCAAAGTATGAAGTTCATTCAAGCTGAGAAAATTGGGAATATTTTATGTCAATAATTGGTTTAAAAGACTCACAGTGGCTCATTGGAAATGTGAGCTAACGTGAGGGGTTAGCATGCTAATGTTTATACAACGTTGCAGCAATAAATAAATGCTGGAACTTATAGGAACCAGGATCGGGCCGGTTGGGTTTGGACCTGCAGCCGGTCAATAATATTTCCTGGAAGCTGGTTGCTTCTCCTCTGTTAGGCTTTATTGAGCCGCTGGGACGAGAAGCTGCAGGATTGGACACCTGATGGAGCCGCTCCCCTCAGGTTTCGGCCCAATCCACGGCTGGCTGAGAAACCAGGAGGAAGAGTTCAGGATCAGATATTTATCAGTTTCCTTTCATAAAGTCACACATTTTACAGGAATTATCATAAAGCAGCAGAACTGGGAGCAAAGAGCTTTTCTAACCAGATTCCATTCAGAGTTTCTAATATAAATGTTTCACATTTCATACAAATGTTTTCAGGTCAGAGAGAATCGTCTTTCCTCTGGATCTGAGAAACTTTACATACATTTATTGCTTCATTTTCACGTCTGAAGCTGCAGGAAGGAAACATTTCTGTGACAATTCCTGCAAAACTGTTGAGGGGGCCTGAGGCTCATGGGGGTGAAAGGTCAGGGTGCAGGGAGGGGGGTACCACCAGGAAAACCTTTGGCTCAACCTGCAACCCAGAATCATTGAGTCCATAATTAATCTGCTGACCTTTCCCAGTTCAACCAGTAAGACTGACCCACAGAGAAGCTGGTGGTGGTGGGCGGAGCTAAATCAGGACCATCCAGCAGCAGACTGGGGTCAAAGTTCACCTTTAAGCAGGGCACCGCCTTGAACCTGGAGTCAGAGGTATTATGGGATGGTTTAGGTCAGAGCAGATTCATGGTTAAAATGGCGTAGTTAAAGTCCAGGCCTGAATCCAACTGTGGAAATTTTGCAACTGCATCAATGTCATCACAAATCACCAAATGTTATGATCAAGTGACCCGATGGCGGGTCATGTGACCTGCCGGTTCCACATGCGAACTCCTGGAGGATCCAGAGGACTCGCTGGGAGTCGGGTTGCAGCGTCTCGGCCTGCAGGCGCACGCAGTGAGAGCGAAGGACACATGGGGACAAGCGGCCCCAGTGTCCCTCGTCCATCGGCGCTTCCACGTTTCACTGAACTGGTCTGGCAGGACCAGGCACGTCCCCCGAGACATGAGCAACCTGAGCTGCTTTCACAACAGACAAGCTCCTTAATCCCAGATTAGCGTCTGCTCAGGATGTTGTTGCATTAAGGGATCGCGTTGCAGCCTCAAATCAAAAATCTTTGTTTGTTTTGCTCACAGATGTAATTTATGGCTGTTAGCTTGAAGCTAGCCCACTGACGCGAGCACCAAGCGACACCACTCACTCAGCAGAGCCTCCACCGCCTCACCTTCGCTTCAGTGACTCATGATAATCATAATCACGGGCTTTGTGAAGCTACTTCAGAAATATTAGCAAGAAATGTTCCAGAATTTTGAAATTGCATCCAAACTCTACATATCAAAGATGAAAAATCCGGAAAAAACAAGCGGACACTTTTACTGTTTAAAGTTCTTCCATCACTCTATTTATGTTACTTGCTGCATCGATGCTGGACTTTAACTTGACATGAAGCAAGTCTGAGAATGTCTGTCTGTCTGTCTGTCTGTGTGTCTGTCTGTCTGTGTGTCTGTCTGTCTGTCTGTCTGTCTGTCTGTCTGTCTGTCTGTCTGTCTGTGTGTCTGTCTGTCTGTCTGTGTGTCTGTCTGTCTGTCTGTCTGTGTGTCTGTCTGTCTGTCTGTCTGTCTGTGTGTCTGTCTGTCTGTGTGTCTGTCTGTCTGTCTGTCTGTCTGTCTGTCTGTCTGTGTGTCTGTCTGTCTGTCTGTGTGTCTGTCTGTCTGTCTGTCTGTCTGTCTGTCTGTGTGTCTGTCTGTCTGTCTGTCTGTGTGTCTGTCTGTCTGTCTGTCTGTCTGTCTGTGTGTCTGTCTGTCTGTGTGTCTGTCTGTCTGTCTGTCTGTGTGTCTGTCTGTCTGTCTGTCTGTCTGTGTGTCTGTCTGTCTGTCTGTCTGTCTGTGTGTCTGTCTGTCTGTCTGTCTGTGTGTCTGTCTGTCTGTCTGTCTGTCTGTCTGTGTGTCTGTCTGTCTGTGTGTCTGTCTGTCTGTCTGTCTGTGTGTCTGTCTGTCTGTCTGTCTGTCTGTCTGTCTGTCTGTCTGTCTGTGTGTCTGTCTGTCTGTGTGTCTGTCTGTCTGTCTGTCTGTGTGTCTGTCTGTCTGTCTGTCTGTCTGTGTGTCTGTCTGTCTGTTTGTCTGTCTGTCTGTCTGTCTGTCTGTGTGTCTGTCTGTCTGTGTGTCTGTCTGTCTGTCTGTCTGTGTGTCTGTCTGTCTGTCTGTCTGTCTGTGTGTCTGTCTGTCTGTTTGTCTGTCTGTCTGTCTGTCTGTCTGTCTGCAGGTGGCATTTAGCATCACTTCAACTCAATGTTTTTTGTGGGAACTTTGCAATAATGTATCAACTTCTCATCTGCAGGGAGCGCTTCCAGATCTCAGAATCAAGAAACACTGGAAGGATTTCAGAAGGAGCAGCAGCCTGGAAATGACACACTCAGATCGTTTCCACGCCTTCTTCCTGGAAGCCCCGCCCCCTGCTGATGTATGGACACTGTCATGACGTCGCCAGACGTCGCCACTGTCATGGAGGATCTGGGTGTTTTAACTCCTTCACTTTTCATGCAGTTTTGCTGAAAGCTGTTTCAGCAAAAGATGTGTTTGTGCCGTGATGCTAATGAGAACGCGCGTATCCATGGAAACAAATGATAATTTGTGATGTTGAGCGTTTAGTTAAATACATGTGTGACACACACTTCACCTTGATGGTATACCAGGAAGGTTTTTTTTTGGTACCGGTGTTTTTTCTTTGTGATTCGTGTTTCTGTGGTTCCTGTCTCAGTCTTGACTGTTAAAGACTCCAGATTTTATCTGGACCACAACAGTTGAAACGTCACTAAACTGCAGCTTATTGTTAACTTCCTTGTTTTCACTGGATGCTAAACATACCGATTCAAATCAAAGCTATAACATGATCTAATAATTAGGTGTTTCCGCCGTCAGCCGGCGGCGCTCTGAGACATAGGGATTGTCCGACTAACCGCCGTAATGAGCGATAAGCGTCAGGAGAGATTTGTCACATGCTGGATAACAGAAAGGATGACAGCAGAGCACAGGCATGAAAAAAGAAGAGCGCGACAGAGAGGTGATGAAGAAAATATCCAAGCTAACAGTTTTCTGTCAGTCATACGGGAACAGAACCATTGACCCTCTCTGCGTTTGAGTGTCAGACGCGTCTAATTTACATTCAAAGTCTGTGCAGGCAAGTTACAGACGTGCCTGATGCTAAAAACGCGTTTGGTGTGAACGCACCGTTAGCCTCCAGCTAGCAGCGGCAGGAGGAACTGTCCTACTGCTACAGGCGAAGGTCAAAGGGTACAAGATGGCTGGAGTGCGTCCTGCCCTGCCAGGCAGCTAAAGTCCAATCATCATCATCATCATCGAGTAAAAGTCTTGACCAGGTTCGTCTGTCAGAGGGGAAATAATCAGCCTGACTGTCTGAGTTTGGTGAGGAGATAACGATTCAGTTGATAAAAACTGAAGGGAGACAAAGACAGAAAAAAAAGATATGAAGAATAAATAAATACAGAACATAGAGGATGAATGGAGAACATTGTCAGGTTTTTCTTCCCTAGGCAAAGATGTAGAAAATGGTTATTATTTCTTTAATAACCATTAAATGTGCAGTGATTACAGTAATCTACCGTTCTACAGACAGATCCAAAGGAAAGCAGCAGTGCACTGATTGCAGTTTTCTGGCCGATCTTTAAAAACCCCGACTTCTGATTTATTTTGTTTGTGCAAAATATGGTGAAAAAGTCACTAACTTGGGTTGTAAACTGTGCAAACAGAGTTGAGCTGGTCTGTCTTGGCAGAGCAAGAGGAGGCAGTAGCTGATTCCTGCAGAGGGCCCCGCATTGGCTCAGGCCCAGGGGCCCTCGTCCTCCTGAGCCCGGCCCTGTGTGGCACTGACAATACTGTGAACAAAGTCTGCAAGATAGTGATGCAACATTCAGGAACGATCCGAGTCCTCTGAACGATTCTTTACTGTGAACGATAATATAGAGTCGGTTCTCAGTTCTTTGTTTCTGTCAAGCATTAAAATAGATTTTTATTTATCATTGAAAAGCCTCCAGTGCAGACGAGCCGTCAGTCTGTTCTGAACTTTCATAGAAGCAGTTCTGCATATGTGCAGTCTTGTGTTTGCATTAGCAGTTTGGACTGATGGACCTGCTGGTTCTGATGGACCTGCTGGTTCTGATGGTTCTGCTGGTTCTGATGGTTCTGCTGGTTCTGCTGGTTCTGATGGACCTGCTGGTTCTGCTGGTTCTGCTGGTTCTGATGGTTCTGCTGGTTCTGCTGGTTCTGATGGTCCTGCTGGTTCAGATGGACCTGCTGGTTCTGTTGGACCTGCTGGTTCTGCTGGTTCTGCTGGTTCTGATGGTTCTGCTGGTTCTGCTGGTTCTGATGGTTCTGCTGGTTCTGATGGACCTGCTGGTTCTGATGGACCTGCTGGTTCTGCTGGTTCTGATGGTTCTGCTGGTTCTGCTGGTTCAGATGGACCTGCTGGTTCTGTTGGATCTGCTGGTTCTGCTGGTTCTGATGGTTCTGCTGGTTCTGCTGGTTCTGCTGGTTCTGATGGACCTGCTGGTTCTGATGGACCTGCTGGTTCTGATGGTTCTGCTGGTTCTGATGGACCTGCTGGTTCTGATGGTTCTGATGGTTCTGCTGGTTCAGATGGACCTTCTGGTTCTGCTGGTTCTGCTGGTTCTGCTGGTTCTGCTGGTTCTGATGGACCTGCTGGTTCTGATGGACCTGCTGGTTCTGATGGTTCTGCTGGTTCTGCTGGTTCTGATGGACCTGCTGGTTCTGATGGTTCTGCTGGTTCTGCTGGTTCTGATGGACCTGCTGGTTCAGATGGACCTTCTGGTTCTGCTGGTTCTGATGGTTCTGATGGTTCTGCTGGTTCTGATGGACCTGCTGGTTCTGATGGTTCTGATGGACCTGCTGGTTCTGATGGTTCTGCTGGTTCTGATGGTTCTGCTGGTTCTGATGGACCTGCTGGTTCTGATGGTTCTGCTGGTTCTGATGGTTCTGCTGGTTCTGATGGACCTGCTGGTTCTGCTGGTTCTGATGGTTCTGATGGTTCTGCTGGTTCTGATGGACCTGCTGGTTCTGATGGACCTGCTGGTTCTGATGGACCCCTCTCTCTGCTCCTCGTTGGTAATTCATGACTCTGAGGTCCGACCTGGATCCTGCAGCTCATTATGAGTTTCGTGGCTCTAATGCAAACATGAGCTGTGGTGATTCACTCAGAGGCTCTCGGCCCTCATGGGGTCCAGCTGCTTTTCTGTTCAGCAAGGTTATAAAAATTCAGCCTACATGGCACAACGTGGTCATAACAGCATCAATAATTCATGCCATGGCCATCTCAATATTTTCTTCTCTTGTTTGAAGAACTTGAGGTTCCTTTTGAGGAGGTGCCAGCTTCTGGACCGGCCCAGTTTCTCCTCAAACATCCCTAAACAATTAATGATGGCAGGCCACCAAGTCCATCATTAGGCGAAATAAAGCCACACTGTCACACAACAACTTGTTAGCATTTCAAAGACGACCCCCGCCTGGCCTCGCTCCTGCTCCACGCCGGCCGCTGCCAGGCCAAGCAGGTTTTACTAATTCATGAAATTTACACTCGGGAGGTGAGACAACCGTCCTTCGCCCTCATTAGAGCATTTCTCATCACAGATTCTCTGACAAGTCGGCTCTGAAACCTTTCATGAGCGAACTTCCTTCTCATCATACCACACTTCCTGTTCCTGCAGCACATGTCAGCCACAACAACCAGTGAACCACCAGAGAGAGAACATCCGGAGAGAACAACCAGAGAGAACAACCAGAGAGAACAACCAGAGAAAGAACATTTGGACAGAGAACATCCGGAGAGAACAAGTGGAGTGAGAACAACCAGAGAAAGAACAACCGGAGAGAGAGCAACCAGAGAAAGAACATTTGGAGAGAGAACAACCGGAGAGAGAACAACCGGAGAGAGAACAACCGGAGAGAGAACAACCAGAGAGAGAACAACCAGAGAGAACAACCAGAGAGAGAACAACCAGAGAGAACAACCAGAGAGAACAACCAGAGAGAACAACCAGAGAAAGAACAACCGGAGAGAGAGCAACCGGAGAGAGAACAACCGGAGAGAGAACAACCGGAGAGAGAACAACCAGAGAGAGAACAACCAGAGAGAACAACCAGAGAGAGAACAACCAGAGAGAACAACCAGAGAGAACAACCAGAGAGAACAACCAGAGAAAGAACAACCGGAGAGAGAGCAACCAGAGAAAGAACAACTGGAGAGAGAACAACCGGAGAGAGAACAACCGGAGAGAGAACAACCAGAGAGAGAACAACCAGAGAGAACAACCAGAGAGAGAACAACCAGAGAGAACAACCAGAGAGAACAACCAGAGAGAACAACCAGAGAAAGAACAACCGGAGAGAGAGCAACCGGAGAGAGAACAACCGGAGAGAGAACAACCGGAGAGAGAACAACCAGAGAGAGAACAACCAGAGAGAACAACCAGAGAGAGAACAACCAGAGAGAACAACCAGAGAGAACAACCAGAGAGAGCAACCAGAGAAAGAACATTTGGAGAGAGAACAACCGGAGAGAGAACAACCGGAGAGAGAACAACCGGAGAGAGAACAACCAGAGAGAGAACAACCAGAGAGAACAACCAGAGAGAGAACAACCAGAGAGAACAACCAGAGAGAACAACCAGAGAGAACAACCAGAGAAAGAACAACCGGAGAGAGAGCAACCAGAGAAAGAACAACTGGAGAGAGAACAACCGGAGAGAGAACAACCGGAGAGAGAACAACCAGAGAGAACAACCAGAGAGAGAACAACCGGAGAGAGAGCAACCAGAGAAAGAACATTTGGAGAGAGAACAACCGGAGAGAGAACAACCGGAGAGAGAACAACCGGAGAGAGAACAACCAGAGAGAGAACAACCAGAGAGAGAACATTTGGAGAGAGAACATCCGGAGAGAACAAGTGGAGTGAGAACAACCAGAGAGAGAACAACCAGAGAGAACAACCAGAGAAAGAACAACCGGAGAGAGAGCAACCAGAGAAAGAACATTTGGAGAGAGAACAACCAGAGAGAGAACAACCAGAGAGAACAACCAGAGTATCTACCTCTGCTCATGCCGCTGGGCAAATGTTTCTTGGGAATCTCGGAGAAGCTGCTCCCATCTGGACCAGAACCTTTGACCTCCTTTTTGTCCATTCTGTTGAATCCACCTGGAGAGAAACAACACAGGTAGATATTAGCCAGGTAGAGATGATTGACAGGTGACGAGGTGTACTAGAAGTGAAGCTGTTCTCTCTGGATCAACTTTCAAAGATTTCAAAGCGATGATTCCAGGATGATTATCGTACTTTATATAAGCCGCAGGGTCACGGGGTCACGGGGTCGCAGGCTGGTCAACATGTCAACGCATTCTTGTGTTTATACTTATTATTACTAAAATTATTACTTATATTATTTCAACAATATATGTGGATTTGTGGTTTTGCTGCAGTTTTTAAAGTGCTGCATAAATAAATCTGACATTGATAAAGCCTCGGAGGCGTGCCACTTGTTTGACTTGGTGGGAGCGACAGCATCGTCGTCTGCAGACCAAACACAGCAGCAGGTTGAAAGGAGATTTGCTTCGGACTAACAGGGTCAAAGGTCAGCACTGCTTGGTAAAGGCCTGACTGTCTGTTGGAGCTGCAACAAGTCGACTGAGTGTGCTCTGCCACATTTAATCTATTTCTGACCAAAACTTCAGTTTTAGTCAGAGCAGTGGAAGGAAACCACTGAAGTCGTTAAACCGGTATCAACCTGGTACCAAACCGGTATCGAGCCGGTATCGAGCCGGTATTGAACCGGTATCGAGCCGGTATCGAGCCGGTATCGAGCCGCTATCGAGCCGCTATCGAGCCGGTATCGAGCAGGTATCGAGCCTGTATCAAGATGCTATCGAGCCGGTATCGAGACTGTATCGAGCCGGTATCGAACCGGTATCAAGCCTGTATCGAGCCGGTATCGAGACTGTATCGAGCCGGTATCGAACCGGTATCAAGCCTGTATCGAGCCGGTATCGAGCCGGCATCGAACCGGTATCGAGCCTGTATCGAGCCGGTATCAAAATGCTAACGAGCCGGTATCGAGCCGGTATCAAAATGCTAAAGAGCCGGTATCAAGCCGGTATCAAAATGCTAACGAGCCGGTATCAAGCCGGTATCAAAATGCTAAAGAGCCGGTATCGAGCCGGTATCAAAATGCTAAAGAGCCGGTATCAAGCCGGTATCAAAATGCTAAAGAGACGGTATCGAGCCGGTATCAAAATGCTAAAGAGCCGGTATCAAGCCGGTATCAAAATGCTAACGAGCCGGTATCAAGCCGGTATCAAAATGCTAAAGAGCCGGTATCGAGCCGGTATCAAAATGCTAAAGAGCCGGTATCAAGCCGGTATCAAAATGCTAAAGAGCCGGTATCGAGCCGGTATCAAAATGCTAACGAGCCGGTATCAAGCCGGTATCAAAATGCTAAAGAGCCGGTATCGAGCCGGTATCAAAATGCTAAAGAGCCGGTATCAAGCCGGTATCAAAATGCTAAAGAGCCGGTATCGAGCCGGTATCAAAATGCTAACGAGCCGGTATCAAGCCGGTATAAAAATGCTAAAGAGCCGGTATCGAGCCGGTATCGAGCCGGTATCAAAATGCTAACGAGTCGGTATCGAGCCGGTATCAAAATGCTAACGAGCTGGTATCGAGCCGGTATCAAGCCGGTATCAAACCGGTATCAAGCCGGTATCAAACCGGTATCAAGCCGGTATCAACCCGGTATCAAGCCGGTATCAAGCCGGTATCAAACCCGTATCATACCGGTATCAAGCCAGTATCAAACCGGTATCAAGCCGGTATCAAGCCGGTATCAAACCGGTATGAAGACGGTATCAAACCGGTATCAAACCGCTATCAAGCCGGTATCAACCCGGTATCAAGCCGGTATCAAGCCGGTATCAAGCCGGTATCAACCCGGTATCAAGCCGGTATCAAGCCGGTATCAAACCCGTATCATACCGGTATCAAGCCAGTATCAAACCGGTATCAAGCCGGTATCAAGCCGGTATCAAACCGGTATGAAGACGGTATCAAACCGGTATCAAACCGCTATCAAGCCGGTATCAAGCCGGTATCAAACCGGTATCAAGCCGGTATCAACCCGGTATCAAGCCGGTATCAAGCCGGTATCAACCCGGTATCAAGCCGGTATCAAACCGGTATGAAGACGGTATCAAACCGGTATCAAACCGCTATCAAGCCGGTATCAACCCGGTATCAAGCCGGTATCAACCCGGTATCAAGCCGGTATCAAACCGGTATCAAGCTACTATCAAGCCGGTATCAAGCCGGTATCAAACCGGTATGAAGACGGTATCAAACCGGTATGAAGCCGGTATCAAACCGGTATGAAGACGGTATCAAACCGGTATGAAGCCGGTATCAAGCCGGTATCAAACCGGTATCAATCTGGTATCAAGCCGGTATCAAACTGGTATAATCGGTCTGGATTAATCTCAGCACATCTCCAACCTCCGGACGTCAACAATGTTACTAGGAAATCTGTTAAACAGCTGCTTCCAGTCTGGTTCCCATGGTTACCGCAGCACTGAGACCGGCCTAGTCCAAGAGTTTAGTGACATTCATATAAACACAGACAGTGGAAGAACCACAGTGCTGGTTCTGGTTCTGTTGGACCTCAGTGTTCATGACATATTACTGAACCGACTGGAAAACTGGGTCAGACTCTCTGGTCCAGAACTCAACTGGTACCAGATGATACACAGATCTACATTATGATGTAGACCTGAGCCTCCAGAGCCACATAAAGACAGTCCCAAAGTCGTCCTTCTGCCACCTCAAGAGAGTCTAGACGACTGACGTCTCAGTGAGAAACTGGTTCATCTTCAGTGGCATCGATTCCTGCAGCAGCGTCTTCAGGTCTGTCCAACAAATCAACCCTGACCAGAACCAGGAGGATGGAGCACATGGACCCGGTTGGTTGTCCAGTCCCTCACTGCCTCCCTGCAGCTCAGAGACTTTAAAAACTGTTAGTTTATGAATCACTGAGCGGCTCAGCAACACAATACATTAAAGATCTGCTGCTGTATCAACCTTCCAGACCCATCAGGTTCTGGTTCTGCTCTACATCAGAACCAGAACCAAAGGATTAGAAGCAGCATTCAGCTTCTATGCACCACAGATCTGGAACAAACTTCCAGACAGCTGCCAACCAGCTGGTTGGAGTTTATCAGTAAGAAGTGGAACGTTGATCAACCTTTTTGATGCGTGTTGATGATTTTGATGATATTTGACTAAATGTAATGTTTCTTGCTTGTTTCATAAATTGTGACTGTCTTTAAACCGCCTTGTTGCTGAAATATTCCACCCAAATAAAGTTGACTCGACTTCCTCCGATCCGTCCTGGCAGGTCTGGACTCGAATGGATTTTTTTGATTTTTATTCTGAAATAAAATAGTTTGACTTGCTATGAAGACTTGGAGACGTGATGTGTTAGAGGACACAGCAGAGCGTGTCAGTTGTGTCATAAGCCTGTTTGAGGCATTTTCAGCTGAACTGAACTCGTCGCTAAACAATCAGCATCCTGGGCTGATCCTTCAGCAGTTGATCGCTCAGTGATCTGCCGAGCCTGAAAGTGTGAAGAGCTGCTTTGGCTTCCTGTGGATTTCCAACATGTCGTCCTCCAGCGAGAGCCGTGTCCACCGGGGCGGTGCCGGTCACCTGTCAGGGCGCCAGGGTAAGCCGATTAGAGGTGGGTGACCAGCAGCTTTTGTTTTCCCTCCTGCCTGGAGCAGCGAGCCGCCTCGTCTGGGTAACGGTGACTCCTCAGCTTTGCTAGCAGAGTGCCCCCTGGTGGTCTCAGGAACATCTGGCAGCTCCCTGCACACTGCTACATATGCTGCTCTCCGGTTGGGTCTCTGAAACGGGCCAGGTTCTGGTGAAGCGTTGTGGGTCCAGCACCACAAATTGTCATCACCAGAAGGAATGGAATCGTTTCTTGTTAAATTCAGGGAAACTGGAAAGTAAACCTTAAATTAGCTTTGAAAAATGTTCTGAAGTTCACCCGCCCTTAATTCGACGTCCCTGCAGACCGGACACGAGGACAGGGACGTCCAGCTCTGACAGGCTGGTCCAGCTGTCAGGAAGCAAGCGGACAGATGGCGTCGGCCAAAGGTGAACCAACAACAAGGGTGCGCTCCTTCTTCTGTCTGTTGGTAGGCAAGGTGGCCCGACGGGATGAGCGCCTCCTGATCCCACCCAGGGTCATGCGACCGCAGACCACAGACTGCCGGATTGGGCCTGTTTCTCTGAGACACCAACAAGGTTCATGGAGGTAAGGGCGGTCTTCCGACAGTAGAAACATCCAACTGGAATGACAACTCCAGGAGCCAGAAGTTGTCAAAGTTTTCACTATTTAAATCTTGATCAAACATTTTCAATTCTTCCAGGTTCATTTAGTTTGGTTCCTCCTCCACAGTCAATCCACCTAGTCCAGAGGTGAAGGGTCGTTGGCTTTCAGCTCTCAGCACTGATCATGAACTGAGCTCCACCTCTCGGGTCAGCAGCAGGGGGATGAATGGAGGATCCAGAACGATGCATATGAAACGTCTCACACATCTGACATGTCCCGTCACGTTGCAATGTCTAACTTTCAATTTTAAATATAATTTAGTTTAAAAATACTCTCCATCTCCTGCTTCATCCACCATTGTTACAAGAACAAATATTTCCTCTTCGACCAGCAATGCATCTTGGGAAATGGTGGGCAGAGTAGGAGGAACAGCTTTCGCTGCTTGGCTGTGACGGAATCGAAGGACGCGAGTCCTGAATCTGGACTCACGCTAACGGCGCTACCTCCCCGGCCAGCTGCTGAGGTTAGGTACGTATGGTAAGATAATTTTATTTCTACAGCACATTTTCAGGAACAAGGCATTTCAAAGTATTTTACAATAATTAGAAGGAAAGACAAACAAAATACAAACCAAAGGAAAGAGCAAAAGAAGAAAATTATTTAATAATGTTGATCTAAAATATATAAACTAGATCTAGATAAGTTTGTTCTAAATTTGTAAAAGTAGTGAGTAAGTACTCCACAATTTCATTAGGATTAGCAGAGTAATCCTAAACGAACAGGATTACTATTGCAACAACACATTATCAGTAGGGTAAAACTAACCTGTCTCACGACGGTCTAAACCAGCTCACATTCCCTATTAGTGGGTGAACAATCCAATGCTTGGTGAATTCTGCTTCACAATGATAGGAAGATCCGACATCGAAGGATAAAAATAAAAACTAAATGTTTTGGAAGTAGTTCTTTTGGATTCTAAGTTTATTCTAATTACTTTTCTGGGTTAATAGTGAGTATTTCACAGTTTATATAATAAACAGAGAAAAGGACACATTAGGGAAGTATGCACATAGCAACATTCAGACAAAACAAAGACATGAGTGAGAGGTGGTGACATGATGAGTGTATGTATTTGTGAGTTGTCTTTACATGGATATGATTCATGTAGCTCAGTCTCCCTGTAATATTCTAATATGATGGTGTTAACTAGGAGCAAGTCCTTGGGCGCACCTAGCTCCCAGTCACAAGGATAACAGGAGGGGGCGAGGGAAGGAGCGTTATGTTCACATATCTCAAGGAGATTTGAAATATGCAGCCCTTCCAAAGCTGATAGAGGAAAGCCAGTTCAGATACAGAGTGTTTTAGACCGGGTAAATTTTAAATTTCAGTCTCCCCTAAAGTCTCACCAATACAACTCAGTTCATCCCAATCATCCAAATTAGTGTGTTCGTTCCACTGAACCAAAACTAGCAACTTCTCCAAGGTCGATTCCATCCCGCTAGTGAGTTTTGAGTTCTAAGCTGGACAGCAAGAGTCCTCAGCCCCACAGCATGTCAATCTGAGTTTTTGCTAGTCGGCCCAATAAAAATTTGTCGATATGCCAGTGTTACGTCCACCAGGCTCGTTTGGTGGGGTAACATTAAAAGAGACCACACAAGGATTTTCAGATTAAATGAAAATTACATTTTTTCAATTATGCTAAACCTGAAAAGAAATACTTGAAGTGAGAAACCAAAATAGATTAATGCAAAATCCACAACCAACCATACATAAGCAAATGCAAAACAAACCTAACAAAACCCAAACATAGGATACAAACCAAACCAAATGGGAATCTGAGGAGGGAGAGGGAAAAGCCTCCTGTTTGCTGCATGCATAGCAACTTTAAGGCAGCAGAGCACCTAATCAGGGCAAAACACACACCTGCAGAAGGCCTGCCTCCAGACCCTACAAGGAGAAAAGGGCAGAGACCCACTGCAGCCGCAACACCAGGTATCTGCCAACTAGAAACAGAAATACTATCACCATGAATCTAAATAAATCCAGGTTGTATCCCACCAGATGTGTCCCCACAGGACAGGAGGGCTCTCCTCTGCCCAGTCTTCTCCTTGGGAAAATTTGATCAATTGCATTGAGAGAGCAGCTGACCACATCCATAATTAGTCAATTTGGAAGAAGTGCAAAAAATAAGGCTCCAAACAAAAAGAAAACAGCCTTGCCAACTAGCCTAGCTTGCTGTCCTCTCAGTATTTGCTGGTCTTCTGCTTGTTGCTCCACCAGTTCTCCATATGATTTCTGTGGATTGTTCATGGAGGAACAACCAGGAGATTCAGAATCTGAGAACGAAGACCCCGAGCAGCAGAATACGTAGTTACAAGCTGACAAGTCAATCAATCAAATTTTATTTTGATTTGGTCACGGAAGGTCCAACATGGCACCTCACGGCAAAGAACTCTGTGAGGATCTTAAAAGTCAAATTGTTGCGGCACATGAAGATGACTGAGGCTGCAGGAGGATTTCCAACATCTGGAACTGAACTGCAGCTCACAGCATTTCCAGCTGGTCCGCTCAGAGCAGACGTCGCGTTGGTCGTCCAAAGAAGCTCAGTGCAGCATCACATCCAGATGCTGTCTTTGAAGGACAGGTGCAGGAGTTCTGTCAGCATTGCTGCAGAGATTGAAGAGGTCAGAGATCAGCCGGTCAGTGCTCAGACCATACGGTGAACACTACATCAGATTGGTCTGGAAGCCTCTCCTGAAGTCTGCACACAGGAAAGCCTGCAGACGGTTTACTGAAGACATGTCAGCAAAGAACACGGACGACTGGCAGCAGGTCTGCTGGTCTGCAGAGACCAACATCTATTATTTGGTTCAGATGATCTCCAGCTTGTGTGGCAGCTGTCAGGTGAGGAGAACAAAGATAAGTGTGATGCAGCGCGGCGATGGGAAGGCCATGGTCTGGGTCTGCAGGAGTGCAGCAGATGATGGGAGAGTTTCGTGTCATGACCGTGAACTACAGAACCAGAGCCTGATTCCTCTGGAAACTGGATGACAGGGCAGCGTTCCAGCAAACACGCCTCTGAGACGACCACTGCGCTGGTGAAGAGGCTGAGGGGGAAGGTGATGGACTGACCAAGGGTTAGGTCTGCAGACCTAAGCCCAATAGAACATCTTTGGGGCGTCCTCCAGTGGAAGGTGGAGGAGCGCCAAGTCTTGAATATCTGCCATCTCCATAATGTCATGGAGGAGTGGAAAACCATTCCATGGCGACCAGTGAAGCTCCGGTGACTCCAGGCCCAGGAGGGTTAGGGTAGTTTTGGTAAATAATGGTGGCCATGCAAAATATTGACCCCTAAGGAACTTTCTCTCAGGGGTGTACTCACTTTTGCTTCTGGTGGTTTAGACATTCATGGCTGAATATAGTTATTTTGAGGGAAGAATAAATGTACATAAGCTGCACACAGACGACTCAAAGTGTCTTTCTGTCAGTGTTGTGCCATGAAAAGATAAACTTAAATATCTACAGAAATGTGTGTCACTTTTGTGATACACTGGATATTACTATATGTTTATCCTAAATGCTTGAGAACTCCCTCAGAATGAAGCTATTTGCTTACATGTTCAAGGTTGGGACTTGTTTTCCTGCTGCTCTCCACAAGTTTTGGATCCAAAACTCATGTGTTGACTCCATTCAGAACTTCATTATTAACTATGTTACAAGCTCTCTGTGTTGTGAACAATATACAAATAAATCTGCATCCTGGTTCAGGGGATGCAGACCAGAACCAGAACCAGAACCAGAAGACCTGAGAGGTCTGCAGGTTGAATCCAGCAGGAGATCTATAATCTCTACCAGCAGTATTTAAAGTCTCTTCTCTCAGTGAAGGACTGTAGAACTAGATGATATAGAACCGGGTGGTGTCTCTATCCTCCTGGTTCTAGTCAGAACCAGGACTAGAACCAGGGTTTCAGAGCCCAGCAGCTTCTGGGTTGTTCAGAGGTCAGCCTGATCTCTGGTGAAAGAACTGAAGCTGACTGTAGATCTATAGCTCTAGATTGTTCCTCTTTAGTGTCATGTTTTGAGGCAGTAGGGTGGTGAGGTAGACATGGTGGCACAGGCTAGGAACTCAAACACACTGGTAGCACTGGTAGCACTGGTGCACAAAATGATAACAGACAACAGCATAGACACGACAAGGATTCGCCAAGCAGCAGGAGACACAGGAGGGCCAGCAGGGGGCGATCAGCGGTTGACGGGACAACACGGACACTCCAACTCAGCACAGAATTTCCTCACATTTAGGTCCAAAGGTAACAACTTAAGTTTTGTTTTTGTTCAGCTGGAACATCAACATATTCCTAAGCATCTGCTCAGTGATTGGATGGGGTCAAAGGTCACCTGGTGACGTTGTAATGACATCGTAATGTAGAGCTGTATCAGAGATAATCAGCAGCCTGGTCATGTGACGCTCTGCATGTCAGCACAAGAACTTTAAAAGCGACCCTCACGGCTGGGTTCTGAATTCACACCAAACGAGAAACGAAAGATTGATCCAGGTAGGTCAAAAGGGCGAGATGAGACTAAAGCATAAATGTTTTCTCCAGATCAACTCTGGAGACCATCTGTCTGATTTCAGAAAAGTTTCAGGAAGAAACAGGAACAGGAAACGGCCTGATGATGAATCTAATGTGATGTCTGAATTTTTTACCTTTGATTTTACTAAAGGCAGAAGGTTGATGTATCTGACTGGAGCAATAATCATAGTTTCTGTTTTACTGGTGTTACTGGAGAGCCGTTCACTGACCGGGACAAACCAGCCTGTCCAGCTGCTGCGTCTAAATGAAAAATATAATCAGCATAAATGTGATGACAGAAATCTGAAAATGTCTCATTAAAGGAAAACAGAAACACAGGAAGAGCCTTAAAATCACCCAGTCAGCACAGAGATGGAATCCACTAAACTTGCTGGTGACAGGGTGAATCCTGAAGGTGAAGTGGTGAGGGTTTGGTCCGATGATGCCAGCTGGTCTCAGAGGTTAATGAAGCTTTTCATTCAGTAACTGGGTCAGCTCGTCTCTTTCTTCTTTGGCCCGTTTGACTTTTCCAGATAAAGCCTCTTCCTCTCTTCAGCTTCATCTACTTTCTGCCCTCTCTTGTCTCACACTAGCAGGACTTTTGTTATGAGACCCCATGTGTGTTTTTCTTAGCACCTCGTTCAGTTTCAAGTGTTCCTCCTCCATCAGCGCCCAGCAGCTCCTCTTTCACCAACACTGAAAGGAATGCAAACACATGAAAAGAGGCCCTCTGGTTTTGAAGATTTCCAGGCTTTGCTTGTCCCACTTTCTTCCTTCCTATCTCTCGCTGGATGCGATCCGTATGCCGGTCGGTCGGCTGCCTTCCTTGCCAGCACATGCACACAGCGGCTCACCAACTGCTGCTGCTCACTCTGCTCGCTTGGCAGACTGTGAGGGACGGAGAAGTGAGGTCTGCTGCCCCCACGCCGCCTGCACTCAGGTTTCTGACAGCCAGTCATGCAGGCCAACAAAACAACCAATAAAAGTCACAATATGGCTTTGTTTGACATTTTTTCTGTCTTCCTTACTGATGCAGTTATCTTGGACAATTTGCTTTTCCTCCAGTCTGATGAGGGATCTCCTGCGATGTTCAAATATGAATAAAGCAGGACTTTGATTTTTATGTTTTGGAGAATAAATCACTGATGCAGTTCTTCCAGGCTCTTTTGTTTTGTTTTGTTTATGGAGTGCAAACGCCGGTCCGTCTATTTAGACAAAGTCAGGTCCGGTTGGTGAGGTGTGAGTGCTAGTTGACCTCTGACCTCTGGTCCTCCAGACCTCGGTCTGGGTTCGGTTGAAGTGAATTCTGGTTCGGTTTGAATGTGACAGCAAACACAGGGCCGTAACGCAGAACCTGGAGGCTGGGGCCCCGAGGGGGGGCTGCTTAGAGTTCTGTCTGCCAGACACACAAACAGGCAAAAATTACTATGGTTTTTTTTTTTTTTTGCACTGTTGTAACCATGAAACAATCTGCCCTTCAGTTCAACCTGATCAGTGGAGACACATTGTTGATGTTACTGAAACATTGTTGTTGTCAGCAGCTGCTGAAAGTAACTAAAAAAATTATTTTAATGTAACTCAGTTACTTTCCAAATCAAGTAATCAGTAATCCGATTACTGCCAGTTAGTGAGTATTTAGCGCATTAAGCCAGAGAACATCACCATGTTACGTTACGAAGAACGAGGATTTGGACAAAGTCATCGGTCAGAAAGAAGAGGAGGAGGAAGAGGAGGAAGAGGAGCGAGGTTGTGGTGGAGGGGAGGCAGAAGACGCTGAGGACATATTCCAGTTTCATCTGGAGGTCATCTGGAGGTCATCTGTCTCAGTGTTGACAGAAACCCAACCCCCGCTGTCTGTCCAGGTTCTCTGGTTCTCTGGGTTGTTGAGGTTCTGAAGTTCTGAGTTCTACCCGACCCTCTGCTCCTCAGAGCGGTTCTTCCTCTGCCCTGAACTGGTTCCTCTTCTGAGCTTATTGCTCCAAAGCTACGAATCGATAGATGTCAAAATGTCGTTCAGACCGAAAACTTTTTACCACTTTATGAGAAACTGAACTTGATTTAATTCATAACTCAGATTCATCTGGGATGAATGACCCTCACTTGACTGAACTGAAGCATCTTGTAAAAACTGGACGTGTTTCTCCTGTAGAGGCCTAAAGATAACATTTGAAAAATCAGTTGACCAACTTGAATTGTACCAACTGTGAAGCATGGCAGTGGCTGCATGGTCCTGAGGGGCTGGTTGGGCGCCACTAGCAGCGTGTTTCATTGTGAAGTCGTTGATGAAAACTGCTAAATTCAAAATAACTTCCTCAGTTCTGCAAAAACGTCCAACATTTTTTAAAACAGTTAATAAGCTAAACCTGCTAGCTCAGCTCAGACGTAGCAAACGCTGCCACCCACTGGTGGAGTCCAGCAGCTCAGTGGTCCAGACTGGTTTTAATGGGAGTACCCTAGAATCAGGGAAGCCACTGATGAGATTGCATGAGGTTCTAGTGGAACCGGTGGAACCCAGAAACATCTGGAAACCAAACTTCTAATGAATGAACTATGAAAGTGAACGAACTGAGATCCTGACCACCGTCACAGAGAATCTTATTAATGCCATGCAGGTCTGCTCTGATGGTTCTGATCCCGATGGTTTGGATCAGATGTTCACCCAGCCATGTGGTGGTTCCCTTCCAGTCGTAACCAGTCTCTGAGGACCCAGTTACACACTGGTTTTCTGCTGACTTCCCCAGGTTTTACTGGAACCACCTGTCCTCATGGCTGAGCCCAGACGGGTCCAGAACCAGTGACCCAAACGAGCCAGTTCTGGCCCGGTGCCAGAAGAGGGGGTCACATGCTACGCTCTGCCTCTTGCTCCCGATGCGTCTCCCACTTCAGTCACAGAGGAGACTGCGGCCTGCAGCGACTCAGCTCCCTTCAGCTCTAATGCGTCCCGTCCAACCAGACGTCAGAGCCAGGAGCCCCGCCCACCTGGCCCCGCCCACAGGACAGGCCTTGTCTAAATCAGAGCTGACAAACTGTTTGTCCTCTGCTTCCCAACACACCGTCCTACAGCTCAGATTCTGCTCTATGTACATCTACACACTTTCTGCAAGATGCATCAATGCAGCAAGTTTCATAACAAACAAACTCAGAGCAACTCAGGAAAAGTTCCTCTGCACCGACGTCCTCCGTTCAACCCGACGTGAGAACCGCCCATCACTGAGAAATGAGCCGAAACCTTCTGCAGCTGAACAGAAACTGAAATTAAAGAACAATCTAGACTTATAGATCTAGAGTCAGCTTCAGTTCTTCCACCTGGATACCAGAGATCAGGCTGACCTTTGCCCTCTGCCCGGACCCTCCAGAGCCACATAAAGCCGGTTCCAAAGTGGGCCTTCCACCAGCTGCAGAACATTTCTAAAGTCTCAGATCAGAGAAACGTCTGAGTGAAGCTGACGCCCCGCCCACCAGGCCCCGCCCACCAGGCCCCGCCCACCAGACCCCGCCCACCAGACCCCGCCCACCAGGCCCCGCCCACATCAAAACATCCACCAAATAGTCTGAGTGCTTTTTGCTCCGTTTGTGCAGGTTTGTGCCGTTAAAACAACCGCAGCAATATTCCGATATCCGCCGAGCGAGCGCCGCCTCGCTCAAGGTTGAGCCGATTTATGAACGCTAATGTCGGCCAGCCGTTGTCCAGCTCCCTCCTCAACGCTGGAGCTTCACTTAGGGACCGTCAACAAATGTCACAACCAAACACTAAAAAACAAATGTAAATTGATTTCTTGCCTTGTGGCACAAAATTCATGCTGTTACACGAGACACACTGTTCTCTAGTGAATTTTTAGTCATAGTCAATATTTTTAATAATTGTAATCTTAAAAAGTATATATATTTTCTGCAAAAGTTTCCAAGTCATGAGCCCTATTGACTCAAAATCAGTGCGAAGCTGTTCTAGACTGGAGAGATGAAGTACACTCATTTTATTGCATTTGAACCTTCTTGATGTTATTTCAGCATTTTTCTGTCAAAATTTAGTATTTTTATTTTATAGCTTCTGGGTCATGTGACCAGAACCTGCAGCGGATCCAATCCCTGCACAACCTGAGCAACAACCACTCAGATACTTGCTGGATTTTTTGACGTGGGCGGGGCTTCAGCTTCACTCCGATCAGAGAAACTCGTCCAGCTTTGGTTCCTGCAGCAGGTCAGACTGACAAACCAACAGAACGCTGCTGCTGGAGCTCTGACTAGAACCAGGAGGATAGAGACACGGCCCGGTTCCGCCCGGTTCCGCCCGGTTCCGCGCCGCCAAGTTCTGCACCAGCCAATAATAGAGCTGGGTGATGTAGAACTCCTGTTAAGTTTCTTTCTGTTCTGCTGCTCTGAAATGTTTCCATCATTTAAATCCTCTGAATTTCCTCGTTGCTGACAAACTTGACAAGAGAAAATCCATTTTTAATGTTCTCACTGGAGTCAGAATCATCGGCACATCATGCAAACCTCTTGATGAAATTTTCTGACTTTAAGTTTTGCACACTCTGTTGTCACAAATTATTCACCCTTCCAACAATATAAAAACTTTATAAATTTTCATGCGATAAAGCTTAAGAATCACAGGAATAACTATTTGTTGATGGTGAAACTCTCATTATATTTTTCTGCTTTCTGAAGATTCTAAAGTTTATTATGAAATTTTTTTTTTCATAAAATCTCTTACTTAAAAGTCTAAAGTTAATTTAATTTTGATTAGTTTAATTGTGTTAACCTGCTAACAACAAGCAACCAATTTCTCACATAGAGATTAAATGTGGCCTAAAAAGGTGAAGAAGAGATCTGGTGACTTCCTATTGTCATGAGAGTTTATCTAGAGTTCAGATAATGAAATCGGCCCCCCCACCCCTGAGCTGACCCCGCGACCTCAGCACAGCTTCCCCTCTGAAGCTCCGCTCTGCGGCGGCCATTGTTCCTTTGTCAGCAGACAGACAACGATGAGGTTCCTAAAGAAACTTTAGGGGAAGCTTTGTGATGAGTCAGCAGGCTGTGAGCATCATCACCATGATGTCACCATGATGTCACCATGATGTCATCATGGAAGGAACTGGGAGACAGTGAGGCCAGTCTCTACCGGCTCATTAACAGACATTAGACAAGTTTCAGAGCGAAAAGAGAAAAGAAACGTTTCATTTTTGAGTCTTTAGATTTATTCACCAGGGATCCAGATTGGACCAGAACCGCAAAGAAGGTCGGTTAGAACTTCTTTGACATCAAATTTCTCACAGTTCATTCAACAAGTATGATGAGTGACTCAGTCGGTCCAGGTGACTTTCTACCAAGCAGCAGAGGAAAAGACACTGACTGAGTCTGGATCTGTTGGATCTGCTGTCTTTATTCTCCTGGATCTGCTCATTTCTGGATCTCCTCATTTCTGGCCAAGCAGGGATGATCCCAGGCTCCGCCCCCCCTCCACCTTCCAGAAACAGGAAGCAGTTTCTTTGCAGATCCATGTTATCCTGTTTTCTCTGCTCACAGCTGCTAATAGGAGCGAATGTCTCTGTCTTTCACCTCTCCAACCCCTCAGCCCCCCACTCAGGTCCTCCTTCATCAGTCCTCCATGGGGTCAAAGCAGGACCTGGTTCTGGTTCTGATCTGCATCAGAGCTGACTCACCATGAGGAGGAGGAGGAGTTGGCACTGCTCCCCCTCCCCGTCTCTGTACGCTAGACTGCATCGGTATTTACCCCCGCACCCCAGATATACGTCAGCCTCTATCTGCTCCAGATCAATCAAGTGGACCCTGGTTCTTAGCAGAGCCTCACTCCGCTTCTTCAGGACAGAAGTCCAATCCAGTTCAACTTATTTCAATATCTTTAAATTACAACACATAGAAAACAATTACAAAATTATTTCAATTCAATCATCCACATATTTCATTTGATCCTATCTAGTTTATTATTATTCTCACTCGTTCAAACACCAATGTTACAGCTAATGCTACAGCTAATGCTACAGCCAATGTTACAGCTAATCTTACAGCTAATGCTACAGCCAATGTTACAGCTAATGCTACAGCTAATGCTACAGCCAATGTTACAGCTAATGCTACAGCTAATGCTACAGCCAATGTTACAGCTAATGCTACAGCCAATGATACAGCTAATGCTACAGCCAATGTTACAGCTAATGCTACAGCTAATGCTACAGCCAATGTTACAGCTAATGCTACAGCTAATGCTACAGCCAATGTTACAGCTAATGATACAGCCAATGCTACAGCCAATGATACAGCTAATGCTACAGCTAATGTTACAACCAATGCTACAGCCAATGTTACAGCTAATGATACAGCCAATGCTACAGCTAATGATACAGCTAATGCTACAGCCAATGTTACAGCTAATGCTACAGCCAATGTTACAGCTAATGCTACAGCCAATGCTACAGCTAATGCTACAGCTAATGTTACAACCAATGCTACAGCCAATGTTACAGCTAATGATACAGCCAATGCTACAGCTAATGATACAGCTAATGGTACAGCCAATGTTACAGCTAATGCTACAGCTAATGCTACAGCCAATGTTACAGCTAATGCTACAGCCAATGATACAGCTAATGCTACAGCCAATGTTACAGCTAATGCTACAGCTAATGCTACAGCCAATGTTACAGCTAATGATACAGCCAATGCTACAGCCAATGATACAGCTAATGCTACAGCCAATGATACAGCTAATGCTACAGCCAATGTTACAGCTAATCTTACAGCTAATGCTACAGCTAATGTTACAGCTAATGCTACAGCTAATGCTACAGCCAATGCTACAGCTAATGCTACAGCCAATGCTACAGCTAATCTTACAGCTAAGTACAGCTAATGCTACAGCCAATGATACAGCTAATGCTTACAGCTAATGTACAGCTAATGCTACAGCCAATGCTACAGCCAATGCTACAGCTAATGATTACAACCAATGCTACAGCATGTCACAGCTAATGATACAGCCAATGCTACAGCCAATGATTACAGCTAATGCTACAGCCAATGTTACAGCTAATGCTACAGCCAATGCTACAGCTAATGCTACAGCTAATGTTACAACCAATGCTACAGCCAATGTTACAGCTAATGATACAGCCAATGCTACAGCTAATGATACAGCTAATGCTACAGCCAATGTTACAGCTAATGCTACAGCCAATGTTACAGCTAATGCTACAGCTAATGCTACAGCCAATGTTACAGCTAATGCTACAGCCAATGCTACAGCTAATGCTACAGCCAATGTTACAGCTAATGCTACAGCTAATGCTACAGCCAATGTTACAGCTAATGATACAGCCAATGCTACAGCCAATGATACAGCTAATGCTACAGCCAATGATACAGCTAATGCTACAGCCAATGTTACAGCTAATCTTACAGCTAATGCTACAGCTAATGCTACAGCTAATGCTACAGCTAATGCTACAGCCAATGCTACAGCTAATGCTACAGCCAATGCTACAGCTAATCTTACAGCTAATGCTACAGCTAATGCTACAGCCAATGTTACAGCTAATCTTACAGCTAATGTTACAGCTAATGCTACAGCCAATGCTACAGCTAATGCTACAGCTAATGTTACAACCAATGCTACAGCCAATGTCACAGCTAATGATACAGCCAATGCTACAGCTAATGATACAGCTAATGCTACAGCCAATGTTACAGCTAATGCTACAGCCAATGCTACAGCTAATGCTACAGCTAATGTTACAACCAATGCTACAGCCAATGTTACAGCTAATGATACAGCCAATGCTACAGCTAATGATACAGCTAATGCTACAGCCAATGTTACAGCTAATGCTACAGCCAATGTTACAGCTAATGTTACAGCTAATGCTACAGCCAATGTTACAGCTAATGCTACAGCCAATGCTACAGTTAATGCTACAGCTAATGTTACAGCTAATGTTACACCTAATGCTACAGCTAATGATACAGCTAATGCTACAGCTAATGTTACAGCTAATGATACACCTAATGCTACAGCTAATGATACAGCTAATGCTACAGCCAATGCTACAGCTAATGTTACAGCTAATGCTACAGCCAATGTTACAGCCAATGTTACAGCTAATGCTACAGCCAATGCTACAGCTAACGCTACAGCTAATGCTACAGCCAATGTTACCGATAATGCTACAGCTAATGTTACAGGCAATGCTACAGCCAATGTTACAGCTAATGCTACAGCTAATGCTACAGCCAATGCTACAGCTAATGCTACAGCCAATGCTACAGCTAATCTTACAGCTAATGCTACAGCTAATGTTACAGCTAATGCTACAGCCAATGCTACAGCTAATGCTACAGCTAATGTTACAACCAATGCTACAGCCAATGCTACAGCTAATCTTACAGCTAATGCTACAGCCAATGCTACAGCTAATCTTACAGCTAATGCTACAGCTAATGCTACAGTTAATGCTACAGCTGCTTGGAAAGTTACATAGAAAAAAATGAACAGGACTCATTTCTTCAACACATTTGTCAGACATTTATTAATGTCGCAGTCTTAAGTAAATATTTAATTCAGAAAGTCAATATTTAGTTTATAAATTTAGCTTGGAGATATACACTGCTCAAAAAAATAAAGGGAACACTTAAACAACACAATATAACTCCAAGTAAATCAAACTTCTGTGAAATCAAACTGTCCATCTAGGATGTGTTATTTGAGTGTTCCCTTTATTTTTTTGAGCAGTGTATATTTAGTTGGTAGGTTAGGCCCAAGCTAAATATTTAGCAAGCATCCTAAATATGTAGTTAAAAAATTCAGTAGTTAATTTGGAGCCAAACCTTTAGCTTATTTACCAAATATTTAGCAGTTATTGGTAAATTATCTTGCTGATAAATGGAGGTGGACTATCAAAATAAAAAGCAATTCTATTTTAAAGGCAATATATTGATTGTTTTTCACATGAATATCTTTCGCCCGGTCCTGCGTTCAGCTGAATCAGGACAAGGCAGCTGGGAGGCGAGTCTGGAGGACCGGGCTGGAAAACCTGCTCTAGGGTTCAATATTCTGCTGTTAGTAGATTTAGTTCATTTTACTCCAATACTCACATCTTGTTACGCAACGCTGAGGTGTAAATTGTTAGTAGTTAAAATCCAGTGATAAATCAAATCTAGAGTTAAAATGGAATCAATAATTCTTGGCTTCTTAACTCTCAACTCCTGATCGCTGCAACACTAAAGGAGTAAATTCACTGCTTCCCAGCGAAGCTGTGGTGATTTGAGTTTTGTGTGTTGTCCAGTTTATTTTGTCCCAGTGTCTCCGTCCCCCTGGTGTATTTGACGCTCCTGTGTCCCCTGGTCCCCGCCGGGTTCTGGTCGTGGGTTTGTCTGTTTCGCGGCCCAGTTCCTACCAGAACCTGGGCTCCTTGTACCTCCTGGTTTTTGTTACTTCATCACTAAACTCATTTCATCCTGGGTCTGAGCGCGTCCATCGGCGCCTTCAGCAGAACCTTTTGATGACAGAAGCCGAGTCGTCACAGGACAATTTACTGTCTGAGTTGTTCACCAAGCTTGGTAGGTATATTAGTCTGAGATGGTTTATATTGTTATTATGTTGAGTTGATAAGGCATGGATCAGTTGAGCATATGTAGCTTAGCAAGCCGAGGTTCATTAAGTTGGTACAAGTGATGATGAACCAGGTTCTGTTATATCCAACAATGTCATAAAGTAAATTCACTTTCACCACCTTTCATACACGACGTGATGAAGAAAACAGTTTGTTGCGTTGACAAGCTGACAGATGAGCAACATGTGAAACATCAAAGTATCAATTATTCCATGTTATATGTTTTCTAATTATGGAGCCTGCAGACAATTATTGCCTCTTTGTTAAATGTTTATTTTCCAAAGAATTTTTAAAAGTTCAAAACAATAAAAGAATACTTATTTAATAATTACAAATATCTCTTATTAAGTTAAAAAAATACTCTGGGAGGGATAATATTTAATATCTAACAGCAACTTAATGTTAAATGATGAACTCCAGAAAGACTGGAGGCTGAATGAGTCAGGATACAAGAAATGAAACTGTCAGTCTGTCCTCAGTCAGTCTGTCCTCAGTCAGTCTGTACCCAGTCAGTCTGTCCCCAGTCAGTCTGTCCCCAGTCAGTCTGTCCCCAGTCAGTCTGTCCTCAGTCAGTCTATCCCCAGTCAGTCTGTCCTCAGTCAGTGAGTCAGTCTGTCCTCAGTCAGTCTGTCCCCAGTCAGTCTGTCCTCAGTCAGTCTGTCCCCAGTCAGTCTGTCCTCAGTCAGTCTGTCCCCAGTCAGTCTGTCCCCAGTCAGTCTGTCCTCAGTCAGTCTATCCCCAGTCAGTCTGTCCTCAGTCAGTCTGTCCTCGGTCAGTCTGACCTCAGTCAGTGAGTCAGTCTGTCCTCAGTCAGTCTATCCCCAGTCAGTCTGTCCCCAGTCAGTCTGTCCTCAGTCAGTCTGTCCCCAGTCAGTCTGTCCCCAGTCAGTCTGTCCTCAGTCAGTCTGTACCCAGTCAGTCTGTCTTCAGTCAGTCTGTCCTCAGTCAGTCTGTCCTCAGTCAGTCTGTCCCCAGTCAGTCTGTCCCCAGTCAGTCTGTCCTCAGTCAGTGAGTCAGTCTGTCCCCAGTCAGTCTGTCCTCAGTCAGTCTGTCCCCAGTCAGTCTGTCCTCAGTCAGTCTGTACCCAGTCAGTCTGTCTTCAGTCAGTCTGTCCTCAGTCAGTCTGTCCTCAGTCAGTCTGTCCCCAGTCAGTCTGTCCCCAGTCAGTCTGTCCTCAGTCAGTGAGTCAGTCTGTCCCCAGTCAGTCTGTCCTCAGTCAGTCTGTCCCCAGTCAGTCTGTCCCCAGTCAGTCTGTCCTCGGTCAGTCTGTCCTCAGTCAGTGAGTCAGTCTGTCCCCAGTCAGTTTGTCCCCAGTCAGTCTGTCCCCAGTCAGTCTGTCTTCAGTCAGTGAGTCAGTCTGTCCTCAGTCAGTCTGTCCCCAGTCAGTCTGTCCTCAGTCAGTGAGTCAGTCTGTCCTCAGTCAGTCTGTCCCCAGTCAGTCTGTCCCCAGTCAGTCTGTCCTCAGTCAGTCTGACCTCAGTCAGTGAGTCAGTCTGTCCCCAGTCAGTCTGTCCTCAGTCAGTGAGTCAGTCTGTCCTCAGTCAGTCTGTCCTCAGTCAGTCTGTCCCCAGTCAGTCTGTCCCCAGTCAGTCTGACCTCAGTCAGTGAGTCAGTCTGTCCCCAGTCAGTCTGTCCTCAGTCAGTGAGTCAGTCTGTCCTCAGTCAGTCTGTCCCCAGTCAGTCTGTCCTCAGTCAGTCTGTCCTCAGTCAGTGAGTCAGTCTGTCCTCAGTCAGTCTGTCCCCAGTCAGTCTGCCCCCAGTCAGTCTGCATTCTTCTGCTCTGTTTGTTGATTTTCTTCCTTCTCTGATGATCTTCCGTGTCAGAAACTTAATTATTGATATTCTACAGTGAATTGATTGAAAGTGATCGATTAGCTCCTCGCGTGTTTATTGGTAAAATTTCCGACTCGATGCAGGAAATGAAAATCTTACAAAACCAAAGTTGCAGGATTTGCGCCTCGGATCGAGTTGCAGGAACAGTTTTTTGGATTCTTGTGTCAGAAGATGTTGGTTGTTGAGCTTCAAGTGAATCAGCAGCAGAACCCGGTTCTGATCGGTTCGGTTCTTACCTCCAGCAGCTTCTCTTCTGCACCGCGAGGCTTCAGCTTCTGTCCTTTTCTCGAGTTTATGCTTCCGAGGAAAAAGTGAAAACTTTTCTCTGCTTCGGACTCAGCAGCGCGCTGGATCCTCCGTGGAGGAAGCGGGGAAGTTCTGGGAAGGAGCGGGACCGGAGACAGAGATGGACCCTCGGAACTTTTCCCCGCACTGATCCATGTTGGTCCGGAGCCGCGCCGGTTCGGCTGCTCCTGCTGCGCCGCTTTCACCAAGCTGACATGATGCAAAGAGTCAAAGTTGGACCAGTCTGTCTGTCTGTCTCAGAGACACGCGGTGCTGCTGAGAGCTTCGGACTGCGGATCTGTTTTCACTCCTCCTCCTCCTCTTCCTCTTCTTCCTCCCCGGTGAGTTGAGCCATTTGCTGCAGCAGATGGGCCGGACTAATTCGGCCCGGTTCGGCCCAGCTCTTCAGAACTTCCCAAAACTTTCAGCGTCTCTGGTGTCTTCGGGGACAGGCTCGGTTCTGTTCGGGTCAACAGTTGAATTTACTGACAGAACCTTTCAGAAGATGAAAGAAGGAAAATTTTATGAAAAAAAAAAAAAAAAGAATTGCAAAGAAAAATAAAAATGATGTCAAAGTACCAAAACACACTGAGATTAACTAAAACTAACCATAACTAACTAAAACTAAAACAATAACTAGCAAAAAAATATAACCAATAAACTGAATTAAATAAACCGTATTTTGTGGACTATAAAGCGCATCTCTAAACTAAAGCTGCATCTACAAAGTTTTTTGAAATAACTGGAAATGTTGCTGGTGTCTCAGTTTCCTCCAGGAGGCAGCAGGGGGCAGCAGAGGGCAGCAGGGGGCAGCAGGGGGCAGCAGGGGGCAGTAGAGGGCAGCAGGGGCCAGCAGAGGGCAGTAGAGGGCACCAGAGGGCAGCAGGGGGCAGTAGAGGGCAGCAGGGGGCAGTAGAGGGCAGCAGGGGGCAGTAGAGGGCAGCAGGGGGCAGTAGAGGGCAGCAGGGGGCAGTAGATGGCAGTAGAGGGCAGCAGGGGGCAGCAGAGGGCAGTAGAGGGCAGTAGGGGCAGCAGGGGCAGCAGGGGGCAGTAGAGGGCAGCAGAGGGGCAGTAGAGGGCAGTAGAGGGCAGCAGGGGGCAGGTAGAGGGCACGAGGGCAGAGGGGCAGCAGGGGGCAGTAGAGGGCAGTAGAGGGCAGCAGAGGGGCAGTAGAGGGCAGCAGGGGGCGGTAGAGGGCAGCAGGGGGCAGCAGAGGGCAGCAGGGGGCAGTAGATGGCAGTAGAGGGCAGCAGGGGCAGTAGGGGGCAGCAGGGGGCAGTAGATGGCAGTAGAGGGCAGCAGGGGGCAGTAGAGGGCAGTAGGGGGCAGTAGAGGGCAGCAGGGGGCAGTAGAGGGCAGCAGGGGGCGGTAGAGGGCAGCAGGGGGCGGTAGAGGGCAGTAGGGGGCAGTAGAGGGCGGTAGGGGGCAGTAGAGGGCAGCAGCAGGGGGCGTAGGGCGTAGAGGGCAGCAGGGGGCAGTAGAGGGCAGCAGGGGGCAGTAGAGGGCAGCAGGGGGCAGTAGAGGGCAGTAGGGGGCAGCAGGGGGCAGCAGAGGGCAGTAGAGGGCAGCAGGGGGCAGTAGAGGGCAGCAGGGGGCAGTAGAGGGCAGCAGGGGCCAGCAGAGGGCAGTAGAGGGCAGCGTCTCCAACGGCGAACCGTGGATTCGTTCACGCCGACTTGAGTGCAGCGGCTGTCGATCTGTCCTGCCACATCAACAGCCTTCAACCTGAAAGCTTTATCTTATGAACTTCTTCCATGATGAGAAGCTGTGAGTTTGAAAACGTTTCTCCGTCGTGCCGGCTGCTAGCTTGGGTTTGTCCTCAATGAAAATCAGCCAAGTTTGACTTCCAATGATTCACTTCCTGCTAAAGAGCCCCCTGGTGGCCACACCGGGCTACTAACCGCACGGTTCAAAGCGTGGGAAAAACTTAGCGGCTTATATACCGAAACTTACGGTAAATCAAATGAAGCAGAATTAAAACCGGAACCTTCATGACTTCTGTTTCAAATCCGTTTTGCTGCACAGCTTCACGTCCGGTTCTGGTTCTGTAATCACAACCTGTCTGGCAGCAGGAAGTAGGCTGGAGAATCTCAGAAACCAGAACATCCTGATCTACAGAACAAGACTCTGATGTCTGGAAACCAATCCAGAACCATCTGGAAGGTTTTGGACTCCAAAGCCTCAGCAGAATCAGAACCACACCTGAATCAGGACCTCCTAGAAGGCCAACTCACCAGAACCTCTCCAAACGAACTTCAATGACTCATAAGCCCACCACCATGTTTCAGTGTTTGGAGGACGACAGGTAGAGAATCGTGAATTTCATTTTATTTCATGAAGGGGACAAAGCATTTTAATCAACATAAATATGAGACATCATTTATCCAAATAGGCTAATTAAAAACAGCATCATGTTGTTTTACAGTAAATATTTATAGTAATAAAAAACAAGTTGCATCCATAAGAAGAAATATATGAAAAAAACTTGAGTTAATTTAAAGACGTTGCTTTAGTGACTTTGTCGTTTTGATGATGAAAAATTTGATGTTTTCTAAGAGTTTGAGTCAGAAAAAGAGGAAAAGAATAAAAGAACTTTTCCTGATCAGGGTTTTATCGTCTCTACGAATCGACTTTAGTTTAACTGATTTCCTGTTAGTGGTGAACAACTTGATTTATGAGTATTATGTCTGAAAGACTTTTTTAAATACTTTACAGTGATGATGATGATGATGATGATGAACTTGGCTTTTTATCCAGAACCTTCAGTCTTTCTATTGACTCTTCATGCAGCCAATTATATGAGCAACAGTCACACCATGTTAAAATCCTTTGGAAGTTTTCATGTTAAGTTATTCCTAATATGTTTGAAATGTTTGTAATTATTACATAAATTATTACTGCACCATTACATGAATGTTGACAGTTTCTCTGCAGTCATTTCCTTATTTTTTGCATGTAGATAAATTAGATCTCTGCAAATATCTGTCATGTAGCATCAGAAAGGCTGGCAGCTGATTAATGAGCTAAATAATAATTTGGATGGCTGAGCAAATCATTTTGACTAGATAGTGCATATTAATGATGAAATATTGCACTGGTTTTTGTTTCAGTCTTCACTCTTTTACATCTTTTATTATTTTAACTGTTGATTTAATCTGTTGACATAAACTGATCTACCTGTGATCAACTATGATCACATCATAGTTTCTCTTCAAACTCAAACATAAAAGTAATAGTGGATATTTAAACACAAAATATATCACTGATCATCTTTAGCTGTGAGAGTGTAGAGCTAAAATAGTTTTGATGTTTTAACCCTTCACAACATGTCTTATAATTTAAGAGGTTTATGATGTCAAAACTAAAAACCTGTTTTTGCAGTAAAACATTTCCATTGTGTTTCTGTGTTTTCCTGGTCATCTTGTCAACTTGCAGCTGCTCACATACCAGACTCTGATCAATCAATCAACTGATCAATCTGGACCAATGACAGCCTCCTCTGGTCTCTTGTCAGACTGATGTCAAGAAACATTTCAGTTTCCAGATATTTTGATATCAGAACAGATCAATTATCTGTGATGAAATATTTTCAGCTGTTTAAGCTTAATTTAATTTTTTAAATACGGAAATGTATTTTAAATGTCAACGAAAATAAATCAGTTGAATGATATTTCATGCTTAGGATACTTATAGACTTCACTAAGACAGACTTCAGACCTCATGGACCGAACCAGCAGCTCTGGATTACTTGGGTAATGCCGCCCTCTGGTGGCGATCCGCAGCATTGCACCAGTTTGTCAACAACGGTTCAGTCAGTAAAACATGTTAATGTGAGCAGCTGGAGAAATGACCGTTTATGTATGGGGCACAAAGGAGGGAGAGTTTGAGTTTAAAATGAGCTTTCTTTCACACTCCTAGTGTCAGACAACAAAAACAAACATTAATGCAAAATCAGAAAGGAAAAACTAAAGATATCCAACAAACACAAAACATCATTGATGCCCCTCTTGCTGACAAAGACATCAATATTCTTTGTTATCTTAAAAAACTCAAACTCCAGACAAATTCGAGCAACTTCCAGGAATAAAACACAAACATCATCTGTTGTTTTACAGACCCAGAAATAAAATGTAAAAGAATCTGAATAGATTTCTTTCTTCTACAATACCATGGAGCATCAAAATACAGTTAGAAAACTGTTCAGTTAGAAAACTGTTCACCAAACCCACCAAACAAATGACCTGAAAGAACAAAAAGAGGATTCAATCTTGAACATTCAGTAAATAAATTAGACAATGTTGAGAACAATAAGAGCAGGAAACACCAACACCACGATGAAGGCGTGCCAGATACCTGTCTGTAGCCACGGCCCCAAGCACAGACCTCCACTAGAGGTCACCCACCTGTTCCTCAACGGGCGGTTTGTACAGGGACCGCCAACAGACTCTCGGGTAGAGCTGGAGTCAGAAAACTCAAGCCTGTTTGAGACCCTCACTTCTGCCACAGAGCGTAAATTCAGACATATACTCATATTCATCATTCCAGGTTAGGGGTTAGAGTTAGCCCTAACCCTACCCCCACTGTTAACAGCTAACGCTCTGATGGAATCTGGCAGAGAGGCACAAGTTTCCTCTTTCAGCCTTAACAAAGTCTGTTGGATGGTATGTGTAGACTCTCCACCACACTGGCCACAAACAGCTTCATCAGATGACCAGAAGAAACTGTTTTCAAACAGAGGCTCTTCAAAAGCCACATTCCAGCTGTTGAATCAGTCTCTCTCTCAGAGGTGAGACTCTTGTTTATCGTATCCCATTCGTCCTGCTTTCCTTAGCAGAAGACGCGCCGTATCCAGCCATGGTAGTCCAACATTATAGAACACTTTCTGCAGTGTTTGAAGCATGGAAGCCGTGATCCGTGGCACGATGTCGATAAATCCTTGTCCTCCCTCCTCCACGGCTGCAGCCCTCGCCCAATGACATCCAGACTGGAAAACATCCACCAAAGTCTTTGGAGATGTTGTAGAGGGAAGATGGTGGCGTTAAAACACTGTCAGTTTATGCCAGAGGGCCAAAGCAACCAAGTTATTAACTACCAAAACTCTTCCCCTGTAACATAGCTGAGGTAGCAAGCATTTCCGTTTGGATAATCTGGCACACACTCTCTCCATGACACCCTCCCAATTTCTTTCCAAATCAGCATCTGTTTCCAAAGAGAAACAGATGCTGAGGAACCCAATGAACATGACCTGGCAATACAGGGACATCATCATCTTTCCCTGGGTCAACTTTTAAAGCACAACCAACATCAGTTTCATATCATTTACAAATGTCAAACAAGTTTCTTGAAAGAAAAAGATGATCCCTGATAGATGTTTCAGATACACAATATGATTAATCTGTATATATAACAAATCAAGAATATTTTTCAGCCTGTTGGAAATCACTTTAGAAAATAACTTGTAGTCCACACAGAAGAGGGAAACAGGCCTCAGCTCTTCCAGGAGATTTGATTGATTTTAAAATTTCATTTATTCACTCAGTGGTGATACACAGGAACATTCAACACAACTTCAAATTAACACATTCATAAATGAAAGTTCAGAATCGTTTAAAGTAAATAAAACACTCATAATCCCAAATATTCTGAAAAATATTTAGTTCATCCACTTTTAAATAATATTTATATTCTAACATCCCTCTAGCTCTAACCATACTCTTAAAGAGTTTTACACAATCAGTATTCTGTTCATTATTACATTTAAGTTTTCTACTCAAATATATTGCAGGCTTTACTTGACAGAGAAAAAATTTTAACAGCCGCCCAATTTTCTTCTTTCTTTTGTCATATAAGAAACCAAAAATAACAGCCTGTTCTGTAAAACTTTCTCCAAATAATTTTGGAGCTTAGTAATATAAATAAATCCATTATCCTAAAACATTGTAAAAAAAAACCCAATGAAAGATAGTTTCTCTTAATGAACAAAAGGGACATTTATCTGAAACAATTAATTAAAAAAAGCATTAATTGCAATAATACCGTGCAAAATACTGTAAATCACCAACATTTTAAGTCAATGGTGGCTTATAAAGTAATCCCCATACAGGTTTAACTTCAAAACCAAATTTAAAAAAATCTCTCCAAGGATTATCTTAAAAAAGGTAATTCTTTTAATTTTACTTTGTTCAAAGCCTTTACACATTTCATATCTATGATCTTTCCATCCACAGAGTCCAAAAATGTCCATTCATTTTTTTCTTTCTCTAAAAAAAGTCTTGAACATTCAAGATCTTTCAACTGTGGCTTAAAACACAACTTAAAGAAGGGATCTGCTTTATCAGGCTAATTTGACTTCCATCAAACCATCTTTTCATGAGTCTTTTATCATCTTCTGATAACATCCGCTTAAATGTTACCAACATAAAGCCTAAAGTTCTTAAAGAGTGAATCTCCAATCTTCGAGCCAGAGAAGCAGCATCGATGCCACAAAGTTGAAGCAACCAGATTATTAATAATTAGTGAACGGCCTCTCTAAGAAACTGGTGGCAAAAGCCAGTGCCATTTTTTTAATTTACCCTCCATCAGTTCAATAAAACTTTCCCAATTTTTCATTACTTCTATTTGATCCCCCAGATAAACACCCAAATATTTAAAACCATTTTTGACCTTTAATTCATCAGGTAATTTAGGTTCTTGTTTTGTCCACTTACCAACTAACAAAGCTTTACTCTTGTTCCAATTAACTTTGGATGAAGAAATTTTACCAAAACACTCAATAATTTTAATTAAAGTAAAAACATCTGACTCTTTTGTGATTGCCACAATAATATCATCTGCATATGCAGAAAGTTGAAAAGGTAAAGAAACTTCATTTAATTTCACCCCCTGCAGCTTTTTCCTGATGTGACATAACAAGGGTTCAAAGCTCAATGAATACAACATTCCTGACATTAGACAACCTTGGCGAATACCTCTCTTTACATTAACAGGAGACTTAAACCACCATTGACTCTCAATACACTTTCAATGTCACAATAGAGTTTTAATCATGGCAATGAACCCAGAGGAGAAACCAAAAGCCTTCAAACTATTCCATAAATACTGGTGCTCCACTCCATCAAATGCCTTTTCTTGGTCTATAGAAAGCAGACCAAAGTTTAAATCCAATAAATTAGTTATGTTATCAAATATTGATCTGCCAGGGATGCAATAACACTGATCAACATGTATAACTTGATCAATCACGTTTCTAAATCTACACGCCAGAACCTTAGAAAAGATCTTATAGTCAGTAAACAGAAGACTGACAAGATCTCCAGTTCCTTATTTCATAAAATCAGCCTTCTTAGGAAGAAGGGTGAGAACAGCTAAGGGGTAACAGCTCTATGACAGCTAAGGGGTAACAGCTCTATGACAGCTAAGGGGTAACAGCTCTATGACAGCTAAGGGGTAACAGCTCTATGACAGCTAAGGGGTAACAGCTCTATGACAGCTAAGGGGTAACTGCTCTATGACAGCTAAGGGGTAACTGCTCTATGACAGCTAAGGGGTAACAGCTCTATGACAGCTAAGGGGTAACTGCTCTATGACAGCTAAGGGGTAACTGCTCTATGACAGCTAAGGGGTAACAGCTCTATGACAGCTAAGGGGTAACAGCTCTGCGACAGCTAAGGGGTAACAGCTCTTGGACAGCTAAGGGTAACGCTCTATGACAGCTAAGGGGTACAGCTCTGGACAGCTAAGGGTAACAGCTCTTGGACAGCTAAGGGGTAACAGCTCTATGACAGCTAAGGGGTAACGCTCTGCGACAGCTAAGGGGAACACTCTGCAAAAAGCTAAGGGGTAACGCTCTATGACAGCTAAGGGGTAACGCTCTTGACAGCTAAGGGGAACAGCTCTATGACAGCTAAGGGGTAACGCTCTGGACAGCTAAGGGGAACGCTCTATGACAGCTAAGGGTAACGCTCTGGACAGCTAAGGGGTAACGCTCTTGACAGCTAAGGGGAACGCTCTTGACAGCTAAGGGGTAACTGCTCTTGACAGCTAAGGGGTAACGCTCTATGACAGTAAGGGGAACGCTCATGACAGCTAAGGGGTAACTGCTCTATGACAGCTAAGGGGAACGCTCTTGACAGCTAAGGGGTAACGCTCTATGACAGCTAAGGGGTAACGTCTTGACAGCTAAGGGGTAACGCTCTATGACAGCTAAGGGGTAAAGCTCTGGACAGCTAAGGGGTAACGTCTTGACAGCTAAGGGGTAACGCTCTATGACAGCTAAGGGGTAACAGCTCTTGACAGCTAAGGGGTAACGCTCTGGACAGCTAAGGGGAAAGCTCTGGACAGCTAAGGGGTAACTGCTCTGCGACAGCTAAGGGGTAACAGCTCTATGACAGCTAAGGGGTAACAGCTCTATGACAGCTAAGGGGTAACAGCTCTATGACAGCTAAGGGGTAACAGCTCTATGACAGCTAAGGGGTAACAGCTCTGCGACAGCTAAGGGGTAACAGCTCTGCGACAGCTAAGGGGTAACTGCTCTGCGACAGCTAAGGGGTAACAGCTCTATGACAGCTAAGGGGTAACAGCTCTATGACAGCTAAGGGGTAACAGCTCTATGACAGCTAAGGGGCAACAGCTCTATGACAGCTAAGGGGCAACAGCTCTATGACAGCTAAGGGGCAACAGCTCTGCGACAGCTAAGGGGCAACAGCTCTATGACAGCTAAGGGGCAACAGCTCTATGACAGCTAAGGGGTAACAGCTCTGACAGCTAAGGGGTAACTGCTCTATGACAGCTAAGGGTAACGCTCTATGACAGCTAAGGGGTAACGCTCTATGACAGCTAAGGGGTAACTGCTCTAGACAGCTAAGGGGTAACAGCTCTATGACAGCTAAGGGGAACGCTCTATGACAGCTAAGGGGTAACGCTCTATGACAGCTAAGGGGTAACGCTCTATGACAGCTAAGGGGAACAGCTCTATGACAGCTAAGGGGAACAGCTCTATGACAGCTAAGGGTAACAGCTCTTGACAGCTAAGGGGTAACTGCTCTATGACAGCTAAGGGGTAACGCTCTGGACAGCTAAGGGGTAACTGCTCTATGACAGCTAAGGGCAACAGCTCTATACAGCTAAGGGAACGCTCTGCGACAGCTAAGGGGTAACTGCTCTATGACAGCTAAGGGCAACAGCTCTGCGACAGCTAAGGGGTAACGCTCTATGACAGCTAAGGGAACAGCTCTGGACAGCTAAGGGGTAACGCTCTATGACAGCTAAGGGGAACGCTCTATGACAGCTAAGGGGTAACTGCTCTATGACAGCTAAGGGGTAACGCTCTATGACAGCTAAGGGGTAACGCTCTATGACAGCTAAGGGGAACAGCTCTGGACAGCTAAGGGGTAACTGCTCTATGCAGCTAAGGGGAACGCTCTATGACAGCTAAGGGGTAACTGCTCTTGACAGCTAAGGGGAACGCTCTATGACAGCTAAGGGGTAACGCTCTATGACAGCTAAGGGGTAACTGCTCTATGACAGCTAAGGGGTAACTGCTCTATGACAGCTAAGGGGAACGCTCTGGACAGCTAAGGGGTAACTGCTCTATGACAGCTAAGGGGTAACTGCTCTATGACAGCTAAGGGGTAACTGCTCTATGACAGCTAAGGGGTAACTGCTCTATGACAGCTAAGGGGTAACTGCTCTATGACAGCTAAGGGGTAACTGCTCTATGACAGCTATGAATCAATCAAATTTTATTTGTATAGCACATTTCAGCAACAAGGCATTTCAAAGTGCTTTACATAAAGTCATGCAACATAGAATTAATAATCAAAATCTACTTTAACAACACAAAATGTTTTGTGTTGTTCCATATCAACACAAAACATTTCTAATATTTAACCTCTAAAACTCAGCCAATGGACACTGACCTACTGGACCTTTGAAAAACTCGGTTAATAAACATTAACCCACTTTTTGCAGACAAGCAGTCAGTATTAGATACATTTGCAGCACTTCCAGCCAATAATCATTACATTTGTAATTGATTAAGTTTCAAATCCAACTCTAAACAGGAGTGTTTTTAATCGAGATTTAAAGGAACTCAGTGTTTCAGCTGTTTTACAGTTTTCTGGAAGTTGTTCCAGATTATTGGTGCATAGATGCTGAATGCTGCTTCTCCTGGTTTGGTTCTGGTTCTGGGGATGCAGAGCAGAACCAGAACCAGATGTCCTGGACGTCACGGGCGACCCCCACCGCATGTCTTCCCCCCTCCCCCTCCCTGTCTGTCTACTGGCACAAATACGAGCCACCAGCGCCGCAAAAACTCTTCGGAGAAAAAAAAAGAAAAAAAAAAACCTGGCTAACTGATAACATTCCTACTAATATGATTGATGTTGTTGAATCTTATTGTTAATGTTCTTGTTGACTTCCTGTTGTGGGCGGAGATTTACACAGGTGAGAGCAATCTGTTAATAAAAGGCCACAGACTGCACTGCATTTAGGCCAAACGCAGCTGAAAGCGTTGTTGTTTTTCCTTCGTCACCATCCGGCATTTCCAGCCCTTTAAAGATGGCAGCGTCAACAGATGTACCTGGATATACATGCTTTAGGAAGGATAGAGCCACAGGCCGAGGAGGGGGAGTATTAATTTATATAAAAGACTTATTAACGTCAATGAGATATTAATAGATGAGCATATACTAATAGAATGTATTTGTGTAAATGTTTGTCTTTCACCTCGTATGAATTTTAATATTATGGTAGTGTACAATCCTCCATCATGTTGCAGCTCAACGTTTTATAATAACTTAAAAGAATTGTTCATTTGATTTTCATCCGTTAATCAATGGTTGCTCTCATATCACTAAAAATAGTCAAACCTTAATAGATTTAATTTTCTCAAATAAACCTATAACTTAAAAGCCTATAACTTAGTGTAAGTTATCCGACCACATCACTCTCATTGGAAGAAAATTACCTCGAAATCATTTTGTCAGTCTTTATAATACACAGAAACAGATTGTAATACAAATTCCAAGAAAGGATGAACCTAAATGTGCAGCAGAATTAGCAAAGGTTAATTAGGATGACGTCTCAAACCAGAATCAGATAAATGATTGCTGCAGTACATTTACTCTCAAAGTTTGTGATACTGTGAATAAGTTTAAGTTAAGTCAACATTGTCCAATACATTTTACCAATTTTTTTTCACAAAAGTTTCACTACCCAAAAAAACACCTAAACATTTAAACCCACCTTTCCTCCACACTAAGCCTCCAGGCAGACTGAGCTGAACCGACTTCCAACAGTCACAGCCTGGCTCTTTCTCCAGTTTATTTCTGCAGAGATGCAGCCAAAAAGCAAGACGTTGTTAACTAAAACATCAATACCTTCCTGTGTGTTTACAAAAACTTTTAAATCATCAGCATAAGCTGACAACTTTAAAGAGACGTTACACCCAGAATAGAAACACCACACAGGTCTTTCCTCAGCTTAGGAAGCAACGGTTCTATTGCCAAGGAACAAAGAACAGCCTTGCCTCACTCCTCTTAGGACACTGAATGGAGAACTTAATCCTCCACTTATTTCATCACTTCAATACGTTCACTCGCAATGTCACCATATAAAACCTGAATCATAGCCATGAAACCAATATTGGTGTTCAACCCGGTCAAAAGCTTTTCCCTGATCTATAGAAATCAGACCAATATCTATGCCCAATGAGCTGGAGGTTTCCAAAACGTCTCTGATTAAAGTGACATTATGGCTTATCAGCCTGCCAGGCACACAATATGTCTGGTCTCCTTTCTTTGGAAGCAGAGTGACGACTCGGAGGCAGCCAGCCTCTCTGCAGGCTGTCTGTGATCACCTCCAACAAGTCCTCGCCCGTCACCGACCAGAAGGACTTGTAGAAATCAACAGGAAGGCCGTCCATGCCAGGGGATCTCCCACTCTTTAGGCTCATTAAAGCAGCATGCAGCTCATACAGAGTGAGCTGAGCCTCCAGCTTTCGATTGGCTTCGGCGTCCACCTGAGGAAGTCCTTCGTAGAAATCATCGCTCACGTCCGGATTCTCCAAAAGTTCACTCTTAAACAGATCTTCATAGAAACTGACAGCAAACCTCCTGAACCTCAGAGTAGAACCACAGTCTACTATGAACAATCTTTCTTTGCCCGTTATTTTTCTCTAGTCCTAACCAAAAGTGAGACGGGGCGTCCATCTCCGTTACACTTATGAAGCGTGATCTGACCAAGGCTCCTTTAGCTGCTGTGCCAACAGGTTGGCCAGAACGACCTTTTGAACGACCTTTTGAACGACCTTTTGAGCTTTGAGGGAATCTAAAAACCCTCGGTTTCCTGTAGACGCTGCCAAACCCTGCAGCTCTACTCTGACTCTCCAGGTCCCTCATAGATCTGGTTATATCTCTCGTGACATTGCGAGTGTACTGCAGACACAACTGCTTAATTTGACATTTATCATAATCCCACCACTGTTGAACACAAGAAAATCTGATTTAGATTGTTTATGACCCAGAAATGTTCAAAAGCTGTTCTAAAAGCTCTGTCGTTTAAAAGAGCCGTATTAAAATGCCAGTAGACGCTCCGTTTATTTTCAATAAACACAGGAACAAACCAGACAGTGATCAGAAAAACCGACAGGAATTATTTGACAATTCTTAAATATATTCAGATGGTGTTTAAAAGCATAAATATGATCCAGTCTTGCCAAGGATAAAAGATTATCTTTGGAATGACTCCATGTCTCTGATTCCTGTTGAAAGATATCCACACATCTGAAAGGTCAGAGGTCGCAGTCAGCTGCCTGAGCCTCCATTCAGCATGAGGCTCCAAGTGATTTCTATCCAGGATTTTCAGTGCAATTAAAATCTCCACACTAAAACAAACAATCATTATCATTTACAGTGTCCCTTAAAATATTCAATAGAAGAATTTTATCCACCTCGTTAGTTGGAGCATTAATAAAAACTAAATTCACATTTTCATATTTGGCTTTAACTTTCAATCAATTACCTTTGATTATTTCTTCTTCTTCACAGGAAGTAGGCAAAAACCCTTAGAAAACACAATCCCCACTGCGCCACTGCAACTGGACTTGTGACTAAAACACCTTCTTCCAACCGTCTTTATCAGCAGCGCTGTGTGTTTCTGAAATGAACATATCAGTTTTCTATCAATTTAAAAAAGTCAGCCCTTCTCTGGCCCCATTTAAACTTAAAGTACCTTTTTGAATTCACACATAGAAATGAAGAAACTAAAGATGCAGAGAAACATACAATATTTCTCTAAGTATCTTCATCAGCAGTAAATGTTGCTCTCACTTTCATCAGCTTCTTTAAGCCATAAATGTCTTGATCTGTTAACACATCATCCACAAAATGTCCAGTTTCTTTGTTAAAGCCTGAGAGGATTCAACAAACATCTTAATCTGGAAAATATTCTTCTCCTGTAATCACCTGAGTCCTTTGGGTTTTTGTAAAAAGGTCTTAGTTTCAGCAGGAGGATCCAGATTCTGCTGATCTTGGCTCAAAGACGGGCTGCTATCAGACTCCAAACTGCTTTGTCTCTGAGCTCTGAGAGCTTCAGTGCTGCTGGTAGCAGCTTCACAACTTTCCTTTTCTGGGACAGTTTCAACAAATCCTCATCCAGCATGCTGTCACCTCACAAAGCTTCCACCAAAAAGCTCATCAGCTCTTTTTTCCCTGAATCTGTATCAGAACGACTGAGACGGATCAAGTTTCATCTCCCTGTCAGTGACACCAACTTCATTAGAACAATTTATAAAGGATCTTCAGCTGTTTCTGTGCAGTTACAACAGAAGGATCACCAGGAACCCAGAACCATCAAGACCCGCACCGACTACCATCGGAGCACCAGGGGCTCTGCGGCGGCGGTGACCCGCCGAGGCGGCGGCACCATCACCGGCACCATCACCGGCACCATCACCGGCACCATCACCAGCACCATCACCGGCACCAGCACCGGCACCAGCACCGGCACCATCACCGGCACCATCACCAGCACCATCACCATCACCATCACCGGCACCAGCACCGGCACCAGCACCGGCACCATCACCGGCACCATCACCGGCACCGGCACCATCACCAGCACCATCACCAGCACCATCACCATCACCATCACCGGCACCATCACCAGCACCATCACCGGCACCATCACCGGCACCGGCACCATCACCAGCACCATCACCAGCACCATCACCAGCACCATCACCATCACCATCACCGGCACCATCACCGGCACCATCACCGGCACCGGCACCATCACCAGCACCATCACCAGCACCATCACCAGCACCATCACCATCACCATCACCGGCACCATCACCGGCACCGGCACCATCACCAGCACCATCACCAGCACCATCACCAGCACCATCACCATCACCATCACCAGCACCGGCACCATCACCGGCACCATCACCATCACCATCACCGGCACCATCACCGGCACCGGCACCATCACCAGCACCATCACCAGCACCATCACCAGCACCGGCACCATCACCGGCACCATCACCATCACCATCACCGGCACCATCACCGGCACCGGCACCATCACCAGCACCATCACCAGCACCATCACCAGCACCGGCACCATCACCGGCACCATCACCATCACCATCACCGGCACCATCACCATCACCATCACCGGCACCGGCACCATCACCGGCACCGGCACCATCACCGGCACCGGCACCATCACCATCACCATCACCGGCACCATCACCATCACCGGCACCGGCACCATCACCGGCACCATCACCATCACCGGCACCGGCACCATCACCGGCACCATCACCATCACCATCACCGGCACCATCACCATCACCATCACCGGCACCGGCACCATCACCGGCACCGGCACCATCACCGGCACCATCACCGGCACCATCACCGGCACCATCACCGGCACCGGCACCATCACCGGCACCATCACCATCACCGGCACCATCACCGGCACCATCACCGGCACCGGCACCATCACCGGCACCGGCACCATCACCGGCACCAGCACCATCACCGGCACCATCACCATCACCGGCACCATCACCGGCACCATCACCGGCACCATCACCATCACCGGCACCATCACCGGCACCATCACCGGCACCAGCACCATCACCAGCACCATCACCAGCACCGGCACCAGCACCATCACCATCACCGGCACCATCACCGGCACCATCACCGGCACCATCACCGGCACCGGCACCATCACCAGCACCATCACCAGCACCATCACCAGCACCATCACCATCACCATCACCGGCACCATCACCGGCACCATCACCGGCACCGGCACCATCACCAGCACCATCACCATCACCATCACCGGCACCATCACCGGCACCGGCACCATCACCGGCACCATCACCGGCACCATCACCGGCACCATCACCGGCACCATCACCGGCACCGGCACCATCACCGGCACCATCACCGGCACCAGCACCATCACCAGCACCATCACCAGCACCGGCACCAGCACCAGCACCATCACCATCACCGGCACCAGCACCATCACCGGCACCGGCACCATCACCGGCACCATCACCGGCACCGGCACCATCACCGGCACCGGCACCATCACCGGCACCAGCACCATCACCGGCACCATCACCATCACCGGCACCATCACCGGCACCATCACCATCACCGGCACCATCACCGGCACCATCACCATCACCAGCACCATCACCAGCACCGGCACCAGCACCAGCACCGGCATCATCACCATCACCCTCCAACTGTGTATTCTTAAGCTTTTCTGGGCACGATCAAATTATATGACCTTCTGCACCACAACCAAAACATTTCATGTTTTCTGGAGAAGCAAAAACCATTTAATGTACTTTGAAATGAAAGGACAGGTTGAGCTCATTAGCTTTGTCTTTAAGGATCATAAAACCTGCCTTCTATGACACAACATGTTTAAGAAGCACAGATTTACAACCTAAAGAAACCATCTTTATGAAAGTAGCTGTGCATCGCGGGACGATCATTTTTAATAAACGGAGGTGCGTCAGAGATGATGATCTTTTAGCTGGACTAACCCTTCAGAGATCATCCTGAAAATACTGAAGAACTGTTAAGAAATATTAGGAAGAATGTTTATGAAGAACTGATTCTAGAAAGTTCATCTGAAAAAACGAAAACTTTTTGTCTTTAGTCTTTGATTATATTTGGGAGTTTTTCTTTTTCTTTAACTTAATTGAATTTTAGTTTCAACCCTAAAACTAATCAAAACATCAAAAACAAATCAGATCATTTTGGGCGACTGGAGGTGAAACCTTCACACTGACCCGATAAAGGTCCTGCAGGAACAAACATGGCTGCATCCATCATGAAACCTTGTGTTTGGGTCCCGATGAGGTTTTGCGACGCCGTGTCACCGGACGCCCCATAAATCACAGGGCCGCTGCTCTCTCGGCAGCGGGAACGTGATCCGGCCGGCGTGCGTTGAACTGGGAGATGTGCAGATAAAGCCGGGGACTGTGTGCGTCACTCTCTTGTCATCACACTTTGAATGCGATCAGTCGTCTTTGTTTGCAGCTTGCCTAAACACAGAGACCCTGGGGACGGAGCAGCCCTAAATATGTACACCAGATCCAGATATACGTTGCTGCTGTGGGCCTCAGAGAATAAAAAGACAAGAGAAGAGAAGAAAGGAATAAACTCCTTCTCATCTCCCAATCTCTCTCCCACGTTGCTTCCTTTCAGTCTATCGCTCTTAAAATCTGAGGTTACGTTTCTTCCTGCACAGGCAAAACGCCGAAACAACTCCTGACATCTGCAGCCGAAAGCAGTTTTACTGCCATCATTTTAGTTTAGTTTTCATATTTTTTTGTTATTATGACATTTAATTAAAATGTTCTAAAAAGGAAGTAAAATTCAGCCTGTTCCTTTGGGCTGCAGAGGAAAAGATGCACATAGTTTGGAAAGCAAGACTGTAAAAAACAATTTAAGTTCAAAGAATCAATTGAATGATTGGATGATCATTTCTACCTGCAAGGAAAGCTCAGCCAGCGAGGTGTAATTATATGTTTTGGTGGTTCTGATGGTTCTGGTGGTTCTGGTGGTTCTGTTGGTTCTGATGGTTCTGTTGGTTCTGATGGTTCTGATGGTTCTGGTGGTTCTGTTGGTTCTGATGGTTCTGATGGTTCTGGTGGTTCTGGTGATTCTGATGGTTCTGGTGGTTCTGTTGGTTCTGATGGTTCTGATGGTTCTGGTGGTTCTGGTGGTTCTGGTGGTTCTGTTTTGGTTCTGGTGGTTCTGATGGTTCTGTTGGTTCTGGTGATTCTGTTGGTTCTGATGGTTCTGATGGTTCTGGTGGTTCTGGTGGTTCTGTTTTGGTTCTGGTGGTTCTGATGGTTCTGTTGGTTCTGGTGATTCTGATGGTTCTGGTGGTTCTGTTGGTTCTGATGGTTCTGATGGTTCTGTTGGTTCTGGTGGTTCTGATGGTTCTAATGGTTCTGTTGGTTCTGGTGGTTCTGGTGGTTCTGATGGTTCTGTTGGTTCTGGTGGTTCTGATGGTTCTGGTGGTTCTGTTGGTTCTGGTGGTTCTGATGGTTCTGGTGGTTCTGATGGTTCTGTTGGTTCTGTTGGTTCTGGTGGTTCTGATGGTTCTGTTGGTTCTGGTGGTTCTGATGGTTCTGTTGGTTCTGATGCTGCTGCCTGCCGCACTTTTTAGATTACATTCAATTAACTCAAAATTCAAAAATCGTTCAGTGTTTTTGTCACTTTGAGGAGAAAAACATGGAAATCTTTAGTCATGAAGATGCTCAGCAATAAACCGACATCCAGTTGATGGTCTATGACCTCGTGACCCTGCTGACCTTGTGACCTCGTCTCTGGTTGTCCAGCCTCCGTTCAGGATCTTTAGCAGGTTTTCGTGGCTATAAAGGTCTCAGCTGAGAGTCGTTGGCCGATGCCAGCTTTGCTGAGAAGAACCTCGCTGCAGCAAACAGGAAGGGGCGGGACGGACAGCTGTCAGTCTCAGGTCAAAGGTTAAAGAGAGGAAAAAAGGACCTGGAAGATCAGGACATGAGCTCTCAGTCATGTTTCCTGGTCAAGGACAGACGTGTCTGATGCCACTTAAAATTCAAGTTATACATATTAATAAAACTGTCATTTCCAGAAGGGAAACGTGTCAATAAAGTCTTTGTAACAACATCAGTCGGCCGGCCGACGGCCTGGAACACAGGAAGGAGACATTAATAAAATAATCTGATTGCAGCCACAGCAGAAACCTGAAGAACAAACTTGTGCACCAACTAGAGGATGAAGGGTCGTGACCTAGAAGCTGGCTGTCCTCAGTTCTTCTTCTTCTCCACATTTAGACTTTTACTGAAGGAGTTCTGGAGAACTCTGCTCAAGCGAACAGCGCAGACATCCGTTCGCTGTCATTTCCTCACAGTTTCAACTAAAAGATGTTGCCTGGATACCAACTGGGAGCTCTGGCACAAGTAGCTTCAGACCTGAAACCTGCTGACGGTGCTGAGCCCGGTTCTGGTTCTGGTTCTGATGGAGGTTTCTGTCTAACAAAGGGGAGTCGATCCTCTCCACTGTCGCCCCCTGCTGGTCAGGAGGAGTGATGCTGTGGATCAACGTCTCCATGGGTTTCCTTAGACAGAAACTAAGTTGAATAATAAACTGAGCTGAATGTTCTGACTGATCATTGCAATCAATAGGAATAGAATATTGATTGGGTCGGTCAGTTCCTGAGGATCAGCTCTGAGACTGAACTGTCGTGTTCTGGGTTAGTAAAGTGAAGCAGGAGATGAAATCCAGAGTTTTTCTCCAAGCTTTTGTTGTGCTCTAGTTTCTTTAGCATCTCTGATCGTGTGAGCGTCCAGAAAGCTCTTTGTAGTGAAACAGAGACGGCTTACGCGTCCAACAATACCATCATTTGTCTTTTTGTTCCTCTGCGTCCCCCTGCGGTGTCCATAACACTCGCATTGTAAAGGCATTGTGATGCGTTTGGTGGTGATGCCACACATTTTTCAATGTGTGGCGGTTCCTCTGAGAAATGTGTCATGCTGGTGTGTTTTACCCCCTGAGGACGCCACGGTGTCGCGTTTCACACCAGGACTAACACTCTTACTGCACACACACACACACACACACACACACACACCCATCCCAGCAAGTATTGGTCTGCACACACACTCCTGCTCTTCAGGTGTTGTGATTATTGTTGAAACTGTGATCCAGATTTATTGAGCTGTTTTATCTGCGCTGAGCCCAGCTGGCTTCAGCTCCATGGCAACAATGACTTATTATAAGTGTAATAATTAAATCTGACACACATTCGCTGGTTGCAGGTCGGACAGACGCTCGCCTCAAACCACGGAACGGCTGCAGGACCCTGGGAATCAAACCCTTCTGAGCAGATGGGCGAGACCAGTTCAGCTAGCTGGGTCAGATACAGCAGGGTCCAAAGGTCAATACTAGAAACCACTGATCTGGACCAGTTAAAGCTTACGAGCGAGCCATGTGGAAAAACGTCCCAGTGACGATGCAGAGGCGGAGCCTGAATGCTCCAGGGGGCGGAGCCTGCTGGGCCTGAGGGGCATGAGGGGCGGGGCCTGCTGGGCCTGAGGGGCGGAGCCTGCTGGGCCTGAGGGGCGGAGCCTGCTGGGCCTGAGGGGCGGGGCCTGCTGGGTCTGAGGGGCGGAGCCTGCTGGGTCTGAGGGGCGGAGCCTGCTGGGTCTGAGGGGCGGGACCTGCTGGGTCTGAGGGGCGGAGCCTGCTGGGCCTGAGGGGCGGGGCCTGCTGGGCCTGAGGGGCGGAGCCTGCTGGGCCTGAGGGGCGGAGCCTGCTGGGCCTGAGGGGCGGGGCCTGCTGGGTCTGAGGGGCGGAGCCTGCTGGGCCTGAGGGGCGGAGCCTGCTGGGCCTGAGGGGCGGGACCTGCTGGGTCTGAGGGGCCTGAGGGGCGGAGCCTGCTGGGCCTGAGGGGCGGGCCTGCTGGGCCTGAGGGGCGGAGCCTGCTGGGCCTGAGGGGCGGGGCCTGCTGGGCCTGAGGGGCGGGGCCTGCTGGGTCTGAGGGGCGGGGCCTGCTGGGCCTGAGGGGCCTGATGGACAACAACAGTCCAGGGGCCTCATGCATAAAAGAGTTTGCAGTTTTCACACTAAAACTTGGTGCAGGACAAATTTAGAAAAGTGCAAAAACATCCAGCATTATGAAGCTGATCCGATCTGCTCACCTTCCGTTATGAATCCTGATTTGGGGGAACAGCAGCAGCTGCTGCTCTGCCCATCGCCTCCATAAATACATACTAATGTAAATTAGTATAAATACCAGTCCAGCCACGTGACGCAGTAACCATGGCAACGTCCTTGTTTATAGCAGATTAAGATTTTATAATAATAATAATTATAGATTTTAGGGCACATAAGTTCACCTCACAAAAATAAAAATACATTTTAAAGAAAAAAGAATCCAATAAATAATAAAGGTCTCTAGTGCAGACTAACCCTAGACTGGAGACCTTTATCTCCAGTGCAGATAACCAAATGTGAGGATTTGGTTTTTCTCTGTGTTAATTTAGGTTTCTGTGTCGTTTTCAGTTAACCGAGTCTCCGTGTTGTCTTGTCCTCCCCTTGATTGTTTCTCTGCTGTGTCTCGTTTCCCTGATCACCCTCTGTGTATTTAATCCCACCTGTGGTCCTTGTTCTGGTCGGGTCCTGTCTAATCTGTGGTCTTGGTCTAGTCTGTTGTCAGAAGTCTCTTGTTTTCCACTTGCTACCAATTTTGAGCTCAATCTGTGCTGCCTGGATTTTTAATCATTAAAGTCACCATTTCTTCACACGGGTCCTCTGCGCCTGCCTCGCCGCCGCCAACCACATCATGACAGTCGACGTTTATCCTAAGTACAGGAAGCAGAGCACAAGTTACATTTACAGAGGAGAGATACTTTCTGTCCACAAGGCGGGCCAGCTGGACCGGTACCGGCTTTAAGTTCTGCTCAGTCTGGATCAATCTAAACGCCAATAAACCAGCAGATCAATATGATCTCTGATCAATGGCTCCATGTTCTCCATCAGAGCCAAACATCCTCAGGTAGCGACTCACCTTGATGCAGCTACTGATATACCTGAGGTTAAACACAGCTGATGAAACGAGCCACAGATGAATTCAGACGAATCGTCTTGTCTTTATGAGACAAACTGAGCTAAATTATTATTTACAGTGTTGTGAGGTTTTCACATCCTTTATTTTCTTTTCTTTATTTTGTGTTAGTTTATTTTGTGAGGATAAATCGGTTCAGTTGCATCATTTAAACACTAAAATATTAAAATAATAAAATCACCAGATTCGATGCTTCCTGCTCTAAATAACTGAATGTCATCAGGTTTCAGTTTGTTTGAGTTTTGACTCTTTGTAGTTTGATTTTGTTCAGATAGTTTATGTTACTGCTGCGTATATTTACACAAACTTTGAAGCCACCTTCATTCTTATACATTCCAACTTGTGTGTAAAATATGGTGCTGCACATTTTTTGTGAGGCCTGTGGTGATTGTCAAGATGAGTTAGGTGGGACCCAAATGCAGGAGACGGCCGTGAAACTGAAGAATTAGTCAAATGTATGGAGAAACAAACTTACAAAAATCAAAGTGAGCCATGGCAAAAACACAAAAATCCTTAGAAGGAAAAGCAGCCAGAGGAATACGAGGAGAACACGGGAGAAGACGAGGAACCGGCAAGGAGCGACTAAGACTGAAGTGCTGAAATACTGGGGAGGGTAGTTCAGGACCCTCCCCAGTATCACCAGCTAACCAGCTGGCTAACCAGGTTGGAGTTAAAGACCATGGAAAGGACTCCCCGCCCTGTTGAGCCCATGAGCAGCCAGAGCAGAAGATTAGCTGCTGCCGACGAGGCGTCCGACCCTTAAAGCTCATCGGGCCGTCTGCCACTTCCTTCACATTCAGATAATCTGCAGTGGATCGGGCCGGGCTGGCGGGAAACACTGGAGCCTTTAAGTTCAGCGTTTGATCCGCTGGAATCAGAAAAAATTCTAACTGAACAAATCAAAGTTTTTGGTCTCCTACAAACCCACATGTTCAAGAGAAAACAGGTAAAGTCAGAAGAAATCTGGTCAAATCAGGTAAACCAGGCAGAGCAGAGATCTGTAGCGTCTGCAGCGTCTGCAGCGTCTGCAGGGTCTGCAGCGTCTGCAGGGTCTGCAGGGTCTGCAGGGTCTGCAGGGTCTGCAGCGTCTGCAGCGTCTGCAGCGTCTGCAGGGTCTGCAGCGTCTGCAGGGTCTGCAGCGTCTGCAGCGTCTGCAGCGTCTGCAGCGTCTGCAGCGTCTGCAGGTCTGCAGGGTCTGCAGCGTCTGCAGGTCTGCAGCTCCAGGCTCTCAGAGAGGATTTGGTTTGTGGCAGAAGTGGGGAAGTGGGGCAAACTGGGATCTGTGGTCCTAGGCTGACCCTGATGCTGCGTCTCATTGGTCCAGCTGCAGCTGGCGGTGAGGTCATGCTGCTTGCAGCTGTCAGTCTGTCTCCACCTGCCTTGGTGCTGGATGGCTGCTTCTTCAGGCCGGCTGCATTTCCTACATGTAGATTTAGTTTTTCATTTTTATTCAACTTTACTGGATTGTCTGAAACATCGGGATGTATTTTTCCAACATGTCTGTCAGGTGAGTCTGTGTCTGAATCCTGCAGTTAATGTTGTCCTGATCGTATTTAGTCTGCAATGACTTGGTCTTCATGTTCCTGTTACTGACAGAAATGTGTTGCTTAAACCTTTCACTGGAATCTGATTAGAAGATCAGCAGGTTCTGCCTCTCCGCCTCGTCAGGCCGGCTGCGCATCTGACCGACGGTGCGCCGCCGTCAGCAGGAAAGCCCGCCGGGCGTCAATCAGGCGCCCGTCGCCACTGAGTCGAGGGAAAACATGCTGGGAACACGCAGCGTGTCAGAGGCTCATTAAGAAGCGAAGCAGCGTTTATCCACCGCTGAGAGGAAACAGTAAATCACTGAGCTGCTATTCCACAACCTACAGCTAAAACAGCCAGAAAAGCTTCAGGCAGGTTTTGGTGAAAACAGCAGAAAGTTGGAGATGTTTTCTTGGAAACCTTCAGGATATTTGTGATGATAAAATTGAGAGGAATTAGCAATGAAATACTGAAGAACAGGCCTGGTCCCAGAAAGTTCCTGCGGATGAGAAACTACAAATTACAACTTTGGCTGATCTGATCTGACTCAACAGGAAGGAGAATTACTGAACTTCCTGTTAACTTCACTTTAAGGTTAATCAACCTTTAATGTCTATTGAGCAGATTTTCATCTTTCTGTGGAAGTTATCTTCATATTTCTATTGGAGAAAAGAAAAACAAACGTAAGAAGCTGAATTCAGATCATTAAATTGTTACAAAAACCAGATTTATATCACTCAATCAATCAGTCAATCCATCCGTCCATCCATCCTGGTCGCTATGACTGCATTAACTTAGAGCTGTAGAGCAGCGCCATTAGACATCATGGCTGCCGTTCCCTCTACCTGCATCAGAGCCTCTGATTCGTCTGTTCAGATCCTGGAGTTTTCGTGTTGCTCACTACAGCCAATAATGATGAGCAGGAGAGAGCGGCGACCTCTGCTGACCAATGAAGGAACAAATGTTCTCCTCTAGTCTTTTAAATGGGTGTAACCATGGAAACCTGCAGATGACATCACAGACATGCTAGAAACGCTGTTGAATCAAGGCAGGATGTCAGCATGGAGCAGCTGAAACAGCAATCTATGAATTCGTTTGAGTGACTGGCTGATTGGTCTGATCTAATTGATTGGTTATTGCTTCCTCTCCAACACCGCTACACTTCGCAGTTCCCAGGGACAGACACTCTTAAAGGACATTTTCTACTCTCAAAGTGTTGCATTTTTTTACAGAAGAGAACATTTTTAAATCTTAGATATTATTAGGGATGCGCCATATTGGATTTTTGGTTGATATCTGATTTGCTGATATACTAAAACTCATTTGATCGATACTGATACCAATAAGCTTGTGAGGTTTTTTTTCTCTGTGGTTAACTGAGACCATGATGGGGGGAGTGGTGGTTCTTGACTTGGTTAATTAGGTTTAAAGTGCTGCAGAACTTGGCTGTCGCTCCTCCTTCATCACTGATGCTGAGCAGTCATCGCAAACAGCAGTTCTGCTTTCAGTTTCCGACATTTTGAAAAACTTCCACACCGCTGACATTTTCCATTCTGTCGCCGTGGTCAGATTAGACGCCATGACATTGTTACTCACTTTTTATACCCTTTGACAGAAAAGCCCATGTCCGATATAAAATTTTACAGCTAATATCAGGCGATACCGATGCCATACCGATAATATTATAATTTATTTAATGGTAAATAATAAGTAGCGTATGGCCTCTGGTTGGTCTGTTAGCAGACAGGAAACTCCATGCTGACTCTGGCAGACCTACTGTCCTCCTTTCAGCTAATCTGATGTAAACCGCCGGTGGATCAGAACCAACCTGGTGCTCCAACGCCAGGATCCAACCTGGACGCCGATCAGACCAGATTAACTCGTGCCGCCGTGGTGACGGGAACGTGACCTAACGCAGCAGGTCAACGATGATGGCGTTAGCCTCGATTAGCTGCTATCAGCAAGGGAGACTCAGCAGGGTCATCAGGATTAGGGGTCACTGATAGGATTGGGGTCCTTCTGAGCCTTATTTCCCTGGAAAGACCCTGACCTGACAGTGACTCTGCTTGGGGAAGGTGATGGCTTTGTACTTGTTTGACACCTTATCAAGTCCAGAGGACGTCACACACACTCGCACGCCGATGGTGGTAAATTACTAGATAGTAGCCACAGCTGCCCTGCAGTCTGACAGAAGCCAGGCTGCCATGCACCAGCACCTCCTGCTGAGTCGTCTGACCCCGACCGTTACACGAGGTGGGTGGAGTGTCTTGTCCCAGGTGGAGCGGGATTTGAACCAGCAACCCGCCGACTACTTCTACCACCATCGCCCCAATGCCAGGTCTTTGACTTCCTCCAACAGTTCCTGTAAATGTCTAAATCAATCCTCCAACAACGAGTTGTGCTCTGGCTCTGGTCCCAGCCTGTGGGCCGGTATCGGCTCGGTGTTGTCTTGGTGTGGACAGCTGGCCGTCTGATTCGTCCTGTCTGCTCTGAATCTGGAATTAGTGGCAGAGCTAATTAAGCTGATTAGAGGTTTGATCCCAGCAGCTGGTGGCGCCAGCGGCTCAGACCAAACCGAGCCCCAGGTGGAGCGGGGACCGAACCAGCAACGGTACAAGCGCTCCTATAACAACTGCAGTGGTGAGCTGTGTTTCAAAAACCAGTCAATTAAAGTTTTCAATAATTTATTACAATAAGTTCAGAAAAGATGCGATAGGCGGTGTCTACGCCTTAAAACCAGCGTAGAACAGCTGATAAAAAAAGATTTAATAAAGAGCATCACGGTCAGTAAAAGTTTTCAGGACAGGGCAGAAGCAGAGTCCTAGTTAAAGCAGGGCGTGGTCCTCCAGCCTTTCCTTGGCGGCCTCCAGCGATCCAACGCTCGGTCCTCCAGACCTGGAGGCCCCCACAGCTGGAGCCGGGCCCTCGGCTCCCGGCGTTGGTCTTCACCCTCAGTCGTCTTTTAAACATCGGGCGTTGTTTAAAACAACGCCAGTGATGGGATGAGTGGGATCCCATCACTGATGGCTGATGGGATCCCACTGATCCCATCAGCCATCAGTGGGAGTCTCATGGGTGGGAATCAAACAAATATGCAGAAATAACATGCAACACAAACCCAGATGGACCCAAAGTAATTAACATCAGTCAATCACACAGAAAGGTTAAATAACATAAATTAATATTTTGTAACAATGATTTTGGTGATGCGCTCGTCAAAATGTGATGTTTGTTCTCAGTTGTTTTTCATGATTGTATTTTTGTGATGCACTTTGAACTGCCTTGTTGCTGAAATGTGTGATACTAATAAACTTGATGGACAACTCATCTGAGAATTTTGATGCGTCTTTACTAAGCAAGCTTTTTTAGCAGAGTTAAGCAACAAAACAAATGTAATAATCAATGATTCTAGATCCAAAATGAAAGTCTAAATCACCTGTACTCCACCCACTACCTTCCCCTCCTCTGAGTTGCTCAAACCCAGATGCTGGATGAAACCAGGAGTCTTTAATGTCCTTGGATGGTGACTTGCTTCTTTACGGCTGAAACTGGATGCAAAGTAGAACTTGTTGTTGTCCTCAAAACAGTTCAGCTGCTCATCAGCAGTGTGCCCTTCGTCCATGGACCAGTCCAAGTGCAGCTGATAGAGATCTACATATTGGCAAAATAAACATTTTCAATTCAAAAAGGGATATTTGCTGCTAAATTATTGAATAACTAGCTTTAGATGCTACTGTGGATGTTGACATTAGCAGTAGCTGCTACCTGCTTAGCATTGACATGCTATTTTAGGCTAGCATAGCTTCTGATAGCTTTTTAGCACAACTTGAACATAGCAACAGCCTTCGCAAGCATCCAATCAGATCAGAGAGAAGCGGTTTCATCTACTGCTGTCGTTAGCAACGGCTGCTGTACTACCCTAAACACATAAACTTTACTGTGTAAAAACAAAAAAGTGATTAAATGGGTTAAAAGTTTTAACATGTAAAAATGTTCAAACTTAACCCTAACCCTCCGTAATTGATTCTTGATGCAGAGAAGAGGAGACGGCTCGGCTGCTCATTGAGTCCTGAAGGGTTCTGGTGACACCATGAAGGCCTGGCAGCTGGTTCTGCTCCGTCCCTGGGTGCTGACCTTGACCTTGACAACCATCACACCTTATTAACATTAACTACATTCCTCCCAGTGGATTCTGGGCCCTTTACTGGCTCCAGCTGGCTGTCAGGTTTTGCCTGGAGGAAACCCTCCTTCCTTCAGGTTGTGTGGCCAGACTAGCCGTCTCACTCCAATGTGGAAAAGTTGGATTGCTTTCAACCAGAGATGGGGAAAACTTTTCTCAAACCTTTATTCTTGAAACCCTTAACAGCCTAAGCATTGAGCCTGCCTACAACGTCACTCTTTCTACATGTTGTCACCTGCAGAAACCTGCGTCAGACACAGAGTGGATGAAAATGTGAATCATCTCAACTCTCTACAGATAAAACCCCAGGTCCCTGTTCCCTCCACATGCCAGGTCTTTTGTCTCTTCCATCTCCAAATTTGTTTCACTTTCAGTTTGTTTTAAGTTCTTGAAAACAACAAGTTGTTTCCTTCAGTCACACCCATCTGGAAAATATGCTAAACATGTCAGTACGTCATCCCTGACAATAAATATTCTCCTAAAAGCTTTTCCTTCTAATCCTGCTTGACGCTACGACAACACTGAGGTGAAAAGAAGGAAAATCTGCCAGGAAAGAACAGAAACAACCAGCAAAGAGTTTTTGCTAAACTTTAGACTGAAAAACAAAGAAATGTCAGAATCTACAGCATAATCAGAATCAGATTTACTTGTGTAGAAGTTGCCCTGAAAGAAAGAAAACAGAAAAACTGCAGGTGAGAATGGAGGGAAACAGCAAACATGGAAACTGGAAACAAAAGGAAAACCTCTGGAATGTTGTGAGGAATGAATCGTCCCCAAGAAAAGTCTTGATGGCAGGTAAACAACAGATGTTGCAATAAAATCTCTATTTGTGCTTTCGATTTTTTCAAAACCCTAAATAAAAACGAACTGACTGTTTTACCTACAGATTTTCATGAATCTTTGTGAAACTGATCTCCTCTGTGTTATGGATATTGCCAGTTATTGCAGCATAAAGAGACATGGTGTTTTTCCTCTTTAATTAAGACAATTCAGAAGCGTTGATATATTATGTGCAGCTCATTTATTTCTGGGTAAATTAGAAAATGATCATGTGATTCATAACCATTTTGAGGCAAAGCTGAAATGAGGGTTTCGAAACATAAATGACTTATTTACAATTTTTCAGGCAGCTCAATTCTCACATCTTAAATTTTCCATTTTGTATTTTAGACTTTGACTATACACTTAGACGTTGCTTCAGGCAGCCTCACAGGGATTTGTAATACTAGGAACAACTGTAGAAAATGTTTGAAATTTCACCAAATCCAGATCAACATTGACAAATCTTACTTTTGGTTTTAAGAGTTTTCTGTACAGACATTGTTAAACCCTAAAACTTGTACTGTCTCCTTAAGAAAGCGCTCAGTTATGATGATCGGATGCCTGAGAAGAGGTAGCAAGTTTCCCTGGCTCTTTAAGATCATGTTTTATTAATTTACAACACAAGTGGAACTACATGCAGCTGTGAATATTTATGTTTGAAAACATAAAAACGTTTTTCCTGAGTTTAGAGCAGATGTTGCTAGGCGACAGCCATCGGGTTTCTCCTGTGTGTGGAGGAGTTGCATGTCACTGAGCATTTTGTTCCCATTTGGCCGCCTCTGCCAGCAACCGGCTCCTTTCTTCAACTCAACTCAACTCAACGCAGAGCGAATCCAGGCTACAGTGAAAAACATCCATGCTGTCAGTTTACGCCGCGTACGCAAACTAAACGTCCCTGAGGATCACTTCCTGAAAAAATGGTATGAGGGTTCTGCCTGCTCTTTAAGATTAAACATGATTTTATGTGTGAGCTGCTCACAGGTAACCAGACGCTACAGCTGCTCTCAGTGTGACGATAAACAAAATGTCAAACAGACACAACGTTTTCTATTTTTATTTTCTATAATCACTTGAGCTCAATCTTTGTGTCTGTGTCTAACCCCAAACCTTGCATCCTGATGCATAGAGGCAAAACTAAAAGAGGATTAAAGCTAATGTTGGTAATAAAGATGAGACACATTTCATGGCAGCTGCCCATAATATTGGCTCTCTGAAGTTTCAAGGTGTCAAAGTTGAGCCTGGTCTCCAAGAGGAAGTGGCAGAAAAACTCATTTTGATCCTGAAGGACTTCAAGAGGTTCTGTGGTGATTCCTCAGTCATTTTAAACAAACAGCTGCTGTAGTAATAAATCTCAGCTGGTTTCAAGCAGTTTCTCTTTCTGTTGTTGAGAGACGTTCAGCAGATCCTTGAAGCTGGGCAGAGATCTGAATCTCGCTGTTGTTGTCCGTCCTCCCTCATCCAGCAAAGCTCACCGCTTTGCTTCGTGGCTCTAATTGTCCTCTGCTGTTTCCTTCCACTGAACTCTTAAGAACATCCAGCGGGATGGGACGGGCGTAACCGCAGTGAGGGATATCAGACATGCAGAAACATGCGCTGCCACAGATTCCAGGTGATGTTCCTGTAAAAACCAAGGAAACAAAGGCTGCTAAAAATACACGCCACTAATGGTTCCTTGGAGCCAAATGTGGCTGGAGGTGGAATTATGACTGTAATTTTAGTGATTCTTAATGTTGAGACATTCAGATTTTTTGTTATTTAATTATTAAAAATGTTGTTTAAATAATTTTTAAGAAGCTTCAGTGTTTTTATGTTAGGTTATAACTGACAACGTGGCTTGCAAAAGTATTCACACCCCTTGGAGTTTTTTGCCACATTGCAAACATAAATAGACGTCATTGGAGTTTAAAAGCAGTTTATCTCAATATGTTTGCAAAACCACACTTTCACTTTTTTTCTATTAATAACTATAGTTTTCTTTCTGCTTTACAATTATAAACCACCTTGTGTTGGTCTTTCACATCAAATTTATATGAAATATATTTATGCTTGTGGTTGGATTATGACAAAATATGGAAAAGAGGTTTGAATACTTTTGCAAGCCACTCACCAGGGATGTGCAGCAGATTAGGATGACCTTTTAAAATATACTTAATGCTTATGTTTATTCGACATTAAGAAGATAACAGATCCAGTACATCAGAGCAGGAAGTAGATGTGCAATAATAGCAGAAAGTGTATTTAAAAATGTGCAGAGAAAATGATTGCTAAAATACAAGCAGGGGTGCAAGAACTTCTTTATTTAGTTGGGAGCAGTGATGGATGTAGAGTCTAACAGCTGCTGGGAGGAAGGATCTGTGGTAACGCAGCTTTGTGCACTAAGGATGCAGTCTGTCTTCATAAAGTTATGATCCAAAACAAAAGCTTCACTGACAGAAAAATGTATTTTTCTTTTGAAATTTCACCTTCTGTCAAAAGCAAATGTTCAGTGTAGTTCCCCGTCATTTGTCTGATTCCCGTCGCTATGACAACCCGAGGAAACACCAGCAGAAAAATGCCATTCCTAACCCTAACCTTCTGAAGAAAAGTGGCTGATTAGATTCACATTCTGTTGCAGAGAGCCACACACAGGCTGACAGGGTCAATATGTTGATGGAAAATGGTTTCTTGGAAACCATTTTCCAAGAAATGGAAAATTTCTTGGAAATTTCATCAACATCAAACATGTTGAAAAATTATATTCTGGAAACCATTTACAACAAAAGAAGGAGCGTGAACAAACATTTGTTTAAAGAGGTTGTCGCGGCCTTCTATTTCCAAAAACCAAAATTTCCAACAAAGGCTGTGGCTGGTAACAGGTGGTTTGATTTGCACAAACTTCCGACTTGCCTGTTTATTACTTGCAAAAGTAGAGGCAAAATAATTACTAACGTGTCTGACAACTTAGTCAAAAATTAAAAAATAATCTCAATTTAATGTATGAAGCTCTAAAAAGTGTTCCAAAAAAAAGTGATAAAAAATAATTTACACCAGACAATAAACCTCCAACAAGCAGTCTGTGTTTCTTAATTTCTCAAATTAATGGGAGGGCCCAACAATTAATCTAATCTAAACAATTCCAAATATAAAAATTAATTGCAAATGTTGGTTCTAAATCAACTTAAATATATTGTAACTTTCCAAAGAATAAAACTAAATTGGTACAAATTACAATCCAAAAAATTTTGTATAGATGGCCACAACATCCCGGCGCCTAACTCGCGTACAAGAATCATATCTTGTCAGGGTCCCGGTGGGCGAGCGTGTGCATGCGAGTGTTACATCTTCTTTCAGCGAGGATCTTTGTGAGGAATCTGTGGAGCCGGCACAGGTGAAGCTGATCTGCCTCATCAGGGTGCTGGGAGTATAGGAGCGGCCGAGTCCTTCAGTCACCGCTAGCTGGTTAACGTACACCGGTAGTCACTCTGGCCTCTCCTGTTTCGAACACATTCTGAGAGATTTCTGAGTTTTCCTGTAGCCACTTGTGTTTTTGTTCGCTTCTAGGAGTTTGTGTCTTCTCGTTCTCGAGATTCTCCAGTGGATACCTGCCCGCCCGCTCCGTCATTTCCACCGTCTCCACTCCGCTTCCTCAAGCCCCCACTCTCTCCTCTCACTCACCTTCGGAACCGCTGTACACCCCCCTCTCTGGACCCTGGCATCATACTCCCTCGCCTCGGAGAATCCGCATCAAAGTAAGCCTGTTCCTGAATTCTCCTCCTGCCACTCCTTCCGTGCCCGTCTTAATTCAGTTCTCGTTTCAGGCCAACCTGGTCGAGTGACCCTCGTTCTCCCGTTGCAGTCCAGAAGATTGAATATTATTTTGTCCTGTTGTAAATAAATACTCACCTTTTCCTATTCGACGTGTGGTTCTGCATGTGGGTCCGTTAACTGAACTCAATCACGACACATCTAATATCTGCATAAATACATAAACAAATGCAAAATTAATATCAACATTAGGAGTCTTAGCTCTTCAATATTTTTCTATAAACAAAAATTGATATAAACATCAACTTATGCAATAGTCCATGTTATATATATATACTCTTCTTTTCTTCTCAATGTCTCTCATGGTCTGAGGTAGGCAGTAGCTCAAAGGGTCTTGCCTAAGGACCCAGATGGGATAGCGCAATTTTTGCCGGTTTCAGCCTGGATTCTTTTCTCTTGGTCTGTATAAAAAGTGTATGTAGCAGAATGAGATGTTCAGCATGTCAGTAAATGAGTATCAGTGTAAATGTAGAGCTAGAGGTTCTAGAACTTAGCTCAGTTGGAGACAAACATTTGCTGTTGTCTCTACACAGCCTCCAGCGGGAGACATATCTTGCTCATCTCCAGCTCATTTGTTCTCATCTTGACTTGGACACGTCGAACCGACCCGCTCCATGATGCGTCCAACAGGCCAAGAATTTCTTGGTGCAGCCTCGTCAACAACAAGCACCACATCATCAATGGCCAGGTTCCTGCAAGTCTTGTTCCATTTCTGTTGTTCTTGCAACATAGGGAGATGTTCTTTCACTCACCGTTTCCAGAACAGGTCCACAATGTATTGGGCTCGCCTCCAACGTCTCCTCATGTACAGGTCCTCCTTTTTGAACAAACCTGGCGGAAGCACAGGTTTACCTTTTAATTGGAGCAAATGATTTGGAGTAAGAGTCTCTAAATCACTGGGATCTTCAGAAGAAGAGCCCAGGCGATCATTTAATATCAATCAATCAAATCAAATTTTATTTGTATAGTGTATAATTATTTTGCCTCATTTCAGCAGCAAGGCATTTCAAAGTGCTTTACATCATAAATATAAAAACACAAAGTCATGTAACAGAATAAACAAACATTACATTAAATTTTTAATTAAGTTTCAAATCCAACTCTAAACAGGAGGGTTTTTAGTTGTGATTTAAAGGAACTCAGTGTTTCAGCTGTTTTACAGTTTTCTGAAAGTTTGTTCCAGATTATTGGTGCATAGGTGCTGAATGCTGCTTCTCCTGGTTTGGTTCTGGTTCTGGGGATGCAGAGCAGAACCAGAACCAGAACCTGAGGGGTCTGGAAGGTTGATACAACAACAGCAGATCTTTTATATATTGTGGTGCTAAACCGTTCAGTGATTTATAAACTAACAGTATTTTAAAGTCTATTCTCTGAGCTCCAGGGAGCCAGTGGAGGGACTGTAAAACTGGTGTTATTCTCTATCTTCCTGGTTTTAGTCAGAACGCCAGCAGCAGCTTCTGGATCAGCTGCAGCTGGAGGATTGATTTGTTATCAGGCCTGTGAAGACGCTGTTGCAGTAATCAATGCGACTGAAGATAAATGCATGGATGAGTTTCTCTAGATCTGGCTGAGACATTAATCCTCTAATCCTGGAGATGTTCTTCAGGTGATAGAAGGCCGACTCTGTGACTGTCTTAATGTGGCTCTGAAGGTTCAGGTCAGAGGTCATCACTACTCCCAAGTTTCGGGCTGATTGCTAGTTTTTAGTTGTAATAACTGAAGCTGTGCATTGAGTCTAGATCTATAACTCTAGATCTATAGCTCTAGATCTATGACTCTACATATATAGCTATAGATCTATAGCTATAGATCTAGAGCTCTAGATCGTTCCTCTTTAGGTCCAAAAATAATGACTTCAGTTTTGTTTCTGTTCAGCTGGAGAAAGTTTTGACACATCCACACATTTATCTGTTCTAAACATTTATTCAGTGATTGGGTGGGGTCAAAGGTCACCTGTTGACATTGTAATGTAGAGCTGAGTACATTATGATGTACTCAGCATACTTTCTTTTTCCATACTACGAGATAGAAAAAGTACAAAAACCGACAAACGCATCTACTTAAAGCCACACGGTAACGGTGTGGCTACTTAGAGCTTTTTTAAAAACTCAACTAGCTAGCCAAATGACAGCTGGTGCATATTTCTCAAGATACTGAAAACACAACAGGACAAGACTTTATTTTTTTTAACGGTTGACTTTCTTTGTGTCCTTTTTGTTTTAAAAAAGGACAAAAAAAAAAGTTAGCTACCATTTCCTGTTATAACCTGAGCTAGTGGGAGCATATAAATATTGAATAAGAGGGGTCCTAGGACTGAACCTTGGGGTACTCCACATGTGACCTTTGACCTCTTTGATGAGAAATTTCCAATTGAAACAAAGAAATCCCAGTTCTTAATGTAAGATTCAAACCAGTTGAGGACTGGACCAGAGAGTCCGACCCGACTCTCCAGCCGATTCAATATGTCGTGGTCGAGGTCCAACAGAACCAGCACTGTGGTTCTCCCACAGTCCATATTTATATGGATGGCATTGAATACTTTGACTAGGCCAGTCTCTGTGCTGTGGTGAGAATGGAAACCAGACTGGAAGGAGTCAAAGCAGTTGGTTATTGTTAGGAAACTATTTAATTGTTTATACAGTTTTTTCAATAACTTTGCTGATGAATGGGAGGTCAGAGGTCAGCCTGTAATTCTGCAGTAGTGATTTGTCCAGATTGTTCTTTTTTATCAGTGGTTTGATAACTGCTGTTTCCTGGGGGAAACCCTGATGTGAGTGATGAGTTTGGATCAGATCATTAGCAATAACAGGCAGGACTTCCTTAAAGAAATGTTCTAGAGTTATAGATCTATAACATCCAGACAGCAGGAACTGGAGCTTCATTGGCTTATAATTTCTTCTAGGATTTTATAATTAAGTAGTTGAAATTGGGTCATTTGTCCTGTATTTGTTTTGTTTGGGTCCAGCATTGGTCCTGACTTTATAGCTGATGCGACGATTAATCCTCTGATTTTTTGAATTTTCTCTGAAAAGAAGCTGGAAAACTTTTAATGGTGCTACCCTTGCTTTACCAATAACAAAGGAAACACACCCTTCCTGTTTGCTATTAGATAGCCTAAGATAAGACACAGCACCAAACCCAGTTTCACTGTCACCACAAAAGAGACGGGAACTTCTTATTTCACCAAATCCTTTGGGTATGATGCATCTTCTGATGCTAAAGTTGACAAGAAGAACTAAATCTTTGACCCATTTTATCCAAATTTGTGCCATTTCTGGTGGAATTGTCTGTAAACTTCAGTTTACATAAATGTTGAAGAATCTGTTTAGCAGGGAGAACAACTGGAGCTAAGAAACCCAAAGGGTCGTAAATAGAGCTAACAATGGACAAATACCACATCTTGTTAGTGTTTGTGCTTCTTTAAAATGCCAAAGATGAAAACATCCTGTTCAACATCCCATTGCACTCCCAGCGCTCTTTCAGTGGGAAGCTGGTCTAAGATCTAGCATCCTCACACCTGCTGCTCTGTTTTCCTCAGGGATCTGAGAGAGGACAGAGCGCTCACTACACACCCATTTACTGAGCCGAACCCCCCCGGCTCAAACCTCAGTGAGCTGGTAAAGAGACATGGCCTGAGCAACAGTCTGTTGCTCAACCTGTTGCTCAACATGTTGCTCTGCTTGTTGCTCTGCCTGTTGCTCTGCCTGTTGCTCTGCTTGTTGCTCAACCTGTTGCTCAACATGTTGCTCTGCCTGTTGCTCTGCCTGTTGCTCAACATGTTGCTCTGCCTGTTGCTCAACCTGTTGCTCTGCCTGTTGCTCAACATGTTGCTCTGCCTGTTGCTCAACATGTTGCTCAACATGTTGCTCTGCCTGTTGCTCAACCTGTTGCTCTGCCTGTTGCTCAACATGTTGCTCTGCCTGTTGCTCAACATGTTGCTCTGCCTGTTGCTAACCTGTTGCTCAACATGTTGCTCTGCCTGTTGCTCAACATGTTGCTCTGCCGTTGCTCAACCTGTTGCTCAAATGTTGCTCTGCCGTTGTCAACATGTTGCTCTGCCTGTTGCTCTGCTTGTTGCTCTGCCTGTTGCTCAACTGTTGCCTGCCTGTTGCTAACCTGTTGCTTGCCTGTTGCTCAACATGTTGCTCTGCCTGTTGCTCAAATGTTGCTCAACATGTTGCTCTGCCTGTTGCTCAAATGTTGCTCTGCCTGTTGCTCAACCTGTTGCTCTGCCTGTTGCTCACGTTCTTGCCTGTTGCTCAACATGTTGCTCAACATGTTGCTCTGCCTGTTGCTCAACATGTGCTCTGCCTGTTGCTCAACCTGTTGCTCAACATGTTGCTCAACATGTTGCTCTGCCTGTTGCTCAACATGTTGCTCTGCCTGTTGCTCAACATGTTGCTCAACATGTTGCTCTGCCTGTTGCTCAACATGTTGCTCTCCTGTGCCTGCTTGTTGCTCTGCCTGTTGCTCAACATGTTGCTCTGCCTGTTGCTCAACCGTTGCTCTGCTGTTGCTCAACATGTTGCTCTGCCTGTTGCTCACCTGTTGCTCACATGTTGCTCTGCCTGTTGCTCAACATGTTGCTCTGCCTGTTGCTCAACCTGTTGCTCTGCCTGTTGCTCAACATGTTGCTCTGCCTGTTGCTCAACATGTTGCTCAACATGTTGCTCTGCCTGTTGCTCAACATGTTGCTCTGCCTGTTGCTCAACCTGTTGCTCAACATGTTGCTCTGCCTGTTGCTCAACATGTTGCTCTGCCTGTTGCTCAACCTGTTGCTCAACATGTTGCTCTGCCTGTTGCTCAACATGTTGCTCTGCCTGTTGCTCTGCTTGTTGCTCTGCCTGTTGCTCAACATGTTGCTCTGCCTGTTGCTCAACCTGTTGCTCTGCCTGTTGCTCAACATGTTGCTCTGCCTGTTGCTCAACATGTTGCTCAACATGTTGCTCTGCCTGTTGCTCAACATGTTGCTCTGCCTGTTGCTCAACCTGTTGCTCAACATGTTGCTCTGCCTGTTGCTCAACATGTTGCTCTGCCTGTTGCTCAACATGTTGCTCTGCCTGTTGCTCAACATGTTGCTCTGCCTGTTGCTCTGCTTGTTGCTCTGCCTGTTGCTCAACATGTTGCTCTGCCTGTTGCTCAACATGTTGCTCTGCCTGTTGCTCAACCTGTTGCTCTGCCTGTTGCTCAACATGTTGCTCTGCCTGTTGCTCAACATGTTGCTCTGCCTGTTGCTCAACATGTTGCTCAACATGTTGCTCTGCCTGTTGCTCTGCTTGTTGCTCTGCCTGTTGCTCAACATGTTGCTCTGCCTGTTGCTCAACCTGTTGCTCTGCCTGTTGCTCAACATGTTGCTCTGCCTGTTGCTCAACATGTTGCTCTGCCTGTTGCTCTGCCTGTTGCTCTGCTTGTTGCTCAACCTGTTGCTCTGCTTGTTGCTCAACCTGTTGCTCTGCCTGTTGCTCAACCTGTTGCTCTGCCTGTTGCTCAACATGTTGATCTGCCTGTTGCTCTACCTGTTGCTCAACCTGTTGATCTGCCTGTTGCTCTGCCTGTTGCTCAACATGTTGCTCTGCCTGTTGCTCAACCTGTTGCTCTGCCTGTTGCTCAACATGTTGATCTGCCTGTTGCTCAACCTGTTGCTCAACATGTTGCTCTGCCTGTTGCTCAACATGTTGCTCTGCCTGTTGCGGTTGGTCTCAGGTGGTTAAACTCCTCCCTGTGGCTCTACTGAGACCTGCTAACAAATAACCAATCAGAGTCAGGGGGTGGGGCTTAGTGCTGCAAATCAAGTTCAAGATTACCAGTATGCTGCAGCTACTAATGGCAGAGAAACGTTACAGCGAAACTGTCAGAGGGTCACGTGACTGAGATCTGGGATGGCAGCAGAGTGAACAGCTCAGAGGACAATGTTCAAAATTTCTTTTTAAAACTTTTGTAAAAGCTGTAAATAAGGCTCAAAAGATACGACACTGATATGTCTAAAGCTTCGTCTGTGAAACAGTGCAACATTTTTTCAAGAAGACGCAAAACAACCACCAAAACACACCAACGTGTGGTGAAGACGCTAATGTGGCTAGCATAGCTGAAGCGCTAGAGGAGCTAAAATCACTGGGTGGATTTTGGAGTCAAGCTGGATGGCACAGATAAAAGACTGACTGGAACAGCGGCACTATGGCTGCACTGGAGGCTGAAGTGTCTGAGGTTAAGCAAGACCTATTAAACCAGGCGGCTCGTCTGGAGGAGCCCGAGGCTCGCACGGCTGAAGTAGAAAGTTGGCTTGAAAAAGCAGAAACATTGTTGACTTCAGCTATGAAACGAATCCTGCTCCTTGGGGCCAAAACAGACGACGTGGAAAACGGAGGAAGGCGAAAGAACCTGCGGGTCTTTGGCATCCGAGAAGGAGCAGAGGGGAGACAACCGCTTCTTAACTTTATTAGCAAAATGCTACTGAAGTGGCTGGAGCTCGAATTGGATTAGTCATTCACACTGGAGCGGGTCCACCAAAACCAAACCGGAACAGAGCGGCTCTGATTCGCTTCTTAAAATTCCTGGAGAAGGAATTTGTGCACCGAGCGGCAATGAAAAGAGATATTTTACAAGATGGGGCCAAAATCACGTTTGCACAGGATCTATCTGCTGAGACGGTGCAGATCAGACGGGTTCCACCCGGTGGGGCAGCGGTTCGGTGCATTCTGCGGATTCTAACACAAACCCTGCAAACTTCGGATCCTCCACGCTGGAAAGATCCATCTCTTCCTAGCGCCTCAAGAGGCCGAAAGATTTGACAAGACTCTTCCAAACTAAACGCAGCGGATTCCTCTGATCAGTGAGTCACGGTTAAGAAACAGGGAAACCAATCAGACATTTTATTGGCCGTGTCATTTTCCATGTTTTTCTATTTCTTTGAGTTCTCTGTGTCCCTGTGTCTCCTTGTCCTGTCTTCCCCTTGATTGTTTTCCAGGTGTGTCTTGTTCCTTTAATTACCCTCTGTGTATTTAACCCCACCTGTGTCCTTTGTTCTTCGTTGGGTCCTTGTCGTGTGTCATCCTGTCCACTCGTTCTTCAGTTGCTACCGGTGTTTGAGCCCTGGCTTCAGCTCAGCCGTGTTGCCTGATTGTTGCTGGATCCTGTTTGAACTGTGTCTTTTTGGATTTTTCGTCATTAAACATCATTTTCTTATTCCTGGGTCTCAAGCCTCTGCCTCACCACCTCCACATCACCGTTTCATGACAGAAGGACCCGACCAGACAAGTACGGTGAGGCTCGCTTTTTAACATCATGGACCCAGAGGAAATGGAAGAACTAGCTTCCACCATTCGGAGTTTGAGGAGGTTATGTCCCAGCCCTATGCCGCTGGCAGACGCTCGGGTTTGCCATTAGTCTAGGGCTGCTATTAGATCGCTGGGTTTCGCGTCTTCGGCAGCCGTGGTTGGTGGAACTGCAGAGGGAGGCAGAGTGGGAGCGTACGGCGGCTTTGGCCGTCATAGATGGTAACCCTCTGCCTCCCAAGCTGGAATTCCGGCGCCGCCTTCGGACCCAGCTCCAGGTCCTCGTGCCGCTGATCCCGCAGCCACGGTTCCTGTGGCGATGGACTGTGGTTACCGACTGTAGGAGCAATCTACCGATTTTTCGTTATTAAACATCATCATTTTCTAATTCCTGGGTCTCAAGCATCTACTGAGCAGAGCCAGGGCTCACGCCGGTAGCGAACGGGGCAAACGAGTGGGCAGGATGACAGGGAACGACAAACTAACGACAAACGACAAGGACCCGACAAGGAACAAAGGATACAGGTGGGCTTAAATACACAGAGGGTAATCAAGGGAACAAGACACACCTGGGCGTAATCAAGGGGAAGACAGGACAACGAGGAGACACAGGACACTCAGATAAACACACAGAAAAACGGAACATGACAGATGGATCCACTGGCGACGGCTGAATACAGGAATATCAGGGATTAGACTGGGAGAAAGACATAGTCCTTATTTGCAGATGACATATTTTTCATAAGTTATTTGAAGATCAGATATTCTTAATTTATTAAATCTAAAAAAAAATGTGGTGAATTTTCAGGATATAAAATGAATCATTCTAAATCAGAGTTACTGTTTCTTAATGAAGAAGAAAGGATAAGTCCTATTGTGGCTACCCCATTTAAAACGACTACAAGGTTTTACATACTTGGGCATTCAGGTCACTCCATCCCTCAATGAAATAAGCGCAGCAAATTATAATCCCTTTGTGGAAAACGTCACAAAAATGCTAAATTGATGGTCAAACTTACCGAATAAATTTATTAAAAATGACAATCTTGCCCTAATTTTTAAATTATTTTCAAACACTTCCATTGCCACTGTCAGATTCATTTTATGACGGTCTGGACAAACTATTTAATCAATTTATTTGGAGTAATAGAAAAGCAAGACATATATGGTGCTGGTCATAGTTTCTTTTAGAAACCATGAATCATTTTTCATCCACATTTCTGCTTTATTTGTTGATAACATATTGAAGTTTCTAAAAAGTGAAATAGTTGAAGGAGGATGTAAATTTTTCAGTAAAATAAGATTTATGCTCTTTCTGCAAGTACAAAATGTAATAAATGTCCCATGAAAACATGTTGGTGTCCTGCAGTGAGGACAAAGATCCGCTCGGCCCTTTAACTTGGACATGAGCAGAAAAAGAGATGAAATAAGGGGATGAAAGTGTGTCATGTATTGTATGGTGGTTATGTGAGGCTTATGAAACATAATAGCTGATCTGGTCATGCTGAGCTGCCTCCAGACTTCCTGCTGCATCAATGTTAGATTTTCTTTTACAAGCTGTGTCAGGATTTTATTTCCAAAAAGGCAAACATGTTCATTCCGTCTAATTTATGATTGAATTTTCATCAGTTATGGAGTTCAGCAGGTTCCAAACTGGCTGTTAAAGAAGGACTGCAGTCATACAAACAACAGCATCACTAAGAACTTCCCTCCTAAAACATTAGCATGAATATATTTTCACCTCAGCAATAAAAACTTGCAGATTCCATCCCATAAAATCCTAAATTTCCACCTCTCCCAAAGTGCTTCATAAACCCGAGTGAACCTCCAAACCCAGCAGATTAACGACGGCGAGCGTCAGAGCGCCGCTCTTCAGTCTGGCTGTAGACAACACCTCACTGTAACTCTGTCACTTTTATTAGCCCCAGAATTGAGCTGAACACTTTCACTGTTATCCTGCTGGAGGAATCGTTAAAGTTATAAGCGTTGTCTGATTTTTAATGCTTCAGGTTTTATTTAGTAAAAGCCACCATTCAAATGCTTAAATGTCTCTTTTATACAGACGCCGACTGCATTTTGTTAAATGCTTGTTATTCTGCTGCAGACAGAACCCGGTCAGACTCAACACGAACAATTAATGAGCCTAAATCAGAATGATTAATAAGAATTTATGAACTTGATTTTAATGATGGTTTGGACTGAATTGATACATGAACCCTGCAAGAATGATAAATACAAACTAATATATGTCAAGATAACCTGCAGGACGGCGGCTGTAAAGAGCAGAAGCCTCCAAATGTCCTGAAATGTTTAGATGCGTTCCTGATCCAACATCAATTGAATTGATTTCAGTTTAGTTACGCAGCACCAATTGATTGTCAGGCTCAGGTCTCTGCAGCGACATGAGGAAGAAACAAACGGACCTTTACTGCTCACTGTGTTCAGATTCAAACCGACTGAAACTATTGGCAACAAAGAACCTTTGAGAAATTAGCAAAGGAAATCAATGACTGCTTCAGGTCCGATCAGTCTGCCTTCAGACGTCGCCGATCCAAACTTTAACTTTGCACCTCTCTCTCCTGAAACACTGAAGAATAGAAATACTAAAGAAACCCAGAAAGGATTTTGATGTTCAGTTTGTAACGGAGCTTCATGTAAATCTGTCGATCCGGAGTTTTTCATGGGATTTTGCAATAAAATGATCTGTGATGTTGAGTCTTCTTTTTAAGTTTAAGACATCTTAAGTATGTCTTTATTTAAGATGAAGGGAAAATCTTTATCTAATTTAATTCTTTTCTGTAATATATGATAAATTATTGCAGTATTGTCTTTCCAGAGATATAAAACAACAGAATGTTAGTTTCATATTTTCTGCAGACTCTGTTATGACAGCAAATCTACAGACAAAAACTGGACTGTTAAAAACTCAAGAAGTTGTACATTTAATGCACAACTTGAGATAAAGATCTTCTGTCAGTTATTCTTGTAAAATGCAAGTACAAAGTAATTACAGATTACCCCCAACCTTTCAATAATCCAATCTGCCCACAGCCTCCCTAATTACCCCCACAGCCTCCATCCCTAACTGCCCCTTTTGCCCTCATGCCGACTCCCAGGAGGCAGCTTCCAGGCTGTTGGTGCCACGTTGGGGTAGGAGAGTTTGTGGTGCTAAAGCTTCAGGCTGTGGGTCGATTCCACCAGGCAGAAAACTGTAAAGTCAATAAGTTTAATAAAAATAGAAACTTCATAAAAACACCATAATACTATAATAATATCCAGGCTTTTCGCATCTCAACCTGAAAAAATCTGACGTTAATCCATCAATCCATCTTCTTCCACTTATCCGTGGTCGGGTCGCGGGGTCAGCAGCCTAAGAAGGGAGGCCCAGACCGCCCTCTCCCAGCCTCTTCCAGCTCCTCCGGGGGAATCCCAAGGCGTTCCCAGGCCAGCTGGGAGACATCGTCCCTCCAGCGTGTCCTGGGTCTTCCTCGGGGTGGGAGAAGGCCCCAGGAGGACGTTCGACCGAGGGACACGGTCGAACGCCTTCGCTAAGTCCACAAAACACATGTGGACCGGTTGGGCGAACTCCCAGAACCCTCCAGCACCCTGCTGAGGGTGTAGAGCTGGTCCAGTGTTCCAGAACCAGAACCACACTGCTCTTCCTGAATTCGAGGTTGGACTATCCGACGGACCCTCCTCTCCAGGACCCCTGAATAGACCTTGCCAGGGAGGCTTAAGACTGTGACCCCTCTATAATTGGAGCACACCCTCTGGTCCCCCTTATTGAACAGGGTGACCACCACCCCAGTCTGCCAATCCAGGGGAACTGCCCCCGATGTCCATGCGATATTGCAGAGTCACGTCAACCAACACAACCCTACAACATCCAGAGCTTTAAGGAACTCCGGGCGAATCTCATCCACCCCTGGGGCCCTGCCACCAAGGAGCTTTTTAACCACCTCAGCGACCTCATCCCTAGAGACTGGAGAGCCCAACCCAGAGTCCCCAGGCTCAGCTTCCTCAATGGAGGGCGTGTCGGTGGGATTAAGGAGGTCTTCGAAGTATTCTGCCCACCGGCCCACAACGTCCCAGTCGAGGTCAGCAGCACACCATCCCCACTGTAAACAGTGTTGGTGCTGCACTGCTTCCCCCTCCTGAGACACCGGATGGTGGACCGGAATTGCCTCGAAGCTGTGCAGAAGTCTTTCTCCATGGCCTCTCCAAACTCCTCCCACACCTGAGTTTTTGCCTCAGCAACCACCCGAGCCACATGCCGCTTCACCTGCCGGTACCCATCAGCTGCTTCCGGAGTCCCACAGGCCAAAAAGGCCCGATAGGACTCCTTCAGCCTGACAGCATTCCTCACCAAAGGTGTCCACCAACGGGTTCGAGGGTTGCCGCCACGACAGGCACCGACAACCTTGTGGCCACAGCTCCGGTGAGCCGCCTCGAGAATGGAGGTACGAAACACGGTCCACTAAGAATCAATGTCCCCCAGAATGTGTTCGAAGTTCTGCCGGAGATGGGAGTTAAATCTCTGTCTCACAGGGGATTCAGCCAGACGTTCCCAGCAGACCCTCACAACACGTTTGGGCCTGCCAGGTCTGACCGGTATCCTCCCCCACCACCGGAGCCAACTCATCACCAGGTAGTGATCAGTGGACAGCTCCTCTCTTCACCCGAGTGTCCAAGACATACGGCCGCAGATCCAATGAAACGATGACAAAGTTGATCATCGAACTGCGGCCTAGGTGTCCTGGTGCCAAGTGCACATATGGACACCCTTATGCCTGAACATGGTGTTTGTTATGGACAATCTGTGACAAGCACAGAAGTCCAACAACAGAACACCACTTGAGTTCAGATCGGGGGGAGCGTTCCTCCCAACCACGCCCCTCCAGGTCTCACTGTCATGTCCCACGTGAGCGTTGAAGTCCCCCAGCAGAACGAGGGAGTCCCCAGGAGGGGCACTCTCCAGTACCCCCTCTAAGGACTCCAAGAAGGGTGGGTAATCTGAACTGTTATTCGGCCCGTAAGCACAAACAACAGTCAGAACCCGTCCCCCGCCCCCCGTGCCCCACCCGTAGGCGGAGAGAGGCTACCCTCTCGTTCACCGGGGTAAACCCCAACGTACAGGCGCCGAGATGGGGAGCAACAAGTATGCCCCCTCCTGCCCGGCGCCTCTCACCGCGGGCAACTCCAGAGTGGAATTATGTCCAGCCCCTCTCCAGGAGACTGGTTCCAGAACCAAAGCCATGCGTCGAGGTGAGACCGACTATTTCTAGCTGGAACCTCTCAGCCTCACGCACTAACTCCGGCTCCTTCCCCACCAGAGAGGTGACATTCCACGTCCCAAGAGCTTCTGTAACCGAGGATCGGACCCCCAGTGCCCCCTCCCTCGGCCGCACACATCCCACATCGCACCCGGGCTCCATGGGCAAAAGCCCGGCCACCAGGTGCTTACCATCGTGCCCCCCCTCCAGGCCTGGCTCCAGAGTGGGGCCCCAGTGACCCGCGTCCTGGCGAGGGAACACCAAGTCCAAAGTTGTTTCTCATCATCAGGGTCTTTGGGCTGCACTTTGTCTGGTCCCTCACCTTGGACCTGTCTGCTTTGGGTGACCCTACCAGAGGCATGAAGCCCCAGACAGCATAGCTCTTAGGATCATTGGGGCACTCAGACCCCTCCACCACGATAAGGTGGCAGCCTGTGGGAGAGTTAATGTCCATTTTATTTTGTTACATTTCAAAGTTTTTTACATGGACGTCTGTCCCTCCGTTAGACGTCCTGTGAAGCTCACAGGTTGACAGGACTCCGTCTCAAGCCGCTAGAGGACAGGAAGGAGACGTGGACTCCTTCAATAAACCGTGGAGGAAGTCCTCGGCGGGGGCTGGGCCGCTGTTGACCCCAGGTGACCCGGTGGCCCATGTCTCCTTAATAAGTGCTGCCCTCCCCAGTGGTAACAGAATGGTCAAACATTATGTCAAGGGTAATTAAGGTCCAAATGCTCCTGACCCTGATATAATCCCTGTTGAAAGGATCTCCAACTGTTTGCTGTGATTAACACGGAGTGCTGCTCTGAAGGCTCTGTTGCTTCTGCTGGTTTGTTGGCCCTATTTTTATCACCACATAAAGTTGCCTCTGTAAGCAACAGAAAATATCCTCAACAGACAACAAGATGGTTCTTTGAGCTCTGCTTGAACGTTGCCGACAAAATGGGCAACTGGCAACAAACATGAGAAGCTATAAAACAGAAGTTAAGTCGTGTGGTGACACTCCTCTGGAGAGCAAAGAGTTTTCCATGAATGGTATCAAAGTTTGTTCAGGTGATTTAATGTTCAGTGAAAAAAAATCACCTGTGCTTTGACTATAATGTCTCCCTCAGTTTTAAAAACAATTATGCTCTATGGATGGGTGGTGATAAGAACATAGTGATCACTATGTTCTAGGAACAAAGAAATGCTGGTTAGACACTGTTGCTGTTGGGTTGCTAAGCTCTTCATGAAAATAATTATTGCCTTCCTGTGCAATTTCACTCAAAAGAAGGCTGGTCTTTCTCCCATTCACTTGGATTGTCTCTGCTCCATTTTTCCAGGCCAGTCAGTGAACAGAAGGAGACGCTGTGATCACATTGATTTTCTGTTGGCTGTAGTTTGATCAATGACAGCAGAGGAAGTGAATGAAGCCACGTTGGCAACGCTTCCAAATATTAAATTAAAATCGACAGCTGCCTCGTTCAGATGGGCTCTTCTCTCTTCACAGTGGAACATGGTTGTTTACAACGCCGTGATTTCCAGTAAGGTTCTTATTGATGAACTGGTGCATTATGTTCGTCACAGGCAAACGTCAGCGATTGGGTAAAATTTCCAACCGCAGAGGCCACGCCTCCAGGAAGTGATTGTTTCTCAACAGCCGAGAGCCCAGACCCTCTGGACGAAGCAAAGGGTAGAACAAGAGTCTGGTTTTTACCAGGTCAATAAAGATAAAAACTATTAAATTAATGGGAACATTTGTAATTGGTGATGATGTCATCAATTTCTCCTCTGAAGCTACAGTTATTTTCCTCCTCAGCATCTGAATCACAAAGCAAAAAGCTTCAATGACGGCAACATGAACAAACTGCAGATCTATTTTCCTTTCACCTTGTGTTAACACACACACACACACACATTCTCTCTTTCTATCTTGAGAAGGACTTGCATTGACTTCCTTTCATTTCAGTAACAATCCTTAACCAGCACTTCTGCTTATGGGGCCTCAGCTTTGGGCCCTATAAGGAGCGGTGGGTCCTCACAGTGTAGTATTTGTTGTAAAACGGCCCTTGAGGTGAGAATGCTGAGACACACAGTGTAAGTTTAATGTGCCATACTGTCAGATAGCCCACTAACGGTCAGCAGCCTGGATTAGTGGAAGGAAGTGGGGGGGTCTGTTTTCACGGGGCCAGAGTTTTTAATACAAACCTTACAAAGAGGTCAGTGTCTGAGGCGGGAAAAGAGACGAATGATGAGATCTACCCCCACCTCCACAAACGCACACTGAGGCCTCAGTATATCCCTCGGCCGCCCCGCCTCTCCCTGAAGACGGCGGCCCGTCCATTCTTCATCTCTGGGGGCAGCGCAAGTCATGCAGAACTCGCAACAGGAGCGTACTGAGTGTGATCTCATCGCATTAGGCACTGAGATACGGGCAGGGCGCCGCCAAAAGCGATGTGCGGTTTCTTCTACGTCTGTGATTCACATCCAATTTTGAGCAAAGAGGTCGGCAAACAGGAAGGCCGTTCAATTGAAATCCATCCAGCCACTAAACGCTTTTTAATGTTTTTGTTATTGGTTTCATTTTTCTGGTGTTATTAAGTAAATGCAAACTAAACAAGATGTGCTCATATAAAATCCACAGTAATGGAAATAAAATGTTCAAAGAATAACAAGCTATGTGTTCAAAAATGTTGCAGATCGCAGATCTAAAAGAAGATCAGAGAGAGAAAGATTTTGTTCTGGACTATATCAGGTTTCAAATGTTCCTCATGCTTGGAGCCAGAAGAACCAAAATCAGTGATGGTTCCGACCCAGAAAGAACCGAGGGAAAACCTTGAAAAGTCAGAAACAAAGAGGAGCTGGTCGATGCAAAGCCAACAGGCTGGAGGGTCCAGAGAGACTAGAGGGTTCCAGAGAGTCCAGAGAGACTAGAGGGTTCCAGAGAGTCCAGAGAGACTAGAGGGTTCCAGAGAGTCCAGAGAGACTAGAGGGTTCCAGAGAGTCCAGAGAGACTAGAGAGACTAGAGGTTTCCAGAGAGTCCAGAGAGACTAGAGGTTTCCAGAGAGTCCAGAGAGACTAGAGGGTTCCAGAGAGTCCAGAGAGACTAGAGGTTTCCAGAGAGTCCAGAGAGACTAGAGGGTTCCAGAGAGTCCAGAGAGACTAGAGGGTTCTACAGAGTCCAGAGAGACTAGAGGGTTCCACAGAGTCCAGAGAGACTAGAGGGTTCCAGAGAGTCCTAGAGAGAAGGTTTCCAGAGAGTCCAGAGAGACTAGAGGGTTCCAGAGAGTCCAGAGAGACTAGAGGTTTCCAGAGAGTCCAGAGAGACTAGAGGGTTCCAGAGAGTCCAGAGAGACTAGAGGGTTCCAGAGAGTCCAGAGAGACTAGAGGTTTCCAGAGAGTCCAGAGAGACTAGAGGGTTCCAGAGAGTCCAGAGAGACTAGAGGGTTCCAGAGAGTCCAGAGAGACTAGAGGTTTCCAGAGAGTCCAGAGAGACTAGAGGTTTCCAGAGAGTCCAGAGAGACTAGAGAGACTAGAGGGTTCCAGAGAGTCCAGAGAGACTAGAGGTTTCCAGAGAGTCCAGAGAGACTAGAGGTTTCCAGAGAGTCCAGAGAGACTAGAGGTTTCCAGAGAGTCCAGAGAGACTAGAGAGACTAGAGGTTTCCAGAGAGTCCAGAGAGACTAGAGAGACTAGAGGTTTCCAGAGAGTCCAGAGAGACTAGAGGTTTCCAGAGAGTCCAGAGAGACTAGAGGTTTCCAGAGAGTCCAGAGAGACTAGAGAGACTAGAGGGTTCCAGAGAGTCCAGAGAGACTAGAGGTTTCCAGAGAGTCCAGAGAGACTAGAGGTTTCCAGAGAGTCCAGAGAGACTAGAGGTTTCCAGAGAGTCCAGAGAGACTAGAGAGACTAGAGGTTTCCAGAGAGTCCAGAGAGACTAGAGGGTTCCAGAGAGTCCAGAGAGACTAGAGGGTTCTAGAGAGTCCAGAGAGACTAGAGGGTTCCAGAGAGTCCAGAGAGACTAGAGGTTTCCAGAGTCCAGAGAGACTAGAGAGACTAGAGGTTTCCAGAGAGTCCAGAGAGACTAGAGGGTTCCAGAGAGACTAGAGGGTTCTAGAGAGTCCAGAGAGACTAGAGGGTTCCAGAGAGTCCAGAGAGACTAGAGGTTTCCAGAGAGTCCAGAGAGACTAGAGAGACTAGAGGTTTCCAGAGAGTCCAGAGAGACTAGAGGTTCCAGAGAGACTAGAGGTTAGAGAGTCCAGAGATAGAGTTCCAGAGAGACTAGAGAGACTAGAGGTTTCCTAGAGAGTCCAGAGAGACTAGAGGGTTCTACAGAGTCCAGAGAGACTAGAGGGTTCCAGAGAGTCCAGAGAGACTAGAGAGACTAGAGGTTTCCAGAGAGTCCAGAGAGACTAGAGGGTTCCAGAGAGTCCAGAGAGACTAGAGGGTTCTAGAGAGTCCAGAGAGACTAGAGGGTTCCAGAGAGTCCAGAGAGACTAGAGGGTTCTACAGAGTCCAGAGAGACTAGAGGTTTCCAGAGAGTCCAGAGAGACTAGAGAGACTAGAGGTTTCCAGAGAGTCCAGAGAGACTAGAGGTTTCCAGAGAGTCCAGAGAGACTAGAGAGACTAGAGGTTTCCAGAGAGTCCAGAGAGACTAGAGGTTTCCAGAGAGTCCAGAGAGACTAGAGAGACTAGAGGTTTCCAGAGAGTCCAGAGAGACTAGAGGTTTCCAGAGAGTCCAGAGAGACTAGCACGGGACCAAGCAGGGACTTATAAAGGGCGTAACCTTTGCTTGCAGCAGCTTGTTGCTTTTCCGCTCTAGAGCCGGGGGCTTTCTGCAGTCACTCGGTGCCAAACAGCGAGCAGGACGGTGACTGCAGCTGAACAGCATCGAAGGTGGGGGTGGAGAAGTCGGTTTGAGTCCCTGAGCCACGACCTTTGTTCTGCTCAACGGTTCAAAATATGGAGAAGTGACCTGATGATGCAGCTCCTGCGTGGTGAAAAGAAACCTTCACCTGACGTTGAACTCGGAAACAAATCTTTTAAAAAATTCACAATGATGTCACTTTTTAGAAAAACATCCCAGTCCTGCTCATGGGTAAAGTTACAGCGAAAACTTCCTCAACAATGAACGACTCAGAAACACTTAAAGTAATTAAAGTCAAGCAAGCTGGGACAAAGTCTGAACGGTGATGATTTTTGGATTTATGTAATAACTCCACACGTGTCTTGCAGGGATAAATGATGACGACTCATTAAAGATTCTGCATCAGCTTGATCTCTAAACAATACTCAAATCAGATTCAGCTGCACTGAATAATTTAAAGTAATTATTGAGTTTTTCTTCATTGTCTGAAAGCAAAAGTGGAAAATGACTCATTTAAATGTTGACTTTATGAATAACAGAAAGTACCAATGCACTTTATTAAATTGTCAGTAAATGCTGTTTGACCGGATTTTCGTGAACAACTGAGTGTCTGTGTGTACCCACATGTGCATATATATGGGAATTATTAAAAGGATTACAGTTTCCCAGTGTTTTGTTTCACTTCATGTTTCAACATGTGCAGTAAATTACTACCATCACATAAAATTGTGTCATATCATATATCAGAGACAAAGAAGTCTTTCCATTGACCTGTAGAGAAAATCTGGTTGGCCCACTCTGTCTTACTGGTTTCCTTCAGAACCCATTCACACCTCACCGGGCTGAAGGACGTCAGTATCACTTTCAGAGAAAAGTCCTTTTTGTTGAGCCTCTTCCTGTGACTCTGACTGGCTCCTAAACTCTGTGCCGATCCGACACGTTGTAACTGTTTGGTGCTTTTTTATAACTTCAGCTTTAATGAAGGATTTTGGCCTGATAGTAACAGGATAATATTTGACTTACTCAGGCTGCATCTCTTTTTAGTTCATCTATTCTCAACTTTTACCGTTTAAGAAGATAGCATTCATCAAATTCAGGGAAGTCTTTAGTTTTTTTATAATTAATAAAAGTGGATGCCAAATGACAGGTCATTTTTAGTTGACTCTTTAAACAGCTGAAATGTTCTGAGTCCAGATGGTTCTGCTGCTTTCATCTGATGCATATTCAGATTAAAGCCCTGAAGAAAAAGCAGAAGGTGACGCAACAAAAACACATTTTAAGATATTTTCATTTTGGTCCCAGCACAGGCCACAACTGGATTTAGAAATGCGTCAAACTTTAACAAGAGCCTCAGATTAACTGCAGTCCTGTCATAACTAGATGATGAAGAACATTTTTTGTTGCAGAACAAGAAAAAGATGATGGAGTTCTGTTTGTTGTTTTTAGCTGATTTATCCATGTTGCATTTTGGAAAGTGAGGTTTCTTTCTCCCATGACCATTTTAAAGCTTTAAGCCTTCTATGACATGACTTGTTTTTCAGTACAAGCCTCCATTAACATCCTCATCTGACCCAAAGGTTTTCAGTGTTGCCCGTCACGTTGTCACAAGAGTCCCAGCAGCTTAGCGTGAGCAGATCCAGCTGATTCCTCTGTTTGAATCACAGTGTTTGCTTTGGAGAGTGTAATTTGGTAATTGCTGTTTGCGTAGCTTTAGCGCTGAGACAGGAGCAGAGAGAACAAGCTGAGAACACCTCACACATTCAGTCACACCAGAAAAACTTCTCAGTTTTTCTCCTGTTCCTCAGATTTCAGTTCACATTTTCTGTGGAGGCTGGTTCAGTTCTCACTCCATCCTGCTGCTGCATGGCAGCCTGGTCTCTGTTAGACTGCCTGAGTGCAGCTGTAGCTACCATCCAGTAGCTCACCACCATCATAGGTGGGTTACCTGTAGTGTGAAAAGCTCTGTAGGGCTTGATGAAGCCCTACACCAGCACAGAACATTGACCATAAATGTGCAGTTATGCTGATGATACTGCCTTTAAAAACTCTCTTTGTTTTAACATAGGTCATTCTGTCGTATTCTGCTGCTGGAGGACAAACTGACCACTCCTGATTTTCTTCTCCTACTACTCTCCAATCTGCAATATTTGCTGTTATTTTAACTGTTAACATTTTTATTAGGCTGGCATGACGCTGCCAACACCTGACCGTTTATTTCAAAATCAAGATTACTTTATTAATCCCAAAGGGAAAACAAATACATTTCTGTGAACATAGAAACTTCTCCTGGCTCAATTCTTCTCCATCTTCTCTAACCTTCAGATGGCCGCTGGTACTGAGCCCGGTTCTGGTTCTACTGGGGGTTTCCAAACCTTTAGCTGTCGCCCCCTGCTGGTCAGGAGGAGTGATGCTCTGCTAGGTCTGCTTTAAAGCATTTCAGCTAACTTGAATAAAGAACTGATTGGTAACTGGGATCAGTTAAAATCCACGTGTAACTGAATGAAAATGATTTTTTCTAAAGTGCCTCAGGATGGTTTTTACTATATAAACACACAGAACTGAGTTGAATTACGTATCATTTTCATTTGTGTGTGTTTTTGTCATGAAGTGTGCGGTGAGAGGTGGTGAGGTAGACGCTGTAGACCCAGGTAAGAGGAATAGTGATGGTTTTAATGATGACGATAAGGCACAAAATATAATCCAAAGTCCAAAAGAAAGTCCAAACAGTAGTCCACGGCCAGGCAGGGTTAGTAGCAACTGGTCTTACGAGCAGACAGGACGACATGGAAAGACAGAGAGACGTAGCAACGATGAGGAACAAAGGACACAGGTGGGATTAAATACCCAGAGGGTAATCAAGGAGACGAGACACACCTGGGAGTCATGCAGGACAACACGGAGAGCACAGAGGACACAAGTCCAAATAAACACGCAGAGAAACACGGAACATTAGAGTTTTGCTCCTTTATGCGTGTATATTATTTCTCTATCTTCCACCGCTACATTACGTCCTTACTCATCGTCTTTAGATTTCACAGAATAAATGAATGAACAACTAAATAAGGGAACACAGCTCACACCACCATGTGGCCCAAGCACTCCATCGGGTTGGACTGACTACATCTCTGGATAGCAGACATTTGACTGGATGTTAGTTCTGCACCTTTTCTTGACCCCAGACTCCGTCTTACCCCCTAAGCTAAAATACACTGCTAATAAGTAAGAGAACTACTATTATAAACCCCAGATTAATCTAATCTAAAGGAGCAACCAATTAAAACATTATCCAGCTCCCTTTGCTAAAGGGACATCAGATCCTTCCCCGGGAAACACTTCTTGATAAATTCTTGATAAATTCCTTCATTGCTGAGCAAAATATCAACATCCTGTTTTTAACAGGAACACGGTTCAGTGAAAATGTACTAATCAGATCAACGAATCCTAATTACAATTTCCTACGCAAGAGCCAAAAATACAAGAGAAGGGACGGGTTGCTACATTATTTCACAATTCTCTAAACTGTAAAAAGTTATTCCAGGGAAAATAATATTTGGGATTCAAGGAAAAATATCATGAACTTTAAAATCAATGGTCCAGCTGCAGCTGGTCCAGAATGCTGCTGCTGGAGTTCTGACTAAAACCAGGAAGCTAGAGCACATAGACCCAGTTCCACAGAACCCAGTTCCACAGAACCCAGTTCCACAGAACCCAGTTCCACAGAACCCAGTTCCACACCTGGTGTAGAACTGGGTTCTGCTGCTGGTCGTTAAGAAATCACTGAGTGTCTTTGTACCTCAATGCATTAAGATGATGTGATGTTTTATATCTGTGTTTTAGGCAGAACAGAAACCTGCAGTTATGCTGAGCAAGGAGCGATTTATTTGAATCTTTTTCAGTTTAAATAATAATGATATTTGCAGGGTTAGAGATAAAGGTTTAGCTAAAATCTGTTAAAAATTGAGACCGCTTCTGAAATGCTTCTAACTACCCATTTTAAATGATAAGGCACCAAATTTATGTTGACATGCATCAACACAAAAGCATCTCAACTCTCCACCATCTCCCTTATCGCTGCTCTGGGAGAACAGCCAATCAGCATCAAGGAAAGTGAATAGTGCTCCTGGATTGGCTGTTTGGTAACGCCAACCTTTTGCTTCTGAACTATCACTGCTTAAAAGTTGAAGTCAGGGTTCAAAGGTCAATGAGGTGCAGTAAATGTGTGGTTATGAGGAAGTTCTCTCAGCCTGACCTTTAAACATGAAAGCAAGTTTGGTAAATCCCTTTTAAAGGAGGAAGTATGTCGCTACACGCAGCCAGAGGAAAGAAGCTGTGATTGCTCTTCCAGACAACGAGGGATAAAAACTAATGACCAGTCAGACCTGAAACCACAAAACACAACCAGGATCTGCTCTAAAGATACGTCCAAGCAGTCTTCTGATGACCTCCGGTCCAGCCACGACCTGCAGCTCATGACTGGACACCAGGTTCATGTGTCAGATTTGTTCCACTGAAGGAGACTTGGAGACGGAACCCAAATGGGTGATTTACTTTAACATTCCCATTTACTGTTTACTCTCAGGACTCTGAGTTTGGTTTGTGTTTTTGCTGTTCTTTTTATTTATTTGTTGTGTTTCAGTTCACCTTTTGTTCTACTCTTCTTGATTATTTGTTGTTACTAATTTTTGTCACTCTTGTTTCTTTATTTCAGTCCCCTTGCAGTGTTTTCTAGTTGTTCTATGTTTAGGTATTCTTTTATTTCTTGGTCTACATCTATCCAGTGTTGTAGTCAAGACCACCTAACCCAAGACCAAGACTTTTAGGGCCCAAGGCCGAGTCAAGACCAAGACCAGCGCCCTGCGCTACATGACACAACACAATGTGAAAAATGATCAAAATTGCTAATCAAATTGATCTGAAAGATTCTCATTCCCATAAAAACACCTAGATACTAAATATGCAGAGCTGAAATAAATTTAACCAACATTAAACAAACTCTTTGTTCTGCTTATCTAGAAAGATAACGCCCAGGCATTAGCCCGTATCATTCATGTCAGGAATCACCACTGACTGCACCAACTGAGGCGATGCCCTGACGGTAAACAACCCTCAACTATGAGCACTGACCAAAGAGCAAGAAGTAACCAAGCACCACGACGGTTCTCACCCATCATGGCCGACATTATAGCTGCCGTTTCTTTGAACGAAAACAATCAATGAGCAGTGCTCATGTTACTGTTATTAACGTTTCAGTTATTAAGAAGTATTTTATTATCCAAAGCGCTCGTGTCCGTCTCTAAGATGAAACTGCAGAGATCTATTTAAAACCTTAATGAGATCAGCTGATTGGGCACCTCTCATATAAATAAAATTAAATTGTACTTCTTGAACGTTCTTAAAACTCATTTTTCATTGAAATGAACAATGAACATGTTGTATTGCTTCTTCTTCCTCTCTTCCCTTTGGCTCTTTCTCACGGACCTGAAGCTCTCGGCTCTGTGGACTCAAGGACTCCAGGACTTTTTATCATCTAACCGTCACAAAGAGCCTCCTGCCTCCTGGTTTGAGACTGAGATTAGGGTGAATAAATGACATCGTACAAACACTTAACATTTACAAAGCCCGTGTGTAAGATTGGCTGTCCTAGCTGTGTTAGACGCATACAAGGCGTTTTGGAGAACTTTAAACATTCACTCACCTTCGAAGTCCTTTATAAAAGTTGCATACACATGCAACTTAAATCCCTTGTCCTTTTTGGAAGTTAGAGCCGTTGAGGTCATTTGAATAATCCAATAAACATTGTTAATCATTACTGTGGGCAAGTCCTGCAGGGACTGAGTGAAAAATGCCAATGCCAATCCACTGTTGCCTGCAAATGGGGGCAACAAACCGGTACTATGTGGCGAAAAAATGTGGAAGTGCTGAAACAGAAGTCTGTGGCAAATAGGCAACTGAATATGGGTCAATGGAAAGTCAATGTCAACAGGGTTAGTCCCCACAAAGACAGCCTGATGTGTGTGTGTGTGTGTAAACACAATTGTCTGAGTGGTGAGTCCATTGGTACCCATAAGCTACCCAAACGTAGCAAAGGACTATCAAATGGGCAACCAAATGCCTCAGTGCGACCAAAATGCCCCAAGGTGACCAAATGCCCCAAGGTGACCAAATGCCCCAAGGTGACCAAATGCCCCAAGGCCACCAAATGCCCCAAGGTGACCAAATGCCCCAAGGCCACCAAATGCCCCAAGGTGACCAAATGCCCCAAGGCCACCAAATGCCCCAAGGTGACCAAATGCCCCAAGGCCACCAAATGCCCCAAGGCCACCAAATGCCCCAAGGTGACCAAATGCCCCAAGGCCACCAAATGCCCCAAGGCCACCAAATGCCCAACACAGAGGAGCAAAGCAAATGAGTAGAATCCCGGGTCCACAGAGGCACAGGGTGAGAGACAGGAAAGCGAACCGCCTTTCTCCGCCTGACTCAGCGGCCGGAGCGATTATCAGCTTCCACCCGAGCTGTTTGTTCCCACAGTGCCTCCCAACCTTCACAGCAGTGCATGAATGTGTGTGCATGCAGGATGTGGCTGTAGTGAAAAACGCCGAGTCTTTTTGAATTGTCAGTGGTGAGAAGTAATGGAGCGTTTAAAGTTAAAAGTAAATGAATGTGTAGAATATAAAGCTAACAATATTCAGACACATCAATTGTTCAATAACAACTGTGACATTATGAAAATATACTAATTATAAACATCATAAAAGTTCTAATAAGTATTCACAGCATTTTTAAAACATTTATAAATAGGAAAAATCAGCTGACCAGAAACATCAAAGGTCACTTTTGTTCATTTTTTGTAATTAATGGAAATTTTGAAACGTTTTGCATTATTGAACAACTTCTATGAAAGTACAAAAGCATGACCTTAAAAATAACTCGATGAATTCACAAGTTGAGATAATCCCAGTTTGCTCCACATCAGAGCAGCAGCTTTTCTCTGTAAGCACTCGGATGTCACGTGTCGTTCATGTACCAACAACCATCGATTAGTGGATTCAGGTGCACTAATTCAGACGGAGAACAATGTGGGCACTTGAGGAATAATAGCTGCTGATCTTCAAAGTAACTCAGCAGTGGGATCCTTTAGTGCGAACTCTGGGCAAAGTGAAGACTCCCCAGCTGGATGTGATGAACCGTAGAATCAACAGAAAACCCAGAAGAAGGAGATGAAAAAGGGCTTAATCCCCTTTATTGAATGTTTGGTGACAATACGTGGCAGCCTAGCGTGAGTGAGAGTCGAGTCATGTGGGCAGGTTAAAATGTTAAAGAGGATCAGGGTGTAAAACACCTGTGAACTATCAATGGACAGGTAAGGATTCATCCTGTCCAGGTTTCTGGAGATCTCTCTTTGTCTCTTTCTCTATATAATTTAATTGAGTTAATTCCAGCATCTGTAATTAATCACAATTAATGTCATTTTTATTGAAAACCACAAATCAACATTTATATTCAACCTTTTCATTCAAAAAGCTCTTTCTTTTGCTAAATTATTGGATCGACATGATGTGCATGGGTTTTGATCTGTTGACTAGGTTCTTTAGAAATGTAGGCTGGTGTTAGCGTTGGACATCTGTGCTGCTACATGCTAGCACAGATGCTGTTTCAGGCCAGCTGAGCGGCCCGTGGGTAATCAGTCTTCACAGGTTTTTAGTTTGTCCTGGGGTCATTCTGCACATTTTGGACCAGAACCCTCTCCTCTCTGGGACTCATCGCCTTCTGAAGCGGGATGTTGGGACATTTGCGTTTTGTCTCCATTGGCCAGATGAACGTGGCTCCTTCAAGTCTGGCAATATTTCCCAGGATGAACCAGAAGCTCTTTCTGATTTCTGACGGCTTTCCATCAAGTTCAATTAGAAATCACCCTAAAATATCCCCAAGTAAGCCTCTGTGAACTCGAAAGTGTCAGTTATTGACAACACAAAACATGAATATTGGATCTTAATTAGACACGGCGTTTCTTACGGTTCTTCTTTCTCCCACCTTCCTGTCAGATTATTGTCACATAAAGTCCAGCAGCACCAAAGAGCCTTGAGGAAAAAAGAAGCTTTAGATCCACCAGCGTTCTAAAACAGATTAAAGCTGCAACTCATGAACCATCACAGAGCAAGTATTGATCAGTTAGCGCGTATTGATCAGTTAGCGCGTATTGATCATTCAGTTAGCATTCAGGGTAAGTTTTCATTACGTTCCCGTTTCTATTGTATTATTGTCTGCAGTGCCGCCTTTCCCTTTGTTTAGCACAATGACTTGGACTGTCAACAAATTAAAGCATAAATGTGAATCTTTAGTCTCTTATCATTGATAAGCATAATTTATGATCTAAACTTTATCCATAATTTACATCAGCACATTTTTGAGTCGATGTTAAACTGACAGCATGACTCAGAGTTTGAGATATCATCAAATCATTGACAGATATTTAATTCTGAAAGGAAATCAGGATTTTGAGATAGAATCTGGAGTTTTCAGGTAACCTGTTCTGTTTAGCTGTTTGTATAAATTGCTTTGAGAAATGCTCTTCCTGCTGTGCAAATGTTGAAGATGACTTAAGCAAACGCACTTTTGATCGGTTTGATTCCCGGGCTCTTCCCCTCTCATGACTCACTTTTCTCAAATAAAAGCCTTTTTAGGAAGCGTGCGTTTTTACAGGCTTCAAAAGCTTCAAAATTAAAGATAGCAACTAATTAGGATTAAGTTCAGCACTATTGTGATTAATCTGATATAAGCTTTTAATGGATTGACAGTTTTATGTATGTTATTTCTTTTCATTGTTTTTTTGTTTTTGCACTATGAACCAGTGTGCAATAACTTGTCACACTGAGTTATTGCAGAGTGATGTGTCAACAGTAGAATTTGCTAGGTAACAGGTTTCCTCTGCCAGCAGAAACACCTTCTGTTTAGAGCATAATAAAGGGTTGTTAAGGTAAATATTGTATACTGTCATAGTCTCTAATTTTTCTAATGTTATCCTGGAAACTTGCCAAACGGTTATGAGGTCGTTTAGTCCTGCTTGTCATTATCAAGATGGGCAGCAACCATCTGTGTTAAGGTTGTGTGTTTGTATTTAAGGTTGTATTTGAACTTGAAGCATTACTAACAGGAGCGGCCTCTACTGCAGCAGTGAGCCATTGTTTTCCTTGGCAGAGATTAGCGGCCCCCAGGGGCCCGTGCCACAAAGAGGGCTCTGTTACTAACTAGAGGGCCTCATTGTTCCCTAAATTACCCCCATTGACAGGGTAGAAAGCAGCATGGCAGATATTGAGCATGCATAATGTCAGTGAACAAACTGACAGCTGCTTAGACCAGAAAATCCAGGCTGCCGACTTCAACTACACAACTCATCTTGTCCTCACTGTCAGGAAGGATGTTGACTCAAACTGCAAATATTTTAAGGTGATGCCTTTGTGAACTCTTAAATGCAACACATGTCAGTTTTTAGTCAGAATATTTCTTTTCTCCATATTCTGCACGTTTTTGTTCATTGTTGCACTCCTGACTTTCCTGAAAGCTTCTTCTCCTTCGTCTCTACAAACGGCAACAATCTCTGTTATCCACAGCGCACAAGCTGACCTGCCACTTGGCTTTTTGGCAGATTTTTAAACGTTTTGTCAGACAAAGCACGCTTCCCGCTAATGCAGAAGTTAATGTTTCAGGTCCCAGTAATTAGCTCCAGACTGTGTAAGCCTTGGAGGTATTCACCGAAAACTAAACCGTCTGTCGCTCAGGTAGAGTAAATATGAACTTCTTATACTGCTGAGTGATGCCAGCGCAGATCTCATTTTACCAGAAACAACAACGAATTGAAGACCTCACAAAGTTAAACAGATGAGGAAAAACCTTCATACGTAGAAATATGTGCTAATAGAATCATCAACCTTTTTCCAGACAAACCAGAATATTTATTTAAAAAAACTGGTTTATTTTTATTCCACTGAGTGAGAAGTTTGAGATCTGGTGTGTATCTCCAGGGGTCATTGAGGAGAAGGAAGCGTCCACCACCCTGGACAGGTTGCCAGGACAACATAGAGTCACACAGGACCAACGACCTTAAGGACAAAGTTAGAGAGCTGCAGTGAACCTGAAGTCCTGATTTCAGACTGTGGGAGGAAACCAGCGAGCGTTTTAAAATGTAAGTATTTTCAAATTAAATGAAGCTGGATGTTTTGGCTTTACTTGTTACTACAGAGGTCAGAGGTCATCTAAAGGCTGGTGTTGTCCATGTTGCTTGTGCAACAGTATGTCTTCCAAATTGATGATGATTATTACTAATTAATTAACTTTATTATTCATATGATTTTAAATGTTTTCTAAGGAAATCTAATGGCTTCTCCTGGCGTTGCTCATCGCTACCCAGAGTGAATCTTTTACTGTCTAACATAAAAACATGGATGAAACTCCATCATCTCCAATTGAGCCTCGAAAACTAACTGCCTTCCCAGACAAGCTGACCTTTCATCACAACATCTAATTGTGCATCAAACTATTGATGGTGCTTAGTGCTGCACTGGCATCAACTTCTATCTCCAAACCATCTCCAGGTCACCTCTTCATCTATGACAGGGGTCCCCAAAGTGGGTCCCTGAGGGCCAGGATCCTGCATGTTTTAGTCTCTCCTTGGTTTAAAGCACCTGGATCCAATGATGAGTTGTTAGAGGCCTGAGAAGGACACTGACCTGCTGAAAGGTTGTTGGTTCCACCAGGGAGATGCCGGGCCTCCAGGACCCACTTTGGGCTCCCTGATCCATGATCAGTTTAATCTACTTCAAATCTTCATGCTGTGCTCAGACTGAGACACCAGGTCTTAGACCAGGTCTAAACAATGGCGTTTCTCAACAGTACCCCACGTCCTCGCCTCACACCTGGTGACAGTTGCCCACATGGAGGCCATAAAGCTGCCTGCTCACCTGACCAACTAGCAGGACTCCATCCTTTGGGGGGGAAACTGCTGCCTCGTGGGATTTTCTGCAAGCAGGTCATTGGCCACACCGTGCACAATCCAGCTTGTTCATGTGTCATGAGACACGGTGGAGTGACACGGGCCTTCCTGTCTACCTTCATCAGACTGAGGACGGCTCTGCAGAGAGCTTCTTCACCTCCAAGCCAAAGACACAAACAGAAACATGAATGTGTTCATTGTTGAGTGAACTGGTTGAACATGTTTCATAACTGGTGGAAAGTGAAAAGGAGATGGTGAAACATTGCAGTGTAATGTTGGTAGTCACCCTTTGGTCAGAGTGGTAAAAGGCTGGTGGGCAGCGGTGACTCCACCCCCAACCCAATTGTCTGCAGAGCTTGGTATTCCTCTCCTAGCATGCCTCAGGCTCTAGAGGATGTGCTTTTAACGATTCCTGACCCTGCTAACGGACCCACTCACCTCCAACACATAGTCTACCAAACACACCCTGTTAGCACCGGTACTGAAAACACAATAGTTGTTTTCATCTGTTATTTTATGGCGTATGGCTACAAACGTAGGTCAGACGTGTTTGTTCGTTTTCTTATATTCATTTCTCTCCTTTGCCCTTCTCTCGCAGTCCTTTCCCCCAGTGTCCTGCTCAGCTGGCCAGCAGGAGGAATTGTCCCGTGCATGTCAAGTGTAGAAGGAAGGGTTTGGATGAGAGGTGCTTTTCAGGACCCTGGACCCCCTCACCTTTCAATGAAAACAATAGCGCAGTTCTTTACGTCCAGATGAACGCACACACTGACACGCACGCACACATGAACAGCCAAAAAACTTTGCAGTGTCTGTTTTAAGGAGCAGGCCGGTGCACTGTAGCAGGAACGGAGACGTTATGCAACAGGCTTGATTCCTGCCGCTGATTGTATTAACCAAGGTTGTAGTCAAGGCAACGTCGCTGTGGTACGAGCTAATGCTTAGTCATATGCCTGGAAATTAAAACATTTTGAAACGTTTCACTTTCTGCATGTCCAGCTTAAGCACAAAAAGATTTATTTTTCTATGTCTTAGTGGTGAACAAACCTTTTGCCACATGGAGCAAAACCATCAAGTTTAAATTTGCCATTTGGGTGTGTATGTTTTAATTTATCACTCCAAAATGTATTTAGTGCAAAGTATTCTTGACTTGATATTTGAAAAATAAGCGAAAATGCTATTTTTCATGCAGTAAAGAAAGAAGCATGCTTTTTGTAGAAAGGTCAGTAATTGTGAATTACAGATCTACAAATTGTGACGTCTCCTTGGCTTGAAAAGAAAAGTAATTGTTTTATTGACATCTGAAGAAATGTTTCTCTATTCTCAACTAAAACCTGTGGGTCACTCTGTGTTAGCTAGCACTAGTTTGTATCATGAAACTTCAGTATCATGTTTGGACTCTTTGCTTCTGTTTCCTGTTTCTTCATCTTATCTGTTAATTCAGACATTTTAAGTTTGTTCTCCCATGATTTGCTCAGTCTTGTTCTCTTCAGTCTTAGTTATTTTAGATGTCCTGTTTAAATCCTGTGGCAACCTGCAGTTTTATTTTCCTGGTTCCCTGTGGCATCCTCTACCTTTCTGCTCTAAGCTCTCAGCTGCAGCTTTTTCACCAATCAGCCACTCAATCGACTCTCTGCTATTCCAGCTCCTGGTTGTCAGGAGCTTCAAATATGAACCTTTAGTTAGAAGATTCCTTAATATGTGTAGCATTTAGTGCAATCATAGACACGTAAACTAAAATGTTTCCACATGGCCTCGTACCAAATAATGAAGTTTGACAGCATTTAAGACAAACTCAGTGCAGAAAGTCCAAAAGCAGCTTTTCCTTTGTTGGGCTTGAATCAGACTGTCTTTGTTCCTCATGGGGAGAATTTCCTTCATGGATTACAGTAAATAATTGCCAGGCTTGTGGTTTCCTCGTTTCCTCCAGGCATCTGCAGCGTCGAAGCTGCGCCAGCAGCGGCTTTCCACATTGAGGTGGAGCATCTGTGACTCAGTCACCATGAACGAAGTCACGGCCGTCTAGCCGTGAGTTAACAACTGGCTGCCTTCTCGCAGTCACAACATGGTTCAGACAGTGATTATCATAATGAAATCCTTGCTTCATCCAACATTTACAAACTGCTGCATTTAAACAAATAAAAAAGGGAAGCAGGATGGACAGAAAACCAAACGCAGCTTTTCCAGCTGAAATCTGTTTTCAAGTGATTTAACTAGACACAAACCACTAGAGGGTTAAATAAAGTTTGTTTGTGTAGATATGAGTAGGTTTCTCAGATTCCAAGGTCAGGGTGACGAGACATTAGCGCTCAGAAACATCCAACCCGGCCCGATACAACCCGACTGATTAACTCTATAGAGCCGAGCAAGCAGACGTGTTATTTTAATTAAGATCTTACTGCTTTCGTTTGAGTAAGCGGTGTCGCTTCAGTCATCAAGGGAATAATTGTGGTTGGATTTTCACACTGAGTTTGGGTCGGGCTTGCATCGGGTTTAGCTGTGGCTCAGGCCAGAAAGCTAAACTCTACCCTGCAGCTGTGGTTGGGAAAGTCCCTGATGAGTTTTTCAATTACAGTTTATATCCTACACCGAGGCACCGGATGGGTTGTTTTGTGTGTCCTTTATGCTTTTTTCATGCGGTGCCATGATTCTCCGATCAAAGCCACTGAGTGACCGGAGTGAGGACGCTAAGGACCGAGCCAGTCCAGTCCGCTGGACTCCGTCCTGCAGAGTTTCTGCTCTGGGGAGAGACGCTCATTTTGTGGAGCACCACATTCTGCGAATGCTTCTGCATTTGCCTGTCTTGTTGATCATCTTGTGGACCTGCACTTGGATAAAACCGTCGGCGAACGAGTAGACGATGAATGGTAGTTAAAGGAGAGTGTCCAAAGAAGAGACAGGGAATGCAGGACAGAATGCGTCTTTAGTGACACCCAAACAAAGACACTTGGTGATCAGAGGGATTTCACAGTAAACACTGAGGAGGTCTGGGAACCAAAATGAGTTAAATGCTGCACGGCCACCTTGTCACTGTGTGTCATTTAATGCCTCATTAAATGACACACAGTAAGTACTACAGTTTTCTTCCAGAACTTCATTTTCCAAGCAAATTCTTCATCTTTGCTTTGTTCCTTACTGAACTCACGCAATGTCCCACAGACTTCGTCTGGCTTTAGCAACTTTTCCTTTGGCTGACAGTAACAGTTAGCTTGACGTTGGATTCTCCCACCCGAGCTGTCGGCCTGTGTAGCTCCTCCAAGGTTAGCTTGGCTTTGGCTCGTCTTCTCTCCATGTTCAGATGATGGACTGAACAGAACTCTGGGAGATGCTCAAGGTTAAAGATGCCAAAGAAATCAGAAAAAAAACTTTCATAATATTTCTAAATGTTCATTTGCAACATTTTGTAAGGTTTTGTGGGTAGGGCAGCCCGGACCCTAACGGACAGGAGGAAGAGCAGAGAGAAACGGGGAAGATGCAGGAAAAGGTCCTGGGCCGGGAATTGAACCAGAACACCTCAATATGTGGTGCTTCTGCTTTACCACTGAGCCACGTGTAGAACTGTATTTATATAGCAGCTTTCAGTCAGAGACAGTTCAGTGCTTGTACAACAAAAACTAAAAACATACAAGATGATTAAAAAAACCAAGCAGATTAAAAATAGAATGTCTTAAATGTGCAGTGCAGGGATCACAACTGTTTTAGTCAGGCTTCTCGCTGCAGCTGTCTTACTGATTTTTTTCATAATCCAGTAAAAATAGCGTTGTAATTATCAAGTCTATTACAAACAAAAGCATAAAGTAATTTTTCAGAGTCTTGTGGGGACATGAGTCGTCTAATTTTTGCAATATTTTTCAGACGCAGTTGTTAAAGTTCAGATCAGGATAAATGATCATCCTCAGATTCTTGGCTTTGTCAGAACATTTTAATCCGACGGACTGAAGGTGGGTGATTATTTTAATTATGCTCTTTTAGTTGGAGAAAATTTTGGCCCATCCAGACATTAATCTGCTCAATACATTTAGTGAGTGTTTGAACCTGACTGTAATCTCCTGCTGAAAGACTAAAAGTACAGCTGTGTGTCATCGGAATAATTGTGATGTTCAATCTTATTATTCCATATAATTTGAATTAATGGAAGCATATAGATATTGAAAAGAAGCGGCCCCAGGATGAACCCTGGGGAACTCCATAGGTAGTTTCGTTCAGCTTGGATTTAAAGTTGCCTACAGACAAAAAAGGTTCTGTTGGACAGTTTTAAGACAGCTGAACGCTGCGCCGGAAATACCAAACCAATATTCTAATGGGGGTAATAAAATACCATGATCAACTGTATCAAATGCAGCACCCAAGTCAAGTCAAACTGATATTGACATTTGATTACGATCAGTGTTCAGACGGAGGTCAATGAATCCTTTGGCAGGTTCAATGCTGTGATGGAAGCCAGACTGATGAGCATCAGTTGTTCAGGGCGAGAAAGACATTTATCTGTTAAACCATTTTTCTAATATTTTAGCCAGAAAAGGTCAATTTGATGTTGGTGGATAATTGCTTAAAATTGGTGAGTCCAGATTATGTTTTTTGAGAAGTGGCTTAACTACCACAGTCTTTAAAGCCGGAGCAAAAACTCTTTTACCGTCTGTCTCAGGAAACATTCATGAGAAATCATGTTGAACCAAAAGTATTTAAGAACAATTTCCCCCTTTAAATTTAGCTTCTGTCTGAGATCCACTTCACACACCAGATCCGTTCTTATCGGGCCCAACTCGCCGCTCCGCCTTACATCAGCTGATATGTATGTGGTCAAGAGAAGCAAATGAGATAACTGAGGCGTTTGAGTCAGACGAGAATGAGGTAAGGCAACAGGAATCTGACGGAGAATTACATCTGACTGCTTTGGTGGCATCTAGAAAACACGCCCACCGCAGAGACGCTTCCTATTTTAGGAAGCCGGCTGGGTGGAAACACTGACTAAAATTTCATTTATAATTTGTTCCTTGAAGATTGCATATTGTTAGAAGTCATGTCTGCTCATGTTAGCCAGATGTTTTTTATATGAAGTTGAAAGATTTCCCAGATGAGTGAAATAATTTTGCATGTTTTTGTTTTGGTGTAGTTAAAGTGCTTGCCTGAAGTCATCACAGACAATAATCATTTTCTTCTTTGACAGTAACTTGTGTGGCTTCTTGGCAAGGCTGCAAGGATTATAAAAGAATGCACCTGAAGGAGTGAACAATAAAAGTACTGATGAGACATTAAATTACACACAATGACAGCCGAGCACAACAGATGCCTTTGTTTGTGTACTCTCTGCATGGAAAAAGGTACAGCACCGGCCGGGGACTCTATTCATGGCTGTAATCTGAGATGAGAAAAAAGAAAAGACTTTAGAGGGTGGGTAACTGCTGATAACATCTCCTCTCCTGCAGCATCGGAGAGTTTAGAGCCGATCAGAGACTGTGTGTGGCGCACTCAACCCTGATCCTGTGCCAAAGATTCATTTTGATCTGGGTCATTTCCAGACATGAGGCATGAGTCGACAGCGAGTGAAGGCCCCGCACTCACAGCCTGGTAGTATGTCAGAAATAAATATGCTTCTGACTAAGAAATGTGCTGGACTGGTTGCTCTTCTGCTGGCATCAAGAACGTGTTAGAAGAACGTTGGCTGTTTAAACTTCAGATCCTTCAGCATTTCATCTTTCCATAGTTTCATCTCTCCCCTAAATGTGAAAGTTAATGTTTCATAATTCTTGAGTAAACAATTGCTAGAAATGAATGTTTCTAGATCCATTTTGCTTGTTTGACTGATTCATTATTAGAAATGAAAATTCTGACCTTTTAAAAGTCCAAACTTGGACAAGTGTTAAACGTTTTTCCATGCAGACAGAAACCCTTTTTTCCTTGCTTTAAAACACCATCCATGCATTTTCTTTCTCCCTCGTCCCCAGCGGGGTCGGGAGGAGCTGCTGCCTCTCCAGCTGCGTTCCGGGCGAGAGGCGGGTCACCTGCACAGGTCGCCAGTCTGTCGCAGGCTTTAAAATACAAAAAGAAAAAAGAAAAAAAGCTGATCAGAATCCCAGAAAAATGAATAATATTTTGTGTCAAAGCAAATTGTTCCACTGCTGAGATTTCAGTCTTGAAATATATTTGAGTTTGAGTTAGGGTTAACCCTAACCCCAGCCCTGTAGCAACCATGCATTATTCATATTTAAGCAACATAATATGCTAATAATTGATGAGTAAACATTTAACCCAGATGCTGCCTGCGGCATAAGACTCAAAGTCACAAAGTTTAGCAATAAATGCAAACAATTGTTTGATAGAGGAAGACTTTGGACATGGCGTCCAATGTAATATCTGCTCATCTTCATTTCAGTGCCGAAGGAAGATTTGCTGCTTAACTGATTAATGTTGCAATTCTGCCAGTTATGTTGCACTCATATTCAACATTGTTGCAAAATGCATGTTACAGTAAAAAACTGCAAAACCTTGAGACAGACTTTTACTGCTGCTGAAAGTCCAACAGCTCCTTTTGTCGAATGATTCCAGCCTGACAGGATATGATGTCACACAGAGACCGACCAACCAGAGGCTGTTATTGTACAAACTCATGGCCAGATAAAATCCGTTAGAACAATGTCTATTTGAGGCCCAGAAAGGTTTCTGCATAAATGACATCAAAACTCATCATTCTTAGAGAATCTAAATCTAATCTACATTAATGTGGCCGCCATCCTTATGCAGTTTGGGTTAATTCATGGTTTCAGGTTGGTGTAGATAAGTTAAAGTGATGTCAAATATTTTATGTTTATTAAAGGTTGTACAAATGTTACCGGAGTGGAACCGATGTTTAATTGCTTGTTTCATTTCAGCACATATTTTTAGTCAGCATGCTTTATTTTCCTAACCTACACCAGGTTCTTTCTCAACCCTTTCAGGTTGAAGTGAAGGTTTTGTATTTTAGTTTTGTGTGGAAATAAATGTTTATTTGAAGAGTTTGTGGAGTTCGTTAGCCACGTGCTTTTAAAGGTGATGTAATTCATCTGTTTTTAGACGTCAAGCCATTTTATTGTAAATGTTTTGCTGTGGACTGAATTCTTTCCCAACATTAAAGATGCTTGTGTATTCTTCACCGTGACTCCAGCTCACACCCCTCCTCCCACCCTGCAGCAGTTTTTGCTGCTGTGTTTTTGGTATGCTCATGAAAAGGCCTGAGAAAAAGGTGGAACAATGAGGCACCTGCCAGAATAATGAGCCCTCAGAGAGACGCAGCCGGCTGATGATGGAACAGCTTGTGGTCAGAGATGATCTGTTTACACACCTCATATCACTCTGGTGGGAATTCCCCCAACACGCACACACACACACACACACGCACACACACGCACACACCCACCCACACACACACACACACACACACACGCACACGCACACACACACACACACACACCCACACACACACACACAGTTGTAGAGTTTGCAAAGTATCAGTGTCAGTATCAATGTGTTACTGCCAGCCTATCAGCTCCCGATTCTCACATTAATTTGACGTCATTTCAATGGGGAAGGAAACCTCGGAAACAAAAGCCAGACTGTTTCCACTGATTCTGCTTTCATGCCCCAGGATGGGACTTTAGAAACTCTGATCCCTTTTCCTGTTAAAGGACACAAAAATTCCACCATCTGTCCAAAATAGCAGCAGGAAGCTAAATTTAACTGGACGCGTCCAGGAAGCTGATGGGTAACAAGGAGCAAACGTTGGTCACAACTAGACAGAACGACTCTGTTTGGACTGAAGTTGAACCAAATTACTGCTGAAAAACAAAGAAGGATGGAAAAAGATGCAAACAGTTCTGTGCGCTCTAGTTCTACAGTAAAGGATGATTTTATTATTTTTTATGATTTACTTACAAATGAATGTATTATATATGATTATCATGCGACAGACTGCTGACCTGTGCAGGTGACCCCGCCTCTCGCCCGGAACGCAGCTGGAGAGGCAGCAGCTCCTCCCGACCCCGCTGGGGACGAGGGAGACAGAAAATGGATGGATGGATGATTATCAATACTTTGTCAATATATTAGCATAATTGTTAAGTGGAATGTAAGACATGGCTCACTACATTTGGAGCAAAGAAAAATCTGAAAAGTGTGGTGTGTTCCGATTGTGCCCCCGTTACTCCGATACCCCTTCATAAAATTCACTACGAGGAACGTGATCCGACTCCACCTGCTGCCGTCCTGGTTCTTCAGGAAACATCAGTCGTCATGGAGACCAAGGAAGCAAGACACGTTTGGTTGCATTTTTTTTATATATTGGACTTTTACATGAGTGTGAATACTTTTACCACCACAATACTTTGACTAAGCCCTTACCTCAGTCGTTGCTGGACATCTGGAGCCACAAAAATCCTCCCACTGCTGCACTGACTCCTTTGCTCATTGTTGGTTATTTGCAGCAAACGTTCATGTTTGTTCTTGTCCAGACAAAAGACAAAACTTTGAATCAAATTATTAGAGGCTTTCATATTGGATATTTCCTTTGTAAGTAACACCTTAAACTGATCATTTTTCTCATTATTTTCATTATTATCATTTGCGTCAACCACAGAAACTCAGATTTAAAAGAAGAAGAAATGGATGGAGTTCTATCATTAGATGAGAACCTGTTTTACTCCTACTAGTAATCTCCTGTGAGAAAAGCTTCATGGGGGCACAGTCCATGTTGCCATGGTCAAAATGTCACTTTGGGTTGTAGAAACGTAAACATGACAGGAATAATCCTGCTGTCTTAAGAGGCTCTCAGCATAAACACTTAAAATAAAAATGTTGTGTGGAAACAGACACAAAAGGTTCGGCTTTAATCCTGTCGTGTTTCTGCTGGAAACAAGCAAAGAAACTTTTATTGGCTCTGATTGTTTTCATCAAACTATGCAGGTTTTTAGCCGAGGCAGGTAGAGGTGTTTTCCTGGAGAACAGACTCCGGTTGGGGTGGAGTGCAGGAATGCCTGGCCTCAGGCATCGAATCCTCATAAATTCATTAGCAAACGCAAACCGATTTGGAAGAATAAACACTGCAGAGATAAGCAGCTGATGGACTGAGCTGCAGCTGCCATGAACTCAACCTATGGTAGTATTAAATGTGTGTGTGTGTGTGTGTGGTTGGGGGGGGTCAGTTGGTCTAACTGATAACGACGTTGTAGTTACATGGGAAGAGCTCATAATTATACCAACTTATCCTCATGAGAGTGTGCCAAATCATTGCTTTATGTCCCATGCTGACATGAACACAATGCACATTAAGTGTCTATCATGGGACTTCTGCAGGAGTGACTGCCTGGCCTGCAGCACAGCAGCAGCAGCAGCAGCAGCAGCAGCAGCAGCAGCAGCAGCAGCAGCAGCAGCAGCAGCAGCAGCAGCAGCAGCAGCAGCAGCAGCAGCAGCAGCAGCAGCAGCAGCAGCAGCAGCAGCAGCAGCAGCCAGCAGCAGCAGCAGCAGCAGCAGCAGCAGCAGCAGCAGCAGCAGCAGCAGCAGCAGCAGCAGCAGCAGCAGCAGCAGCAGCACAGCAGCAGCAGCAGCACAGCAGCAGCAGCAGCACAGCAGCAGCAGCAGCAGCAGCAGCAGCAGCAGCAGCACACAGCAGCAGCAGCATCACAGCAGCAGCACAGCAGCAGCAGCAGCAGCACAGCAGCAGCACAGCAGCAGCAGCAGCAGCAGCAGCAGCAGCAGCAGCAGCAGCAGCAGCTTAATGGCCTGCAGCTCAAGCTGAGCATCATTAACATTCCAGCTGGGAGATGTTGGCATGCACTGGGAAGCATGACAAGACAGCTACACATCTCTCCTGCTCTCAGTAAAAAATGTGTTTTATTTAAAGTTCAAGCAGCAGTGAAATCAAAAACAAGCAGCTTTTCTCTGTCAATTAAAAACCGGACATGTTTTCACCAGGAGAAAAAGAGCCGATCTGCTGCTCTGACTCATCAGACCTGCTGCAGGTAAAAGATTTTTAAACTCTGTTCCTCCCTAATGTGCTATTTGCCTTGCAGGAAAATATATCAGATGGAAACATTTTCAGACAAATGCATTATATTTCATGATATCATTATCCATCAGAAAAAAGCTTTTTGGTTGAATGAACATTATTTTAAATATAGTTCTGCCAGGATTATGAATATTCTTGCTGTTGTTCACAATGTAGACCAAAAAGTGTATAAAAAAGCCAGTAGACAAATGAAAAATAAAGTAGGATTGTATAATCTGTCCCAAAGTAATAAGTAGTTTTTGGTATTAAATCTGTATTGATGGTTTCTTTTAGTTTATCGTGTTTAGTTCAAAATGGCTTCCTTCTCATTGTGGGTGTGTTTCACTGCTGACTGATAAAGTGCCAGTAAACGTCATTTGTGTTTATTTAAATTTGATACAAAAGTTAATACTGGGTGAAAAAAATCGTATCCCAGCATACCGAGCTGACAGAGAGCAGATGTTTTATGTCTGGACCAGTGCAGGCAGAGACTAAAATGTGTTGCTTGTTTTCCTGGCAGGGATTTGAACCCCGCCCTTGTTTTTCGGTGGGTATCGTCCCAAAACGCCTTCCTGCTGGAAGGAACAGTCAGAAGGACAAAAACACAAGACACTCATTTTTTTTTCATATTTTCAAATATTTAAGAAAACATTTATATTACATAAGCTGTACTGAACACATTTATTTGACTGAATGAATCAAAATGAACTAAAAATAACTTTTATTAAATAGAAAAAAATATATATAATTAAGATGAACAATGAAATGATGTTTATGTACAAAAAAAGAATGGAAAAAGAGCTGGAAAATGAAAATCTATCATCTGTCTCTCATACCCTGATGCAGTTAAAGGCCCGTTCTCTATTTATTGAACAGTCACTGACGGCCTGACAGTTTCAGTGGAATCTTGGCGTCTTTGGTTTCATTTATTTTGTAAAATACATCTGAAACTTATTTCAATTTAACTATATAAAAATAACTTTTCAATGGCAGTTTCTGTTTCGTTAATTCCGCAACGTCTCAGTGCAAACATCACAACGATCATTCGCTTTGGAACGCAAGCGAATGATCACATTTCAAGTATTTTTAAACAGTTGAGGAGTAAAGAAATGACTTAAGGATAGAAAGAAGATGCAGAGTTCAGTCTAATGGAGCAAATTGATTATGGATTTTATCGAGTTCTACACATTGCATAGCTCATGTGGCACTTGTTCAGCAGTCTGACAGGACACTCCGAACCCTAGGAAGGCATTTTATACAAGTGCTATTCAGGGTGTGCATTTCAGTTCCTGCAATGCTGCACTGCACTGTGGTGACCAGTTTGGCAGAAACTAGTCTTTGAGTCTGCAGGCCGTCTTCTGTCAAGCCCCAGGATGGGAGATCAGGCAAAGTGCACCTCTGAGACGTTTTCTTCGTCTGCATGTCCCTTCGCCAGAAGCGATGTTACGTGGAAGCTGAGCAGCGGCTCAGGATCCAAACCTGTGACCGGCCTCCAGCATAAAGCGCTGGTTCTTAAATTCCACTAGGAAGGACAGTCAGACTGCATCTGTCTGCGTCGTGGAGAAGTGCTGGCGTTCTGAATTGTATAAGGTGATGAACTGACAGTGCTTTAAGAAAACAAGTTTCTTTTGTGCTTTAAGTACTTAGCAAGGTTGGAGAAAGTCTGACACCAGTATTTCCACTGGTTGATCCTGTCTTTGTCTTTAAGCGCTTTAAAAAACTTCATTCAGAGGAGATAATGGGCCATTAGTTTTTGACTAGAAATGGCAAACTAGACCAGGATGTGATTTGGTGAAAATAATTTGCTTGTCACTCCGTCACTGAACGCAGGAGTTTCACTAAGTCAGAAAAAGACACGCTCTTTCGTCCCGACACACTCATGTGGACACAACTTCTAGGTCGTGTTTTCTGGATTAGAGCAGCTCTCAGTAGATATGGATAAATGGAGATGATGTTCTGCACAGAAAAGTCTTGCATGCACAGAATCTGCTGGGCAGACTCAAGCGCAGCCGCACTCCTCCACAATCATGTTGGGAACGTCCCGCTTCACGATGTTGTACTCGTCATCGAAGTAGAGCATGGACATGGTGCTGAGCTTGGTGGGGATGCAGCAGGAGTTCACCGAGCCCGGACTCATGCCTCTCATGCGGTACTGGTTAACGACTGCTGTGTGGAAGGATGAGGCTGAGCCAGGGACGCCCGCCATGTAGGCGGGGCAGCTTCCCTCGCAGTAGTTACCATAGTAACCAGCCGGAGCAATGATCCAGTCGTTCCAGCCGATGAGGCGGAAGTCTATGTAAAACTGCTGGCGGCAACATAACCCCCCGCTGGTGCCGTCACATTCCAGCCCCCGCTTCCGAATGCGGTGCTTCCCGTCCATCTGACGCGCACGCACCACCAGGAAGGGCCGGTGGGACGGGTCGCCCGGGTCCACCAGCACCGGAGTCACTCCGGCCGCCTCGCAGCCCTCGCAGTGCACCTCCAGGTCCTGTCTCCGGCTGCCCTTCCCAAACACGGCCCGCACCGCCTCCGAGAGGGGAAGCGTGTGCCAGCCGCTGCGCTTCAGGTCCACACGCTTCTCCACCAGAACCCAGCGGCCCGTCGCCTCCTTTCCCTCTGCAGCTCCGGCCTCCTGGTAGTGAATTTTGACGGTGACCTTCCTCCGGAGGCCCTTCTCGGGTCCAGCAGGCAGCAGACGGAGGTACAGCCACAGGTTGGCCTGGGACACGTGCAGGTTCTGGTGGCCCTCGTTGGAGATGAGGAAGTACAGACGGGTTTTAGCGTTTGTTTCTTCATCTGTTGGAAACAGAAAAAACAAAGTGGACGGCTCAGTTCCTTATCAACACGTGTGTGTGGGTAAAGATGAACGTCCCAACGGGAGATTCATCCACAACCTGAAAAATCTGACAAAAGAGTAAAATAACAACATTTAGCAGATGATTTCCTGCTTACTGTAGACAGACTGCCTGTAATTCTACAGCAATGCATTCTGGGTAATGTGTGAGAACGTGAGAAGTGCCTGTTTTGGGATTGTTATAAGAAAATTTTTGAAAAATGTTAAAATCACTTTAACACATGAGGCTATATTATTTCAAATGAAGAACTGTGACCTAGTTGAATCGGGCATTTCTCATCAAGCAGTCAGAGGTTCCCCATGGCTCCATCCTAGGACTCCTCTCATTCAATATCTATATGCTCCCCCTGCATCCGGCGACAGCAGGAAACAAAATGAGTTACCATGACAACACACGATACACAGCAGGTGACCTTTGACCCCATCTAATCACTGAACAGATGCTGAGAACAAAGAAATGTGTGGATAAGACAAAACTCTGAACAGAATGGAAGTTATTAAAGAGGAACAATCTAGAGTTGTAGATCTATGACTGTATTGTTTTATGTAACATACTTTAATCTGACATTTTTCTGATATGTGATACACAAATAAACTTGAATGATTAGAGACAATTTATATGAACTTTTTATGTTGCTGCATTTGATTTTCAGATGTCTAAACATCTGCAACAAAAAAAGCATTTCCAGTTTTTATCTTCAATTTACATAGTCTTTAAAATAAAGTTTAGATGCAAAAGCCATTGAAATGATATCTGACCTTGAAATACTGCAGCCCTGCAGCACCAGTTTCTACATTCTAAAATGTTTGTCCATATTGTCATATTTTTGTCCTGGAATAAAGTTTTACTATTCTGGAATTTGACTGTGCTTATAATATAAAGTAAATCAATTCTAATCTATTCTCTTTAATTTTGACATTTGTCTAGAATTATCTGTTCTCCAATATGTATGAGGTTGAAGAGTCAGAAAGTTAAATTCATGAATTCCATGAGTAAGACCCTAACCCTGACCCTTGACCCTGAAACACAGCTGGTCCATCAGTTCATACCGTCCTTATGGGCTAACAGAGCAAAATGGCCACTAACACTTTCTCTTTGCTGGTCTCTGTGCCATTTCCTTTAACCCTAGCTTTGAGAGTGTGTGTGTGTGTGTGTCTGTGTGAGCATGAAAATAGCTAAAAAATATGTAGGAAAACAGAATTATTTATTCCCAACATATTACAATTTACATTTCCAGTAACGGCCTTGGACATTGTGTTTACGTTTATATCTTGTCTGTTTCTTTAAACACTAAAAACACAGGAACAAAAAAATATAATGTGAAATTGCGGAGAAAAAAAGAGAATGAGTGGAGGAAATGGAAATGCTGCAAAATCAGTCTTCACTTCAAAATAAGAGGATAAATAAAAGCATTTATTTGATTGAATATTTTTAAGTTAATAACCAAAACTTCAACAAAGATGTTAACATTTATTCAATAGAAAGTGTACAGAAGTAAGTTTGAGTTTGATCATTTATTCAGAACAATATAGTGGGAACAAAGTGCATAAAATTGTTTGAGTAAAACGCTGAAGCGCTGAGCTAAAGTTCAGCTCCATTTATTTCACTAGTGGACGTTTCCCAGCACTTTGTCTCAATGCAGCTGAAAACATCAGGAGAAATTACCCAGATAGCTCATGATGGTAATTCAACATTGAATGATCATCAGAATGGTTGATTTTTGCTTGATGTTGGATCAACCATTAAACCTACCCTAACCCATCCAATTCTCTAATGCTGAGAACGTGTCACTGAGTCAAAGTTGTTTTGTGGTCGAACTGCAATGAATGAAACGTCGGATCCAGAGTTTTCCACGCTGTCCTCCATCTCTGCCCTGCAGGTTTTAGGCATTTCCCTGATTCGGCTCACAGGATTTTAATTAATGGCAAACATGCAGGTCAGTTTGGGGACCAGTGTTGGGAAAAACTGAACCAATTAGAGCAGCATCATAAATGCTGCTCTCTGCTGCAGCTTGATGTGATTGCTTATGTCAACTAACATGGAGTTACGAATGAATATTCATAGCGCGTCCTTATCAATGTAACTGAGTGACCATGGGGAACTGTTCGCTCTGTTCTATAACCAGGACACTATTTAACATCTCAATGTCTTTCAGAACGGTTCTAATGTTTATGGTCTTTCTGCGCGGCGCCTTCCTCACTCTGATCCGTGTTGCAGCAGCAGTTTGGCCCAGAGCCGACCGACTGCAGGGAAACGTCAGGAAGCGGCTTCATCAGGCGCCACAACGGGAGGAAAACATCGGGAACCGAAGAGACGCCGGCCAGAGTCGGAGCTGGGTCGGCCCGACCCGTCCCGGTTCCTGGTTCGTACAGAACCAGGCTGGACCTCATGGATGCTGCTCTTCATGGACGACAGACTGATGTTCTGACTCACCAGGAGTCAAATGTGTTTCCAGAGCTATTCCTGTTTTCGTACATAAAATGTTATATTTATTTTTTTAGTTTGTGTTCACACATTTTTGGAAATATGGTAACATAAGATAATTATGAACAACATAGTACCCAGCATCTGTCAATAAAATGAACACCAGTGAAGAAACTTTAATGGTACGTTATGATGCAGACCTGTCAGACCAATGAACATGAATCAATATTGATTTCTTATCTGTTACTCAAAATAAAATCAGGCTAAATGTGCATGTAGATCCACATTCAGATGATGGTTGGATCAACTTTGATATGGTGTCAGTTATGGTTGAACCGTTGATTCAACAAGTGAGTCACTGAACACTTTCAATTCCACTTCAGCGTAGATTCAATGTTTCAGTGTTTCTCTCATATGGTGCTTCCTGGGTATGAAATAATCACCACAGATGGTGTTTAGGGTGAGGTAGTGCTGTAAAAATACGCTATTCTACTTTTGAACATGTCTTTTATGTAAGTGCAGAAAATGTAAAGATGAACATTCATGACTTGCACTGCTAACCAGGGGCGTAAATCCTAGAAGATTGGGGGGTCCAGACCCCAAAGAAATCTCCATGATTTCTTTGGTATTCGAACAATATCAATATGAAAAGGCAAAAGAAACAAAGGATGAAATAAATCTGCCTTTCATCTAAGATAGCGTTTCTCAACAGGCGGTACTGCCCCCCGCTGAGGGCGTTCAGAGGACGGGAGGGGGCCAAAAGAGGGGCGCTGATGCCTTTTGGGGGGGTTTGCTCAAAGGTAAACTTTACTGCTGAAATGCACAACAATGACATTTTAGACTTTGAGCAACTTGTTAAAACATGTCAGGCTGCAGCTGTATCGATGGCGGCGCTTCTGAAATAATCAGAGATTTTTTCTCGTTGCTTTAAAAAGCTTACATCAGTCTGCTTTTTTCCATCGATACGCTTCCCGACCGATCCGCAAAACTCAGAAACTGGAAAACTGGGACATAAAACAGAACAACAAATGACATGAAATAAGAGCATAGAAACAGAATCTGAGGCAGTGAAACGTCAAAATGAGGCCAAATCAACACATGATGTCAAACATCTGATGACGTTGAGGATGGATAGGGGGCGCTGGCCCAAAAAAGGCTGAGAAACACTGATCTAAGAAGAAATTAAGGATGAATTTTATTGACTTATTTTATCTGCAAATATCCATCAGTTACAGCAGAAACACTAAACTGATAGAAAACCTGATGCAGTTTCTTCCTCAGTGAGGTTCTGACACTGGGAGCAGGTTACTGGTTTCTCAGTCAGAAACTGGTTACAAACCTGAGGCAGCAGGTGTCAGCCAGTTATGGCAGATCCGACCTCTGACCTCAATATGAGACATTCAGCCTGACAGGAGGAACCACAGAGCGCTGTGAGGTTAAAGCACATCTTGTGAAGTTTAGATATTTTCCTCCAACAGGATCCAGAGGAATCAGATGTTGGACTGGATTTTATTTCAGTGTTATTTGTGAATGTTGCTCCTCATTTTCAACAGTGCAGCTAGAAAGGTTATCATTTTGGAGAAAGTCTCATCAACATCAACATTTCCACTAAATAAGAGACAAAAACAAACAGCATGTTTGAAAGAGCAAAAGCCTTTCAGACTCTGAGCTGGAGGCCAGATGTTCCTGTAAATATGAGACAATTCATTTAATGTCATATAATTATTGCGGTAGAAGCCATTTGTTTGTTACTTAATGAAATATATTTGTCCTATTTAATGTTTGTTGTAACTTATACGGCAAACTATCGAGGTAATTAGTCCAAGTTTTGTCGTTTATTGAACTTCAGAAACTGCAGCGGCTGTGATGAACCACAGCAGCTCAAAACTTTTTTACTCTCCGTCTGTCTTTGTCCTTTAAGCACAGCCGTTGCCGTGGCAACCACCTCCACCCCACAATATGAGCAGAGATTACATTAAAAACATTCAGCCCGTTACGATATTAGGTTTTCAGACTTGATATTTATTTTGTTAATAAAACTCCTGCTCTGCTTGTCAGAGTCCATCTTTGAGTCGCCTTTTTTTTGTTCAATGAACCAAAACGCACTGAATTTGGCAACACCTTGTTGAAACAATAATTACCGAGATCCTTTATGCCAACACGTTTTGTTGTTTTATTTTTATTCTTTAATAAAGTTACAAACGTTTTGGATCTTTGAATATTTTAATAAGTGAGTCAGAAGAGGACTTGGTGGTTTCAGCCTCTTCAGTTTGTCACCTGCAGCCGAGATCAACGTATTGAGCAGCCCTGAGCTAGCTGTTAGCTGCCAGCTGTTAGCTGCCGGCTGTTAGCTGCTTGCTGTTAGCTGCTGGCTGCTAGCTGTTAGCTCCTAGCTGTTAGCTGCCAGCTGTTAGCTGCCAGCTGTTAGCTGCCAGCTGTTAGCTGCCAGCTGTTAGCTGCTTGCTGTTAGCTGCTGGCTGCTAGCTGTTAGCTCCTAGCTGTTAGCTGCCAGCTGCCTGCTGTTAGCTGCTGGCTGCTAGCTGTTAGCTGCCTGCTGTTAGCTGCTTGCTGTTAGCTGCTAGCTGCCAGCTGTTAGTTGCCAGCTGTTAGCTGCTTGCTGTTAGCTGCTGGCTGCTAGCTGCCAGCTGTTAGCTGCCTGCTGTTAGCTGCTTGCTGTTAGCTGCTAGCTGCCAGCTGTTAGTTGCCAGCTGTTAGTTGCCAGCTGCTAGCTGTTAGCTCCTAGCTGTTAGCTCCTAGCTGTTAGCGCCTAGCTGCTAGCTGTTAGCTGCTAGCTTCCAGCTGTTAGCTGCTAGCTGCGGCTCTGCAGCACAAACTAACAACCCTCCAGTATGTAAATACTTCCACATTTTATTTCCTTTCACAAGTTAATGTTAGGAAGAAACATTAACAATAATAACAGTTCATTATTACATTATTTTGGCTGATTCATGATATCTAATTACATTTAACGCTTTAAGTCTTACATTAATAGGAAGAGATTGAAACTGGAGGGACCACATTTGAATTTTATTCAACAGTTTGTTTACTGAGAAAAACACATTTGATATACATCTCCACTTACTGGTCATTTTTGGTCCTGCAGGTTGAACACATTAACAACATTTAAGCCATGTTGCATTTCCCTGTAACTTTTCTGATCCCCCAAAGTTAAGTTTAAGAAATGTTCTTGTTTATTGTTCCCCCAACAATGAGATGGGATTTACTCCCTTGCTACTAACTGCACTAAAGAGTAAAACCAATAGCAAACTTCGGTTGTCAAACTTTCAACTAAAATAATCACTGCTTATGTCTGGTGTGACTCTCAGGACAAATCTCTGAAACCTCAGAGCGTGAACCCGAACCCGTCCCATGTGAGTGCACAAGTGTAATCTGTTACAGCCATTCCATGCTTAACTTTTTGTAACAAAGTTTTCCATGTTTTCTTATACTATTGATCAGGGATGCCACAATAAGTCACAGCAACAACATCAACATTCACCCAATTGCACTCACAGATGCACATGCATTCTTATACTGATATGCTAATCGGTGTGTATGCTGGAGCTCACTGCCTTGCTCAGGGGCACATTGACATTTGGCAGGAGAAAGCTGGAATATAACCCACAGCTTTTGGATCTTTGGATCTTTCCTTTCAGCCACAGTAACGTTTAGGTTTGGTTGAGGGTTAGTTTACTGTTGAATGTGACTGAACAAAAATATAATGTCTTACTAAACCCTGAGTTTTTAGGTAAAGAAAAAACCTAAAAACCCAGAAAGAAGTTTTTTGACATTACGACCAGAGGTTACATTTATTTAAGTAATTTAAAATATATATATATATATAAATATATATATATATATATATATATTTATAAATAAATAAAATATATATTTTATTTATATATATTATATATATATATTATATATATATATATATATAATATATATATATATATATAATGTATATATATATATATGAATGTATATATATATATATATATATATATTAGAATGTATATATAATATATATATATATATAGAATGTATATATATATATATATATAAGAATGTATATATATATATATATATATAGAATGTATATATATATATATATATATATAGAATGTATATATATATAGAATGTATATATATATATAGAATGTATATATGTATATAAGTTTTACTCCATTAAGCCTTTAACTGGAGTGATATTTTTAGGAAGATGATGGGAGTTCTTCCTGCAATCGGTAGGTTGTTGGTTCAATTCCCACTATCTGCCTTTGTTGTGTCCTTGAGAAAGACACTCCACCTGCCTTGCCTGCTGTGGTCAGAGAGCCCAGCAGGGGGCGTCGGTGCATGGCACCCTGGCCTGTGTCAGACTGCCCCAGGGCAGCTGTAGCTACTGTCCAGTAGCTCACCACCATCAGAACTGGAACTATCGATTTCATTCAAAACCATCTGAGGGTCCAGAGAAGCGCTTTTTAAGTCTGATTTTATTTTAAATTATTCTCACTTATTTCAATCAAGTACAATTTCTGGCTATAACAAACAGTTTACACCAAAAACAAACCATCACATGTTCATTGTTATTTTCTATCTTCTGAGCCATTTGGAGGCCAACATGCAGTAAACTCTAAATATTGTCACTGGAAGTACTTTGCTGTAAGTATTGGTTTGAAATATTTGCATTCTGGAAAACAGAGTTTTGGAAATCAGTGATTCTGCAACTAAGTTATTTATTTTTATTTAGATAGTTTATTCTAAAAGAACCTGCACAAATTTTTAGACTGTCAGGATAATTTCAGGAATTAAATCACAGAAAATAGTATTGCTCAGGAAGTGAAATCAACTTTTTTCAGAGTTCTGTACTTACTCAGGTTCAAGACATTCCTGGATGACTAAGTTTTACTTTTACTTGACCAAAAAGATAATGTAGTGCCACTCTACCTTGAGTACATGAGTTAGTATTCAATGCACTAATGCAGGACGGCCCGCCTCACACTACGCCTCCCAGGTTGATCCTGGCACTCAGTGCCGACTCCTGCAGTCTGCAAAGTGATTCTTTAGGTACTGATTGCAGCTTTTCCCAAACATCCATCAGATGTTTAACAGAATTTACATTTAGAGTTAAAGATGAAGTTGTATTTGCTTTCCTAAAGCTGTTCCTTTGCAGGGTGGCCAGGAACTGTATCTTGCCTCACAAGGTCATGACCCTCAGAGGAAACTTGGGTTGCCAGGTGCTCATCTCCAGTTTTCAAGAGCTGAAAGGTGTGGAGTACACCTTGGCCAGGTTGCCAGTTTGAAACAATGCCACACTCTCAACTGGCAAGGTTTTCAGTCCAGTCCATCTGATGACAGAGAATCATGAACATGTTGACCCAACATCCATGTTTGTGGCGAAAACCTACACATGTAGGTGATCCACTGATCCACTGATCCACTGATCCACTGATCCACTGGGAATTGAACTCAGGATCTTCTTGCTGTGACTGCGTTGGGAAAGTGCTATGTGTCAAAGGAACATGGAAATTATTGATCGCTCTCAAATATCTGGGGTTTTTACTTTCTGCACATTAAAGCTCCTAAAAGTTCTTCTGATGCCTTTTCCACCAGAACCTACACGACCCGATAAAGTAGCAGTTAACATCCTCACATACGCCTCATTGAACTGCCAAACAAACCCTTTAGGTTTCAGTGAAACATGATTTAAACCAAGCTTCATTCTGTGACTTTTCACAAAGACACACACACTTACACACCAACTCATGCTGACACAGAAGACTTTATAAAGGCCACTGCTTTGTCCCTTAAGGTTTGCTCTCTCTGTTCACTTTCTATCACTGCATCAGGTGACCTCTGCAGCAGCTTCTGATAGGTCAGTTCTGACCGGCCGGTTCTGGGATCAAGCCCAGTTGGCTTCAAGTCTTCCACTGAACTTGACAGGACCAAAAAGGAGAGGGAGGAGATCAGAGGGGAGCGAAGTGGGGGGTGTTGGTGGACATGGTCAGAGTCTGTGGGGGGTTCATTGAGTTCGCTAAAAACCCACCCATCACTGCATCCTTCCAGTGAGAGCGCTGGAGAGTGACAGGCCTGCGCTGTCCGTGAGGCTCCAGGAGACAGACACGCAGCAGCAAGGCATTCAAACGTGTGGCTTTTCCAGCAAAAAGCACCATGAGGCAAAAAATAAGAGGCATTTACATGACACTGGCTACTTTCTGCAACAGCACAATAAAGAGATCCAGGATGTCCAAAGGTGACACGCAGCACTGTTTTGGCTCTTTTTCTTGTTCACCAACTTAATGATGTCTCCCAAATGACCCTGAGGTAACTTGAAAGGTTTCTATTTCAGGAGTTTTGGTACAATGTGCCCATGCAGCGCCTTTCAAAGCAGTTAAATGACTTTGTTTGCTGACTGATTAGTGTGTGTCAGTGTCAACAGGTGGCCACCAAAGATGGGCCCCTCATCCTCTTTAAACTGCCTCTTCCTCCTGTAAACCACAGCTTTACATTCACAAAGAGACCTGTTCAGACCAGCTCTCCTCTCTCAGGCACCACAGCCAGAGACTGGACTACTTTAAACACACATCTGCATCCATCCATGCATATTTACACACACCCATCCTGGAAGCAGGGAACAATATATATCAAACAGCCTGGACTATGGCTGTGGGATGAGAAGCACAAAGCCAAGTGAATACATGGCTGACAGAAAGGAGTGAGCTGAACAGCAGCTCTTGCCTGGAAACATTGTAAACACCCCTCAGGGGTACAAGTAAGTAACCTTCCTCTTTCAGCGCGGAGCCTCCTTACGTGTCTCAACAGCTCTGAGCTGAGAAAAACGGGCTCTGCAGCGCAACCAAGTCATAAACATGAAGGGAGTGAGGACGGATGCTGTTTTTGTACCTAAACAGAATTTACTCTCCACACAGCCTGAAGCGATTAAATGCATTTAAATAATGCAATCATTTTGTAACAGCTTCTGCTAAAAAACAAACAAACAAATGAATTTTAATTCAACTTTGATTTGAAGTCCTCAAGAACTATTTTAAAAGCATAGCTAATTACAAACAAGTCAATAATTTCCTTCCCAGTAACTTTCGGGTTTATCTTTTTTTTCAATGCGGTTCTTGTTTCATCCAGCCTCACAAACAACAAGGTGCTGGCCTCAACACGCCTCGCCTGACCTGCGCAGGAGAGGAAGTTGTCAGTGATGATCAGGGACACCTGGGTGGGCTTGGGATGCTAAGGAGCAGCTCCAGCGTGTCTCCACCTGCACCACCTTGCTGAGGGTGAAGCAGAGCTGAGAGCTACTGTGGAGGGAGAACGTAGCCTAAGTTTCGTCTCTTCAAATCCCCGAAGGCCCAAGCATGGCTGTCAGATACATCGAGTTCAGTTTATTCTTCTAAAACTGATTCAAAACACAAAGAGGCAGATCAGCTCATCCAAACAGCAACACCAGTACAGAAGTAGGAGAATAAAATGTTCCAGATTCACAACTTTCATTTATTAGTCAGGTCAATAAATTAAGAAATAAAATTAATTCAACATGTCACTTTAGAAAAATCTGGAATAATCTGACAGTAGAAGCTTCAAAATACTGAAATGCTAAAATTCATTCTCATATGACTTATTGTTTGATAGTTGGACCACATTTCAAGCAATAAACTTTATAAGCAGACATTGAAAACCGTATAAAAAAATAATATTTGATCTTTTTAACTTGGGACAATATGTTTATCTGTTCAGATACCCCACTGCCTTTTAAAAATGTTATTTGAATAAAATCAAATAAACCTGCAAGAGCAGCTGCTGGGGTGGAAATTCAGTTTTTAGAGAAACTCCTCTAGTCAGTCTGAGCATCAAACTCTTGGCATAAAGAACCATTAAAATTTCAAAACACATTACTGGACATTTTAGAAAATCATGTAAACAGTGACTTTGAAGCAATGTTGCATTAGGGTTTTAAAATAACATCTAAACTTCTAATTGCCAATCTGTTTTAATAATAATCAATTCTTTGTCCATATGCATGTTAGTGTTTTATTTTTTTAACTTTACCATAAAAATTAGCCCTTGTGGCTAAATCTGGCATATTTACATGACTGTTTAGTTTACTCAATCATAGTGATCAAAATGCATTGCCACTTATTAAATAAATTCAAATTTAAGACACTTTACAAGATAAAAAAACCCCTTCAACTTATGTGCAAAAAGAAAAAAAAGAAACAATCCAAAACACCCCAGTCATGTAGACAGACTGAATTGCAGCTTCCTCCAATTCAGTCCATCAGATGCTGGAAACAATCAATTAATCAGAAACAGAAACCAGTCCACCAGGGCAGAATAAGCGTCAATCTGCAACAATCTGTTTGGGGTGGAGAAGACGTACGAAGAACAAGTAAAACAAAATAACCAGAGCAGAATACTTTCTGCCCTTCACTGTTCAGACCCAAAAGTCTCTAAGGGCTGAAACTCAATTCTCCAGAAATTCTTCAGAAAGGAAAGTTGCTGATATCCCACAAAAAACGTCGACAAGAATAAACAGACAAGTTAAAATAGCTGAACTGAATCTGCGGTGCTGAGACACAGACTGCGCCTGTTGCAAGTGTGCCCTGACTGACATCTTCTCATGAAAAACATGGTCTTGGAATAAGGCCTGATCCTTTGGATGAACCAGTAATGACCTCCTACAATGAAGTCTTAAGACTGAAAGTTTCATGCGGTTCAAAGAGCTAACAGGGGCAATTGAGAAGTTTGGAGCTGAACTTCTCTGCTGACCTCTCTCGTTCACCTCTTTCCTCTCTTGTGCTTCTCGCTCCGCTCCTGTGAATACGGGACATCGAATCCCTCAGCAAAGACGCATCGGTGCATTGCAGGGTAAAAAGGGAGATTGGCACCGACTCGCCTCACCTGCTCCAGTGCCTTTTGGCAAAACCCTAACCGCTGCAAACCGCAAAGACGTCACAAAGACTCCACAGTTCAGCCTGTGCTGCGGGGAGGCGGAGGACTCCAGCTGACCTCTGAGCTCCATATGAACACAAACCGAGCGAAACACCTACCCACATCCATCTGTTGGCAGAACAGCTGCCCCTTCAGCCAACCTTGCCCAAAACCAAGCCTGCACCCTGGCCTCAGAGCATCGTGGAGACCCCAGTACCGGGCCGTGCCCCGGCTGGCAGCATCCCATCTGAGGAGAGGAGGGATTTGAGCCAACTGGCCATGAGGCAGATGGGGTCTAGGGCAGAAGGGACCCAAGCCAGTTTTATGGTACAATGCCACACAAAGGCTCAAAGGTGTGAGGAAGAATAGGGCTCAGGGAAAGAAAACTCAAGAAGAATCAAAGGAGGCCAACAAACCTTTAGAATGACAAAAGCATTCTGTTCAATGCTGCAATATTTGCACACACACACACACACACACACACACTATCAGCACACCCCCTCCAATACAACACTGCAGGATCTCATATATCTCATGCATTATTCCAAGCAAATTCTTTTGTTTGCCTTCTTTTTCCTTCTATCTCTGACACGATGTGTTCAGCAGGAACACTTCACACTCTTCTAATAATTGCCTGGCTTTTGTTCTCCTGTCAGGAAAGCATTCAGATCATTCCTACTGGCAATGCAGGAGCTCACAGTTCATTCAGACTAATTGTAGCAGCCAGGCCAGCGGGAAATTAGCTGGCTGTGGGTCCATGTTGGTGCCTTTAATTACAAGTTTTCTTTCCTTTAAACTAATAGTTTGTGTCAAACACACTGTTCTGCCAGAGCTGGCTGACAATTAGTGGATCTGTGGGGAGCAGAAGATTTTAGTTGTGCCTGGGACTGAGCAAGAGTCTTTGCACTTCAGATAATTAGTTAGATTCACCTTAAAGGAATGGAGAAATGGCCAATTGAGGGACTTTGTGTTTATGTGAAGAGGTATCCGTGCACTGCACAGCTTCAGAGATGAAACTTGATTCAGAGCTTTTGCATCCTCTGCTTAGCACATCAAGGTAATTTAAGGACCTGGCTTTAGTTTGATTTCATTTTGATTTTCATCAGACTAAAACAGGGGGATTTAGAAGCAGTCACTGGATTTACAGGAGGGAGCTGTGATGTAATAAGAGGATGAAAACGATGACTCCACGCGATCTCATTAGTTTATGGCCGTTTGAAAGTGTTGTTGTGACGGCCTGATCCATTGTGTCCATAACCCAGACAGGATTAAGCCTTGGAAATAAAATGTAATCCTTTAGGATGGATGTTGGGTCATTCCTTCACCTGTTGCACGACTTTCATGAAACAAAGGTGAGGGGGTTCACGCAGGGGTCGAGTCAGACATGCGCAATGAATTTTTATTACCTGATTCTGCAAAGCTGATGATCTCCGAGGTTTCTCCCTGAACGTCGTTGCTAAAGGCGGCCTGGCCGTCAAAGTTGGGAATCTCCACCCGGCCGTCCTCACGCACTTTGCCGGCGTGCAGCCTCCGCAGCGCGGTCACCATGGCTGCTTTTGGGATGGGGTGCGTGATGTTCGGCCTGTCCCGCATCTGCAGACGATTCAGGATGTGCCGCTTCACTGCCTCCACGAAGTCGATGTTGACCCGCTCCGACTGATCCGGCGCCCTGAGGCCGCAGGAGGCGCACGACTCCCGGGATGAGCTCGGAGTCTCCGTGGCGCTCAGAGTGCTGCTGCGCACGTACACCGCGCACGCAACCAATGACAACGCCAAACTGTATAAGCTCATTGTGCCTCCAAGCTTTAGTTCAAATAAGAATATAGGCTTAATGAATTTACTCCCACAAATAAATGAAAGCTGCTTTCAGCTCACACGTTTGCAAGTTCCGGGGATCATGAACCGCTGCTCCAGCAGACACTTGCAGAAATCCCCTCAGACATTCCCAAACATGCAGAAGAGCAGCAGAAACTGAGACTAACGTTGTCCAGTCATCAACCAGCGCCTGATCCAACACTGCCTAAAACATTGCGCCAGATAAAAGTTCGTCTCGTTCCACCGCCTTCACTTGATGATCTGTCAAATCAGCGCACAGCAGAGAAACGGACTCGCCACGCGTCCCGTCCGCTCTTACATCCAGCAGCTCAGTCGGAGGCGTCTGAAGCCGCTCCGTCTGTCCCGAGTGTTTTGTGTGCGCGCACACACGTGAGGATTTCCACCCACAGGAGGGACATTCGCAACATCTTCAGTCCCACTTTCATTACCCTCCGGCCCCACGCAGAGGTTGCGTCATGTACCTGCTGACAGCCTCACTTTTCACCTTTTTCTTTCTGTCGCGGTGGAGCAACTAAGTTGTCGTTGTTTCCAAACTGCGTAAAACTCGAACCTCTAGTTCCTTATAGCATCATTTGAAATGTAACTACTTGCTGTATCTCCTGAAATTGTTTCAAGGTTTCAAACAGCACACATCTTCCATTTTTAGCTTGTTTTATTTATAGTACATTAAACTTCAGAGGTTAGGTTTTAATCAAAGAAATTGCGCCATCTGTTGGCAGAAATAAGTCACTCATTGTCAGGCGAATTTTGATCCAGTCGTTGTATGTTGTGATCTTTGAAATAGTTTAAATCTCCATTTTTCTGGTTTTCCACTCATTTTTTAATGTCCTGCTGCTTGCTGCGTCTCTCTGGGATAAAATCTGAATTGTGTTTAGAATAATTAGGTACATGACCTAATCATATACATGAGTGCATAGCATAAAATTCAGTATTATAAATGCAATGTGTAAAATAGTCTGATTGCAATGAAGCTGTTTCTTCCATAGCTTTATTTATTTTGGTGCTAACCATCATATTATATTAAAGGTTTAGTTATGCAGACAACATATTCTAGCATTAATGTGTTATGAAATATTGATGATTGCAGTCTGTATCGTCTTTTATAACTATAAATGGACAAATGTATTTATTTAAAAAAGCTTAACCCAAGATAGATTTTACTGATGCATATTAACCCTCTAAAAAGGAATCCTTTTGATTTAGATATTTAGCCGTTTTTGAAAATATGACATTTTTTCATGATGTGTCCTAGTTTCTTTACCCACATGCAGAACACCAGCAGGAGAACAGATCAGATAAATAAAGTTTATTTTAACAATGAGGAAAAGTGAGACTGTAGTTCTTGTCCTTGGGGTTGGCAACCAGGGTCGTCTGTATCCTGAAGAGCAGTGAGAAACAGACGGTGAGTTTGAGGTTGTTGGAAAGTGGAAATTCAGGAAGAATTAAACTGATCTTACTTGAGATCAAGTTAGACTTCTGTCAGGGCGGCAATACCGTGGCTTCCAGGGTTTGGTCTCTGTGTGTCCTTGAAGCGATCCGGGTTCCAGTATGAGATCTTGACGGACTCGGTTCTTTGCAGGTAGATGTAGAGGCTGCGGTGGAGGGCGGACAGGTAAGTTGAGGTGTGGAGGCACGAGGAGCGTTGAACCGACTGCCAGCTGAGAATGCAGGAACGGTTTATTGAAGATCTGCAGAGGCGAAGACGGAACTCGGGCAACCAGGGGGAAACGATCCGCGGCGTCACGAGGGGAGAAATCCAGAAAGCCAGAACTCAGGTTTCACAAGGAAACACCTGAGAGAGGCAACAAGGCTTAATTACTAGAAGTAATTTCAGAGATAGCACTGAGCGCTAGCTCAGAGGGGCGCAGAGTACCATTACTGGCAAACACTCAGGTGACCAAGTGTTCTTGTTCTTCTATAGTGTTTTCTGGCAATTTGCACACTTTGTGTATTACTGCCATTAACTAGACAGAGATGCAATTCCGAAATTCATTTTTCCTAAACATCTTCAAATCTTACAATAATTAAATTCTATACATATCTATACACCCACACATGCATACTAAATCCTCTCAGCTATTTTTGTATCTTTTAAGTATTTAATAAGTGCTTGAATTATATCATGCGATTGATGCTTCCCTAATAAATTTGCCATATTTACTGAACTCCCCATCACCCTTTCCAATTCTTTCCTCTTTTATATATTTTCTACAATAAATCAACACATGTTCTACATCTTCTCTTTCCCTGCAATAAGAGCAATCAGCTGATGGATGTTTCTGTCATGTTCCGTGTTTTTCTGTGTGTTTATTTGAGTTTCTGTGTCCCTGTGTCTCCTCGTTGTCCCGTCTTCCCTTGATTGTTTCCCAGGTGTGTCTTGTTCCCTGACTACCGTGTGTATTTAACCCCACCTGTGTCCTTTGTTCCTGGTCGGGTCCTTGTCGTTGCTGCCGTCTCGTTCAGTCTCTTTGTCGTGTGCTGTCCTTCGCGCGTTCTGTTGCTACCAGTGTTGAGCCCTGGTTTCTGCTCAGCTGTGCTACCTGAGATTTAATGTATTTACACCATTAAATCATTATTCTCACTTCATCCTGGGTCTCCTAGCCTCTGCCTCACTACCTCCATACACTGCCTCTTGACAGTTTCCCTATTATTTTTAAACCACTATGTTTTGGCTGCTAATTCGTTTCAGTGCAAAGCCATACACTGCTCAGCGAGCCTCAGCCTTCTTTCCTTTATTGACGTGCATTAGCTTAGCTCTTTAGCTTGACGCGTTTCTGTCCCACTTGAGCATCTCTTATTGAACCAAAAACTGCTTACAAACATCCACACAAAGTCTGAAGAATGACAAACTTTACTTTCTTTGTGCAGATAATACAAAGTATTCCTTGATCTTGCACAGCAATTCCACTTTTAACAATGTAACGGTCAAAACAAAACTGTGTAGAGCTCCGTAAAACACGCTACATTCAATATTGTTTTTACACACCGTTACACAGCACTTTTTTACATGTGTCAATTACGTCCATTAGGTGGCGCTTTTCTACAAAACATAATAAAATGGAAACTTATTATTACAAAAATATCTAAATATTCAAAAGGCATGCACAATCTTAAACAATGTCCAAACTGACATTTTTGGCTCTTACACACTATTTAAACTAGTGTGCCCAATCCTCAACCTGTTAATCCATATTTCCTCTCTCCTATTCATTATACTGTTATTTCTTATGATTACGTCCCTCTATGTATTTTATGTCAATTCTTCTAAATTCCATCTCTCCTGCAATATATTATTTATTTTATCTTTAATAATTACTTTTATTTCTGCTGTATCCTCCTCTTTGGGCCGCTTGCTGTTCCTTTTGTCGTCCACTAGATGGAGGCATTGCCACGTCAGATGAAATCTGGATAGCTGTTTCAGCCATTTTCAGCTTTAGAATTGCTTCCTGTTATATAAAGATAGCTCAAATGAAACACACTGTTTGTGGATTAGGGTTGAGAAAATGGAACATATTAAGAGGTCAGATTCCTTTTTGCAAGACTCTATAAAGGCATTTCACTACCCTATGTCTCCGGTAGGGACGGCAAAAACTATTATAGAAGGACAGTTTGATATTTGCATTTGTTTTGCAATGAAGCCAAGCCATGCAGTACATTGTAGCAAAGTGGAGATTGAGAAGCGACCTCCCATGTGGTTCTGGACCACAAATGTTGGTTATTGTATGGGATGAAAACCTGTGAACATATTTCATAAACAGTCAGTGGGAGGCGCCTCATGTTCCCCTCCCACTGACAAACACCAGCCACGATGGCGTTGTCTCCTCTGAACCTCCTCTTGTTACCTCCACCTTGTTACTTCTCCTCAATTTCCCTGGTTTTCCTGCATGTCCTAGTTTCTGTTTTTTGAGTTAAGTTTGGATCATTATGTCCTGGGTTTCTACTTTTTTGGACCTTTTATTATTTATTTTTTACATTCAATACACCTGAGAACTATTTAATCTCTCCCCTGCTGCATTAGGCTCCACACTACAACCCTAACCCTGACACTGAAGAAGGGCTTCCAAAGGGAGACATATGTAATACAAACCAAAACCAAATACAAATATTTCACCAAAAGTACACCAAATAACCAAATAAAAGAAAATGTTTTAGAACCCTTTTTACCTTATTTTCTTATGGTGTTTTTTGACCTTTTCTATTTTTATAATTTTTGTTGTAAATTTTTTTTTAGAAGATGCAAAAATTAGGAAAAAACTGAATAAAGATGCACCCTAGTGCAATGTTTTGTCCCTAATGGATCTTCTTCATGCCAGGCACATCAAATTGGCTGTGCTGCCAGGGGGGAAGACATGCAGCAAATATCGTCGGGTCCGGGATTCAAACCTGCAACAGCCGTGTCTAGGACTCATGACCTTCAAGTGTGGGTTGCACTATCCCCTACGCCACCACAACGCACGCCATGTTTCTGTTTTTGATGTCAGTTTTTAAAATAAATCACAGCTCAGCTTTAAACCTAAGCCTTATCTCTCAGCCTCTGTTGGATGAATGATTTTTATCTTAATGCTGCTCTGAAGGCTGAAATTTTGTTTTGAAAGTGTGATCTTCTAAAAACATTTTATTTAGTTTGATTTCTCTTCAAGCTCCAATTTGAAGATAAAAATCACAGCTCAACTTTCAAATGTCATCTGAGTTTCTGTTGAAGTAGTTTTGCCTTTGCTCTTCCTTGTGGGCAGAGCAGCATCATTTTTGTGTAGATTTTGTTTTTTTTGAAACGATGCAAAAATGTGTGAAAACTGAACAATAAAAATGTGCTCCGTTAACTGCTTTATAGTCATTTTTTTAAATTTATGTTATCCTTTTACTTCTATTTAAACTTAGTTATTTGGAAATAAATCACAGTTCAGCTTTAAAATGTCATCTCTGAGCTTCTGTTGGATGAAGAACTTTTTCCTCTGCTTTTTAACTAAGTTATACTTAATTTAATTTTTCTTCAAAATCTATTTGTAAGTCAGAATCTCAAAGCTCATCTCAGAGCTTCTGCTAAGTGCCAGAAATTTGTGTTAATTTCGTTCTGAATGTCATAAATAGACTTTAAAATGTCTTTCAGCATTACCCAGAATGCATTGCATGGTGGGGGTTCAGATTTTAGCTTCTTGTTTGGCTGTTTTTGCTTCAATCACTAACAAACTATATACTGTTGCTCATCTGTCAATCTAAATGACTTAGAATGAAATTGGAAACGTGTAGAAAATCGGCACCATGACTCAGAATGGGGTGTGCATTGTTGAACTGCTGCCTGCTACAAGCTGAATCACAGTGGACTCCCCTGCTGTCAGTTTTGGATTCATTGTTGTCCTTTGTAAATGTGGTAATGCACATATTGGACCACATATTCTGAGCATTCTAGCGGTCTTGCGGTGTATGATGGCACTAGAATGGCTCTTTTCTCTCATTCTAGGGGTTTAAATCCCAGCAGGTGTCTGGAGACCTGGAAGGCAGCAGCTTGCTGTGGCTGGTCCAGGTTCTCACCAGTGTAGACTAATTGCACTCGGCACAGACCAGACCGGCAGAGAATCAACGGAGAACTCTTCTGCTTCCTGGGCATGCTGGTTCCACCTTGCGGTGTTAACGGACAGCGTGTTTTTGAAACCAGGGGCCCGGTACGTATCAGCCTTCCCAGGTTCCGCCTACAGGAACAGCACGTGGGAAAGGTGACTCCAGGACTCGGGAGTCTTAAATGCAGTCCAGTCTTCTAGAGGAATAGCCTCACACACACACACACACCAACATGCACCCCAACTGGTGTTCATTGTTCAGTTCTACAGCTCAACAGTTTCCAAGTGCAAAAAGAAAAAATATTAATTTCAGGAAATCTTCAGCTCAAAGTTCAGCTAAATGGCTTTAACGTCCTAAGATCTGAGCTCTTGCATAGCATATACTAAATCCTGACTTTATCAATTATTTGGTCCCAATCAGCCCAGATATAAAATTCTTTTCACATGATCCAGTTGCTGAGAAATTATGTCCACATATGAGGACATTAAGTTTAAATGTCAAAGATAACATTGTCACAATTAAAGAAATCTAAAACTTTAGTGTTTGTTCCATTAGGATTATTTCTCAGTTCAAAAACAAATTGAAACACAATAGTTAGTTTCAGCAATGTGGCCCATTCAAAGTACTGCTAAAAGGAATTTGCCCTTAAATAGTAAAATTCCTCTAAATCAATTGCTGCTGTTCTAAACAGTTAATTTCAGTGTCTTAATATCACCTGACACTTAACATTTGATCCAGTGCAAATCTACTTTAAATAAGTTTCCCCTTGTAGGATCATGCTTAGTTATGTGTAAACGGCCTTGTAACAATGGCAATCTGCCTGTAAGCACAGCACCTTGCAAATAAAACCACACCCTGATATTTTCTTATGTGCTTTAACTGCATTGTTGAAGTTGGCTGCCTTTTGGCATATGAACATTAGCCCTTCCATGCCATGACTTGGTGCTTTTTCCATTGGAGTAAAATGTCAGGGTCCAATTCCCCCTCTGAAAACTCAGTTATCATGCTAAGCAAATACATTTTTTTGCTGCTTCCTTGTAAAAAGAACATGATTATCTAAGGGTTTGTAGACAAGTTAGTATAGAGATTCATAAGACTTTTCTCAAGGGTTAATATCTTAAGGTAAATGTTTTCCACACAATAAGAATTTTTGGAGTTCAACATGGATGCATACATTTAAACAATAAAAAAAGCTATGAATATAAATCACTGAATTTTAAGGAATAGGAGCACTGGGCAAAACCTAACTTAGGGTTTGAACTTAGGGTTTGAACTTAGGGTTTGAACTTAGGGTTTGAACTTAGGGTTTGAACTTAGGGTTTGAACTTAGGGTTTGAACTTAGGGTTTGAACTTAGGGTTTGAACTTAGGGTTTGAACTTAGGGTTTGAACTTAGGGTTTGAACTTAGGGTTTGAACTTAGGGTTTGAACTTAGGGTTTGAACTTAGGGTTTGAACTTAGGGTTTGAACTTAGGGTTTGAACTTAGGGTTTGAACTTAGGGTTTGAACTTAGGGTTTGAACTTAGGGTTTGAACTTAGGGTTTGAACTTAGGGTTTGAACTTAGGGTTTGAACTTAGGGTTTGAACTTAGGGTTTGAACTTAGGGTTTGAACTTAGGGTTTGAACTTAGGGTTTGAACTTAGGGTTTGAACTTAGGGTTTGAACTTAGGGTTTGAACTTAGGGTTTGAACTTAGGGTTTGAACTTAGGGTTTGAACTTAGGGTTTGAACTTAGGGTTTGAACTTAGGGTTTGAACTTAGGGTTTGAACTTAGGGTTTGAACTTAGGGTTTGAACTTAGGGTTTGAACTTAGGGTTTGAACTTAGGGTTTGAACTTAGGGTTTGAACTTAGGGTTTGAACTTAGGGTTTGAACTTAGGGTTTGAACTTAGGGTTTGAACTTAGGGTTTGAACTTAGGGTTTGAACTTAGGGTTTGAACTTAGGGTTTGAACTTAGGGTTTGAACTTAGGGTTTGAACTTAGGGTTTGAACTTAGGGTTTGAACTTAGGGTTTGAACTTAGGGTTTGAACTTAGGGTTTGAACTTAGGGTTTGAACTTAGGGTTTGAACTTAGGGTTTGAACTTAGGGTTTGAACTTAGGGTTTGAACTTAGGGTTTGAACTTAGGGTTTGAACTTAGGGTTTGAACTTAGGGTTTGAACTTAGGGTTTGAACTTAGGGTTTGAACTTAGGGTTTGAACTTAGGGTTTGAACTTAGGGTTTGAACTTAGGGTTTGAACTTAGGGTTTGAACTTAGGGTTTGAACTTAGGGTTTGAACTTAGGGTTTGAACTTAGGGTTTGAACTTAGGGGAAACAAAATTAAATTCTGTCGCCGAAGGCGACAGAATTTGTAATGCACAGGCCATCACTGTTCCTGGCCCCCCAGAAACCATTCCAACTTCCTGAAAGGGCCAGTATTGCCAAAAAGGTTAGGGTTAGTAAAAATTGGTTAGGGTAAGAGGATAGAAATTGAGGGTTGGTTAAGGTAAGGGGCTAAAACATGAGAATTGGTTAGGATAAGGGGATAGAAAATGGTGGTTGGTTAGGGTAAGGAGCTAGAACCTGAGAATTGGTTAGGGTAAGGGAATAGAAATTGTAACTGACATTTTGTATAATAGTTTTGAAGTACAAAATGTTATGAGCCCTTAATTATATTTTTCATTTAGGCCCCTAGGATGCCTGGTGTCCAATTTGGTAATCCAATTCCTCTCGGCTCCACGTCTTTGGCCCACCGTCCACCTAGAATTGGTTGCACGACCGTGGCTGAAACAGCCTGCCAACCATGGGAAATAAAATGTTTCACCAAATGTGTCTGTGTTTTTTTCTTTCTAAGAATATTATGTTTGTGTTGAGTGAATCTTACCGAAATGGTATTGCCTGTCTCCCCCACATATTGCATTCCACATAATTTGCAAGTAATTAAATAAACACAGTTTTTGGATTTTAAACCGCCCTTGCATTGGGATAAAAAAACACTTTTGTTATGACGGCTTTGCAACCATTTTAGGTGTTGGAAAAATTGCCCTTGACCTTTAATTTTTGGCTGAACCAGAGGTGTGATTTTGGCTTTGATAAGGTGATCTCTCAAATTTTTGTTCCTTCTAAAGGCCCCAATGACCCTGTAGTCCCTTAACATTTGGGTACTTTTAGTCAGCCTTTCAAAGTTTTCTTTAATGACCCTGACCAGTTTTGTAGAAGGTGGAGAAAACGTTGTTACAAAGGGCAACAGAGGGGAGACCTCAATGGGTTTTGTTATCAAAAATGATTTAAAACATTTTCTTAAAAAAGAGCGACAGTACCCTCTGCTGGCCAAAGCGGCGAACAACGTTTTAGTAGCCTGTTTGAAATCATCTTTTTGTGTGCATATCCTGTGAAATCTTAATAGTTGTGATTTAATAAGTCCCGCAAAAGTATGGTTTGGATGAAAACTTGTCTTAAACAGTAGTGCATGGGTATCCGTAGGCTTAAAAAATACTCTAATGTCTAACTTGTGATTGTTTTGGAAGTTTGGACCTTTATATGTAGTTGTGTCTAGGAAATCAATAGAATATTTATTGATATTTGATTTTAGTTTTATTGATGCATTATGGTTGTTCAGGGTCATTAAGAAATCCTCAAAATCTGCTTCTGAATGTGGCCAAATTCCCCAAATATCGTCTAAAAATCTGAGATATTGAATGGGTCTTTTAGAACATTTTTCCAACGCTGAAGTCTCCCATTGAGCCATAAAAATATTTGCGTATGCCGGGGCAAATTTCTTACCCATCGCTGTTCCTTTTATTTGGAGAAAAAATTCCCCATTGAACTCAAAATCATTCCTAGTCAGGTTTATTTCCAATAACTGTAAGAGTTCTTTTTCTGGTCTTTTTTTATCTGGAAACTGTCTGAAAATCCTTCTGACTGCATCTATTCCTTCTTTGATATCAATATTTGTATAAAGACTATCAATATCTAACGAGAACAGGAAAGATTCCTCCGGGATGATTAATTTTTTAACCCTTTCTACAAAATCATACGTATCCTTAATGTAGCTCTCGTGTTTAGTGGATAAAGGATTCAAAAAATAGTCCAAATATTCCGCTGTAAAATAAGTTTCGCTGTCACAGTCCGAAACTATTGGTCTGCCTGGAGGTGTCCGAAATGGGACACTCCAACTGGCAGGATTTTTATGAATCTTTGGTAACATGTAAAAGAGCCTCGCCCTGGGTTCAGTTGAGCCTAATAAGTATCTTTTTTGCTTAATGTTAATAAATTTCTTTATATGTAAATTATTAATAATTTTTTCCACCATTGGGATAGTTTCCAAGTAAATAGGTTTTTTCAATTTGGAATAATAATTTTTATCATTAAGTTGTCTATATCCCTCCTGTAAATATTGATCTCTATCAAATATCACTACAGCACTACCTTTATCTGCCGGTTTTATGATAATATCCTTATTATTTTTTAATTCTTGTAAAGCTCCAAGTTCTTCTGAAGTAAGATTAGATTTCACCTGAGTTGGATGAAAGTTATTTTGAAAGAAATCCTGATCAGCCTTGATAAGGGTGTGCATTTGAGGTGGAAGTTGGCCCATAGGGGGCGTCCAATCTGACTTTGGAGTGAAGGGCTGAGGCTCTGAGCTAGATTTGTCTTTATAATATACAGCTAATTTGACTCTTCGATGGTATTGTTGCATGTCAAATTTACATTGAAACTTTAATTGTTTACTGTAACCTTCGTGGGAATGAAATTAAGACCCTTACTAAGTAAGGCACATTGTGCATCCGAAAGCTTGAAGTTTTTGGATAGATTAATAACACTTTTCACCCCCTCCCGTCTACACGGGCTTATGGGGATGTCTAGTTTACATAATCACTCCAATGTTTAAGCATGTGCATTGCCGTATTTCTAGTCCAATGGACATGATCTCTTTCTGTACTGAATTTATCCTGTGGCAGAGCAGGAATGTGATTCTTCAAACCTGTAATAAAGCTGTTCAAATGTTGCAGGATTCCCTGCTCTCTGTGAGGCAGCCCTGTGGAAAAGTTGATAACTGGAACAAAGATGTGCGCCTCTGGAAACAGGTCCTGGGCTGTCTCCAATGCTCTTTTCAGTTCGGACACCGGTGTTCTCTTCTCCCTCTGTGACCTGTTACACAAACCAAAAGACAACACAAGTTTCTCTACCGTGATATCCGCGGTGGCCTTGTTCAGGGCGCTCTCAGCATGGCACCATTTTGCTCCAGGAAGGCTGTCAATCTGGACACTTTTAGCTGCAAATGGTGGCATCCGGGCTACATTTGAATCCCCCACTATCACAGATTTCTGTTTAATGTGGAGATTCCAGTCCTGATGCTTTCTCGGTGTATTGGGATGCTTTGTCGGTGTGCAGAGTTGTACATCTGGCGAAGATGGCGGTGTAGAAGATTCCTCCTCCGGCGCCTCCACTTGCAGTTGTGTTTGGACGCTGGATCGCAATCTGGTGATGTCAATGGGGGCCAAGCTGACACGGGGAGCCGCAGTCGCACCTTGGGATTTCTCACCTCCACCCTGTAATGGTTGTAGGTTTAATTCCTCTGAAACATCGCTTACTGTCTGTCTCTGGTCGTCTAAAGATGACCCCGATTGGGATGTTTGTGGAGGACCAGAGAGTGGGGCTTGAAGAGCGGGAGTCGAAGGTAGAAGATTCTCTGAAGGAACAGTTGACTCTCTGTCTGAGTTCCCCTGTTGCTGTCCGGTTGTACGTAGTGTTCTGGTGTCCCTCTGTTGTAGAGGTTCCTGTTGGGTCTCTTGAGGATGCTCGGGATTCGACCCTGAATGGAAACTGTCATCCTCGTCATTCTCATCGAAGATGGTCGACCAATCTTTGTCCGGTTGTGGTTCAGTCATCGTGGCCACTGTTGTGAGGGGTGTGCGTTGAGAAGGAGGCGGAACATAGACTTCAGCTGTAACTAACCTCTGGTTTGTAGTGGAGGTACGTGATGTCGTTGGTCCCTCTACGGTGGGTATGCTTGTGACTTGTCGTTCCAGAAGATTCCTGTTGATCAGACTTCTGTTGTCCGACCCCCTTCTAGTTGATTCTCTATTTTGTATTTCTCTGGTTGGCTCCGCAGTGGTTGTTTCCCTGTGTAGTACTCGAGAGGGTTCACCTGTGCTTTGTATGGGACGATCCCGTCTAATCCTCAAAGTAGGGGGGTTAGGTGGGCCCGTCCACGGGACCGTCCGACGGCCCGCCCCACGGTCCTCTTCCACCTCCATAAAGAAAATTAAAAAAAAAAACCCTTTAAAAATCCACTTCCCCCGGGAAACCTATATACTGCTGGAAAGCCCAGAGCCTGGGGAACAATTCGGGGCGGGTGTCTGATTTTTAACCCTTTTCCCCGAATTTTGAGCCATTAAATACCGTCTCGGAGCCCCGGAGGGTCCCCTTAAACCTCGGGAAAAGCGGCTAAAAAGGGCCCCCCCCCGGGAAAGCTACATATTGGCGGAAAGCCCAGAGCCTGGGGAACAATTCGGGGCGGGTGTCTGATTTTTAACCCTTTTCCCCGAATTTTGAGCCATTAAATACCGTCTCGGAGCCCCGGACGGTCCCCTTAAACCTCGGGAAAAGCGGCTAAAAAGGGCCCCCCCCCGGGAAAGCTACATATTGGCGGAAAGCCCAGAGCCTGGGGAACAATTCGGGGCGGGTGTCCGATTTTTAAAGCCTTTCCCCGGAGCAGGAAAAATGGAGAACCGCATTCCGTTATCCCGGTCCAAGATGCCCCTTCCCGGGGTCCTGGAGATCCAGGAGTCGGATCACTCGACCCCCCACATTGCCCCGATCGAGCCCATGTGACTGCCAAGAGCCCGGGCCAAAGTGGAAAAATCGGACCTCCAGGGGGGGAAGACACCGGTGAGCGGCTGCACTCCGAGTCGGCCTGCCAGTGCGGGTCCCCCGGCCACGGGACCGTCCGATGGCCCCCCCGGTCCTCTTCCACCTCCATAAAAAAAATAATAAAAAACCTTTAAAAAAACACATTTAAACATCCACTTGGTTCCATTTAATCCTCCATGCCTGGTTCTGAGTGCGGATGAATTTATAGCGGTACTCCTGGTTCTAATACAGGCTCCAGGCCTGGTTGTGGTCAAACTAGCGAATGCTCAACTGAATGGGCCTTCAGTGATGGAGTTTCCCCATTAAGACCAATATTAATTTCACACCAGTGTTTTATTTTGCTGGTTGTGTTCAACCCAGCCGCTGTGGTACTGTTTGTGGGTCAATTTAGAGCAGCACCCCTGGTTCTAATACAGGCTCCAGGCCTGGTTGTGTTCAACCCAGGAGCTGTGGTTCTATTTGTGGGTTAATTTCTAACAGCACCCCTGGTTCTAGTGAATCCTCCATGCCTGGTTCTAATTGTGGATGAATTTATAACAAAAATCCTGGTTCTAATACAGGCTCCAGGCCTGGTTGTGTTCAACCCAGGAGCTGTGGTTCTATTTGTGGGTTAATTTCTAACAGCACCCCTGGTTCTAGTGAATCCTCCATGCCTGGTTCTAATTGTGGATGAATTTATAACAAAAATCCTGGTTCTAATACAGGCTCCAGGCCTGGTTGTGTTCAACCCAGGAGCTGTGGTTCTATTTGTGGGTTAATTTCTAACAGCACCCCTGGTTCTAGTGAATCCTCCATGCCTGGTTCTAATTGTGGGTTAATTTATAACAAAAATCCTGGTTCTAATACAGGCTCCAGCCTGGTTGTGTTCAACCCAGGAGCTGTGGTTCTATTTGTGGGTTAATTTCTAACAGCACCCCTGGTTCTAGTGAATCCTCCATGCCTGGTTCTAATTGTGGGTTAATTTATAACAAAAATCCTGGTTCTAATACAGGCTCCAGGCCTGGTTGTGTTCAACCCAGGAGCTGTGGTTCTATTTGTGGGTTAATTTCTAACAGCACCCCTGGTTCTAGTGAATCCTCCATGCCTGGTTCTAATTGTGGATGAATTTATAACAAAAATCCTGGTTCTAATACAGGCTCCAGGCCTGGTTGTGTTCAACCCAGGAGCTGTGGTTCTAATTGTGGGTTAATTTCTAACAGCACCCCTGGTTCTAGTGAATCTCTCATGCCTGGTTCTAATTGTGGATGAATTTATAACAAAAATCCTGGTTCTAATACAGGCTCCAGGCCTGGTTGTGTTCAACCCAGGAGCTGTGGTTCTATTTGTGGGTTAATTTCTAACAGCACCGCCTGGTTCTAGTGAATCCTCCATGCCTGGTTCTAATTGTGGGTTAATTTATAACAAAAATCCTGGTTCTAATACAGGCTCCAGGCCTGGTTGTGTTCAACCCAGGAGCTGTGGTTCTATTGTGGGTTAATTTCTAACAGCACCCCTGGTTCTAGTGAATCCTCCATGCCTGGTTCTAATTGTGGGTTAATTTATAACAAAATCCTGGTTCTAATACAGGCTCCAGGCCTGGTTGTGTTCAACCCAGGAGCTGTGGTTCTATTTGTGGGTTAATTTCTAACAGCACCCTGGTTCTAGTGAATCCTCCATGCCTGGTTCTGAGTGTGGATGAATTTATAACAAAACTCCTGGTTCTAATACAGGCTCCAGGCCTGGTTGTGTTCAACCCAGGAGCTGTGGTTCTATTTGTGGGTTAATTCTAACAGCACCCCTGGTTCTAGTGAATCCTCCATGCCTGGTTCTAATTGTGGGTTAATTTATAACAAAAATCCTGGTTCTAATACAGGCTCCAGGCCTGGTTGTGTTCAACCCAGGAGCTGTGGTTCTATTTGTGGGTTAATTTCTAACAGCACCCCTGGTTCTAGTGAATCCTCCATGCCTGGTTCTAATTGTGGGTTAATTTATAACAAAAATCCTGGTTCTAATACAGGCTCCAGGCCTGGTTGTGTTCAACCCAGGAGCTGTGGTTCTATTTGTGGGTTAATTTCTAACAGCACCCCTGGTTCTAGTGAATCCTCCATGCCTGGTTCTAATTGTGGATGAATTTATAACAAAAATCCTGGTTCTAATACAGGCTCCAGGCCTGGTTGTGTTCAACCCAGGAGCTGTGGTTCTATTTGTGGGTTAATTTCTAACAGCACCCCTGGTTCTAGTGAATCCTCCATGCCTGGTTCTAATTGTGGATGAATTTATAACAAAAATCCTGGTTCTAATACAGGCTCCAGGCCTGGTTGTGTTCAACCCAGGAGCTGTGGTTCTATTTGTGGGTTAATTTCTAACAGCACCCCTGGTTCTAGTGAATCCTCCATGCCTGGTTCTAATTGTGGGTTAATTTATAACAAAAATCCTGGTTCTAATACAGGCTCCAGGCCTGGTTGTGTTCAACCCAGGAGCTGTGGTTCTATTTGTGGGTTAATTTCTAACAGCACCCCTGGTTCTAGTGAATCCTCCATGCCTGGTTCTAATTGTGGATGAATTTATAACAAAAATCCTGGTTCTAATACAGGCTCCAGGCCTGGTTGTGTTCAACCCAGGAGCTGTGGTTCTATTTGTGGGTTAATTTCTAACAGCACCCCTGGTTCTAGTGAATCCTCCATGCCTGGTTCTAATTGTGGATGAATTTATAACAAAAATCCTGGTTCCAAGTGGCTCCAGGCCTGGTATGTGAAGTATCACCCAGGAGTGTGGTTGCACTCTTGGCGGCTCATTCCATCCCAGCAGCTCTGGTTCTGTGATCCGCGTCCATGCCTGGTTCTCCACAAAAATGTGTGTAAATTATCAATTCACCCAGAAACCTGTATTGCTGAAAAGGCCCAGAGCCTGGTGGAACAACCCGGGCGGTTGTTCTGATTTTGGTAACCCTTTTACCCCGAATTTTGAAGCCATTAAATACCTGGTTCATTGCCGGACGAGTCCCTTCACCTAACGGAAAATCCTGGTTCTAATACAGGGCCCCCCCTCCGGAAGGCCTGGTTGTGTTCGAAACCCAGGAGCCTGTGGTTCTATTGTGTGGGTTCAATTTCTAACAGCACTTCCCTGGTTCTAGTGAAATCCTCCATGACCTGGTTCTAATTGGGATGAATTTATAACAAAAATCCTGGTTCTAATACAGCGCTTCCAGGCCTGGTCTGTGTTCAACCCAGGAGCTGTGGTTCTATTTGTGGGTTAATTTCTAACATGCACCCCTGGTTCTAGTGAATCCTCCAATGCCTGGTTCTAATTGTGGATAATTTATAACAAAAATCCTGGTTCACAGCAGGCTGTGGTGAACCAGTGAGGCTGTGATCCTATCGGCCTGGCATGATTTCGGGTCACACCCGGCCTGGCTCTGTCCGATGCCCCAGCCTGGTTCTATGTCCGGCGTCCTATTTATGACAAAAATCCTGTAGAAATCAATTCAGCCCCAGAAACCTGTATTGTGTGAAAGCCCAGAGCCTGGGAACACCTTGGGTGTGGTTGTCTGATTTTTAACCCTTTTCCCCGAATTTTGAAGCCATTAAATACCGTTCGGATGCCCCGGACGGTCCCCTTCCACCTACGGGAAAAGCTGGTCTAAAA